>NJRQ01000017.1:890659-1007396 GCA_003063805.1 Aphaenogaster ashmeadi
GGAGCAAAACTCGTGTGATGGTACAATTGAGCGCGAGCGCACACGCCTAACAGGGTACTCCGCGGCGCGTAGGCAGTAATTACCTAAAAATTGACATATTTCCGTCAATAATCAAGATTTTGGAAAAATTCAAACGCTATTTTGTTCGTCGTGAAAAGAGGAATAAATTTCTCCAGTTTATTTTTTTAATAGGATGTATAGTTTGATCGCTAGGGCAATTTAAACAAATAAATTGTTAATAACTTTTTATTGCATCTTACGGAAAAACTATTTACAGATTCTTGTTCTACGACCCAAAAAACATAAAAAAAACGTTAACTTGAGCCATGGACCTAGAAAAAAATGCTCAATCGACCTGGCGTATGGACTAGAAGAGGTCCTCGAGAAAATCAATGTTAAATGAATTCCCTCGGTCGTCGGTGGCCTTTGTGCCGCACTCGAAAGTAAAATTTTCGTACAGAAGGCGATCTCTGTTGTGTTGCGCGCGGACGGGGCGAAACACGAGCCGGGACAGGAGCGAGGCGCCACTTAAATAATCTAATTAAACGAAGGGAAGCTGCGAGAGAGTCGTGCGGAATCTTCGCAACTTTGGACGTTTATTGTTTTCGTATCTTTACGAATGACCTTGGTTCTCGTCGACGAGAAGCGGAGGACTCGAGTGCAGCGAGTCTTCCTCTCGCAACCGTCCTCCGTCAACAGATACCGCAAATTCGGAATCTTCTCTCGGAGTTTGTATTCTGGTTCACGCATTTTAATACGGCTGTCGTAAACTAGCGCAAAAAATACTCGAGACAACTATTAATCACAAATGAGAATAAGTGCAAATAAGAACCGCGAGTATTCTCCCTCGATGGATTTTGAGACGTCTTTTAAACACGCGTTGTCCAGTTACGCATTTTTTCTCTACGATATCAGAAAGCGTCGACCGAACATTTCTCCTCTATCCGGAAAAAATCTCGATTACGACGGGAAAATCGAATCGTGTCTGGTGAAAGGTAGCACCGTGATCGCGAAACAGAAGTTACAATCGGCCGGATGCAGTATCTCGCGTTAGACGGCCGATCGAAACGGACGGTTTACGGAGGTTTTTTGCACGCGCGCCCGATAATTGACCGAATACAGGGTGATTTGAAAGCGAGCGAGCGATCGTTCGTTTGCATTCGCGTCCCGATACTGCCGCGCGCGAGCCCAGGGCGCTCATTTGTATGCACATTTGCTTAAAAGTATCGCCCCTAGATATTTGCCGCGCGCCGGCCCTAGCACGCGGTGCGATGCGCTACGGTGAATTTAATATTGAAAACATTCGATCGATCCATCGCGGATCGGCGCCGCCGGATAGCCAATAACAGCAATCGCTACCATATAGTTGCTAAATAGCATTCCCTGATGCCGGAAGCTGTCGGCGAGGTGTACCTGCTCCGAAGTTTACTCGCTTCGAACTCATCTCAGCCGCGCAAAAGAAATTAATAAACTTTCGTCCGCATATATAATAATATACTATATCAAATTCTTTTTTAATATATGGAATATTAATTATTAAAATATATTAGGAGAGAATATTGAAGAGAGAAAGAGAGAAAGAAAAAGAGAACACGAAAAAGAGAGAGCTTGCAGAGATTCCCATATCTTTTTCTTATGGATTCATCCGATCGATTTAAAGTTAATCTTTCTTCTAGAGAAATGCGAAAGCACTATTTTCAAACAAGTGAACGAGTATCTTTATTTTACACGCGGAAAATGCAATTGAATAGAACATCCGTACACATCGTTGTATACACGGAAAGAATGGTTTTGTCGAAATATCTAAAAGTTTGGTCAAATACAGATCTGAAGATAATTTTGTTAGACCATCAAAAATAACTAAGTAAGACACTCAAGCATGATGATAAGGTTGCAAAACGTTTTAATATTCTAGCAATTATTTTGAGCGTCCTATTTAGTTACTTTTGATGGTCTAACAAAATTATTTTTAGATCTGTATCTAGCCAAATTTTTAGATATTTCAGCAAAACCATTCTTTCCGTGATATCGGCATAATAAAATATCGAGATCCGCGAACCCTCTCGATTCCGGAAGGGAACCGCACACGCGTGCGGAGGGCCCGCGTTGCCAGGTCGCGTTCTATAATAACATACCAGCGACCGTGAAATCTCTGCGCGAGCGTCGCATGATCCGACATACACGTGGCCCCGACACGCCGCGTTGCGTCGCGTCGCGTCGCGTCGCGGCGGAGTGTGCGGCGAGCAAACCACCGAACGGTCGTTCTGTCCGGCTAATTTACTTTTTGTATTTTCGGTTTAAATTGACCGACCGTGCCCGATAGCCGCGCGCTTCCCTTCCCGCACACCCAACCCCTGGCCGCCAGTCGGATATCCTGCGCTCCCCATTCGCGACCACCGAAGCTTCACTAACCGTGAATGCCAATCTCCTCGTCCACCGCGAGGTGATTCCGTCTTTTTTCTCTTTCTCTCCCTCTCTCTTTTCACTTTTTTCTTGTTTTTTTTTCTCGTCGTTTCCCACCATTCCCATCCTCTTCCGTTCTGACACTCCCTCCCGACTCAATTCGTACCTCCACCTCCTTCTCTCTTTCTGTCTCTCTCTTTGCAACTCTGTTTTTCTCTTCGTACCCTTTCTCTCTCGCTGCGCTCTCTCGCGTTCTTTAGCGTGACGGAAACGACGGACGATCGTGTTTCCGATCGAATTTTCCCGATGGCAGTAATCGCTCACGCTGGAGAGAGTCGGCTCTACTGCGAAGCTCCCTTTACCCTTTGACGGAATCGTCACGTGTCCCTTTTTTTGGTTGGTAAATATCGAAACTCGCAGCGGAAAGTTGTTGCATGGGGGGTGTGCTCGGAGCTGAAAGTCGGATCGATTAATGTGAGCTACGCGCGAGTTATTAAACGCTCCGTATAGTTACGATAAATTATAGAAAGGTTTTCCGAGCAGAGATATAATTATGCACGATTCCGTTACATGGATGAAAATAATATTTAATGAGAATCGATCGTTGAATGGGGAAAGTCGGATTAACATCTTCTCGAAGTTCAATTTGATTTTATCGAGAAATCTAAGAAATGGAATCATCACGGAGGTCGAATCATCACGATGGCAAAAAGTCGAAGAGCATAATGATGGACGCGCGGCGGGAAAATAATTTCGTACGCACGAGATGGACGATTCGATGAGGTATTTTGCATCGCAAACTACATCCGATCGACCCATTTTATCCCGCTACGTATTTTCTTTTTTTTCCTCCACTCTTTTTTCGGCGGAGAGATCGCGTGCGCGATGATAGCGTGCGAAACTAGATTCCCGTGTTTTTGCGTTGTGCAAGGTGCCGGCCGGATTTTTCCGGAATAACATAGTGGAATTATGCTTTCAACGATATTTCCTTTACAGCCTTCGCGGGGTGCGCTCGAATGTTTGCAATGCAGACGCCGGGACTGACTGTCCGGCATGCGATGCGTTTGCAGTCACGAAAGGGGAAACGAGCGCGCTTTTTATATATATATATATGTATGTGTGTGTCTGTGTATCATATATGTACGATTGAAAATCGGGGCACGCGCGCGTGTCCGCCCGCTGATATTGCCGTCGATGCGCTGCGACATCAAATTGATTACTTCCGACAGTGACACTTAAAATTTAGCGCGTGCAAGCAAATAGCGCACGTCGCAGCATATATCGCGAAGGTAGCTACCACTCGGTATACACGCAGCGAATTTCAAAATGCGACAGGAGAGGAGTCGATACCAAAGAGAGATGTAATTTTGCATACCTACCGGATTCCTACGAATAATTCATGAGTTTTAAGAAGAGAAAGTAGGTCAGGTCGCGATTTCATTAATCCCTTGGCGCGTTACACTTCGTGAACATGTTTTTAGAAAAATTCGCCGTCATTTATTAACGAAGTCGACTTTCAACTCTCTAAAAGAACCTCTGTAAAAAATTCCGTACAACGCGGCGAGAGCGCATTCATATTTAATGTCAAGCACAAAATACAAGTGGACAAGTGCGAAAATTAAGGACATTATTTGGCAGAATCTAATTTCAATTAGAGTAATTAAGCTGCAAGCGCTGCTTTTTAATAAGCAAAGTTCTTTTATCACGCTAAGAGTTCATCTGCGTGACTGAAGGGGAGAGCGACAATGAAAATATCTTCGAGTATTAACGGCTCCAACAATAAGTTCGATGCGAGTAAACTTCGCATTCACAAGCCGTCGAACGGCGAAAAGGTTGAGCGAGAAGATTCGCAAAGTTCGAAGCGTGTTTATTGATTCGCTTAAGTGCATTTCTAAGTTTAGTGCCGCCAGGCGGAATGTCGGTCATTGCGACGTTCTTAATTCGGTACAATGACGCAAACACACAATGCCGATGTGAACGTCTATATTTTCTTTGTAGATCTACGTTCGCCTCTGGAATCCTTGGAACATTTTTCTGAATTTGCGAACTCGCTCGACGTAATAAAAATAGACGGATCACTGGAAATCAAACACAAATCAGACGACACTCCATTATTTTATCTGACAAATAGACTAATTGAGGTAACGTATGACTGCAAATTTCTCTCTCTCTCTCTCTCTCTCTCTCTCTTTCTTCCTCTGTCTGTCTCTTCTCTCTCACGCACACCCTTGCACTCATACAAGCATCCTGATAATTCCGACAAATCCATTAGTGATATATGGTCATGTCAGCTCTTTCATAATTTTATACGGTTTATTTTTATGTTTTTTTTATTACGCGGATAAAAAATGATGAAGAACAGATGGAAATCAAATAAAAACAGAAGTAAAATATATCACCATATTCATATATATTTATTACGCATACGCAAATAAATTCAAGAGGCGTAATTGCATCGACATAAATCCGACACTGATAATATAATGATTAATATAAATATTGCTACATGCTAATAAAAAGTGCGTATCCGCGTAAATGAATGAAAACAAGAGCGGACGGCGCATCGTGTCACGTCGCTTTTATCCCAAAAGCCCATTCATCGTCGCGCCGATCGGCGCATACAAGATCTAAAGCCGGATCCACGTCAAGTAAACGAGCGCGAACTGCATCGCCAGTATTCGCGATGTTAAAGCAAGCTGTTCATTTGTGTTTGTTCGCGATCGTTTGCTCGATCTGGATTCGGCTTTACGAAATCGTGAATCGCGTCGAGACGCGTAACGTCAATTGATAAATTTCAACGGAAAATCCACGGTTTGCAGGAAAGGGCGCAAAAAAAGAATTTTTATCGTTCTATACAGTCAAGGATGAAATTGGGAAGAGCCAGGATACGGATCGGATATTTTTTACGCGATTTTTTCGAGATCGTGTGTTGATCGAAGGGGGAGGGGACGCGACCGGCGCGGCGCGGCCGGGAAAGCTCTCGAATTAAAACTCGGCGTATTGCACGGCAATACTTAATTATCGGACGGCGGTGCCTCATCGACTCTCGTTAGCCGCCAATCGCTTTTACAAGCGCACCCGCACTAAATGAGAGCGGCCCGAAAATTCGCTACGCGGTACCGCGTGTATGCGTGCACGTTTGTGGCCGTACCGCGCGGTTGTAAAATGCTAAACAAACGGAGGGTGTCCGTTCGAGTAACGCGACCGAATCGCGGCACTAAATAACTGGCCGAACAAGCGGGTGCGCGCTGACCTGTTTCGCCCGAAAGAGTTCGACGTCGACGCGTCGCCGATCTTTTTCTCTCTTCCTTTTTTTTTGTTTTTTTTTTCGATCGTCGGTTTCGTAGCGCGAAAGGTAGAAGGTATGCGCTTTTACTTACGAGGAGCGGATTAATTCGATAATTTCTTCCGAATAAAATGTCGATTTTATTTCAGGCCGATCTAAATGTGGCGGCAAGACGGGTTGAAGCATGCCGGTAAAGCGTAACCACCCGGCTACCGCCACACGCCGAGCGCCTGCCAAACGGCAGCCCGGCCACCATACGCTTTTCGCGAGGCGACGCGCGGCGCGTTTCACGGCGCGGCCGCTACGCGGCGCCGACAACCTCCCAAGTAAAGAACAACCACCGCAGGGATATAAGCAACCTGTCCTTTTAAAAACGAATTATTGGCCTCGTCAGCCAAAGAATACATCTTTAGCAATTTATTTAATATAAATTTCAATGAAATATATAATTTCATTTTTTCATGATTTTTATTATTTCATTATCTCATAAATAGTTTACTAGTACTCCATGTGATTTGGATGGATAATCAATCTGTACGATAATCGTGGGGGCGTACGATAATATTAAGTCTGGTACGATGTACGATCTTGCCTGTACGATAACTACTAATTGTACGATAATTTTTCAAAAACGCCTTTTTTGCATATTATTTAAATTTCATTTTTTCTTATAAGTTTGTTTCAAAGGTTATTCTGTTTTGAACAGTTTTGCTGTATGCACTGTGTTGAATATGTATAATGAGAATCTTGATTTAAACAACGACATATATAAATAGATCAAGCATTCTCTCCAAAACGTGAAACCGATAGATGGCAGTTTAGGAGAGTGAGAATTTCTCACTGTTTCTTTCGGTTACTTAGAACTGTTTTTTTTCTATTTTTTTTTAAGATAAGAATATTTTTGTACTCATTTTAAACGTATAATTTAACAATTTTTATTTGACTTATTTATTTTTAGTAATGATGATAAAGTTAATTAATAATGAGGTTTTATTTTGAAACAATGCAATATATAACTATAACATAGACTTAATTAAAAATCGGAATATTTCATGAAATTAATGACTAAAAAATGTTTCAATATGGTATATTAAAATATAGGTGGCGGAAGAAGCTGAAATTGTGTTTCAATCAATAAAATCATGTTTCAATCAGTTGCGTTTGATTTTTACTTATATTCCTCTTTCTTACAGACTAAAAAAAAGGTCATCAATTTTGTGAAAGAGTTGCGATGAAAAATGTACGATAATTTGGAGGTAAATAAGATAATTTTAAAGCTTGAGTACGCGATAACTTAGCATTCATCCTGATAATCATTGTTAAAAATAAATTAAAACAGAAAATGTGTTTTTACAATTATTTTAAATTTAAATATAATAAATTAATAATATATGCTTTTTGACAAAAAATTGAGTTTGTTTTGTAAAGTATTTTATCAATTTATTACGGACACTTGGATCGATGGAAAAAATTAAAAAATACAAACTCTTTTTTTCTCGCACGGCGAGAGACGCTGCAGATCGTAGACAGAAAAGAAACAATCAGTCATTTTTCAGAGCAATTTATTGGCCCCGTCAGCCAAATTAAAAGCGTAGCGAATTGCAACAGAAGTCGAGTTGTGCTGAGTTGAGCTTAGAATATAATAATACTGGAAATTGAATATTTAGAGCTTATACAATTGGTCTTATTTTGCTACTCGCGCATTAAAATTTCAAAATATTACGAATTATATATATAGCTTTTATAATCATGATCATTACCGGTGTAATATTATCGTAATTCTCACGAAATCGTATTTGTACAATTCTCGTATATTCTGTCAATGTATTATCACGTGTCCAATCAGATTAATGATTGCGATAGACACGGCGACTTCTCATTCCTGTCGTAAAATAATTTCGCACGTCATCGCGAACGGGGAGCTAGAGTTCATAGCTTAAATTCAATCAGTTAGCGCTTTGATCTCATGCGCGTGTTCTTTATCATCCGACGGAGTAACATCTAGATGAGTAAAGGGTTATCGCACCAGCGGCTGAACTTAACGCGTCGCAAAGTCGTTCCCAAGACGGCGACGCCGTAGAAACGCCGAACGCAATCGTGCTTCGGAGATTCCGCGTCCGGATACGATGATTCGTACTACGTACGTCCATGTCTAAAGAGGAAGGAAAGGAAAGGTGGCTCGTCCAAAGCCACAACCAAGCCCTCAGCAAAGGGGCTTTGAGGACGGTGGTTCGGAGGGAAAAAGCAAAGGTTAAGGTGTGTACCCGTGTCTCGCCTCGGGAGCCCGCGGACGTGACCGGACTTTTCGCGCGGCCGACGAGAGTTACCCGACGGGAGAAGCCCGCTTGGCTTGGCTTTGACACTGTTCTCGACAACCCTTATTCCTCTGCCCCGAGATCTCTCGGTCGGTCCCCTCCTCCTATCCTTCTTCTTCGCCGACTTCTCCGCATCTTATCCCGTGGCGATTTTCGCGACGTCTCTTGAAACCATGAGATATCTTCGCGCAAGATAGCCTACAGAGAGAACGCGATTAAATTAGCTTAGTGATTTAAGGAACGGTAACGAGAATTTGAGAGAATCGAATTGGCGATCCAGCAGTTTTAATCATTATGAATGACGCGGAAGGAAAATGCATTGCTACTATATCTGTTTTTAAAAGATGGAAACTGAATTACATTTCGTGTAACTCTATCAAAGTGCCTGAACGGAAGTTTACAAAACAAATTATTATTGAGCTAAGATGGCACTTTTAACGTTACCGTTATTTTGCCGAGTAATTTGCATAATTAAATTCACGTTGGTGTATTTGACAGCCGCGTGCAAATACTACGTTCCTCTTCTTTGCGTCTCTTCGATTTATTGGAAATAAGGCATCCGCGAAGTGACTGAAAAATCCGCGAGTGCTTCGAATTATCGATTTTCTTAAAGTACATTAATGAAATACTACCGGGGTTGCCGGGGCAAAGAATTCCGCGGCATTCACCCAGTTTCCTATTCACGAAACGGCGTCCAAGAAAATTCGCTCCATCCGAGGTAAGCTCGCAAACATTACAAACTAGTTGCTGAATCTCGTAAAAAATGGCGTAGGTATTCAGGACGAGAGTTAAAAGTTGCTAGTAGTAACGTTACTCTCCGATAGAGATACTATCGAGAGTTTTGCTCTCTAACAGTGCATTTCGAAAGTTTACTATCCGAAAGATACTCTCGAGAGTTATGAGATCGACTCTGACGGGATAATGCACCGTGAAACAGCTAAAAATAAAATGTTAATCACGTGATAACACCTGAAAATATATATTTAGTTACATTTATTTTTCAAAAGTTTCACTCTCTTTGTTCCTAGTAGCTGCCCCCATTATCTCGCCATTAAATGGCCGAGAATTTCATTTGCCCCGAGTCTAACTCAGAAGACAGAGCTCGCGCGCTTTCGTCGCAGGAAGAGAGAGGGAAAGAGAGAGTCACTACTGTCCTAAGCATTATTTCTCCTGCTGATTGTGAGCCGAAGAGAACCGTGACGCGGACCGACGGAAACGTAGTTTCCCCAGTTGTTTGCGTAAATGCCGCGGGTAAAGTCGGTCCTCGGTTTCCATCCCGCGGGACGATCCATCTCCAGAAGTTCTTGGAGATTACCTCGAGAGCGAAAGCGCAATGGAGGAGTCGACGCGCGGGGAGAAAGAACGACGGAGAATTGACGCGGGGGTTGAAGAGAAGACAGAGAGTGTGTGTGTGAGAGAGAGAGAGGGGGAATGTGTAAGAGAGAGATAAACCATGAAATTGCTTTTGATATCCGCAGAATCGGGACCACAGCGGTAAATCTTGGCGACGACCGAAACCTTCGTACAGAGAACTCCGTGTAGGTCTTCGAAAGATACATAAACAAATTGCGATTTGTCTTCGGCGAAGTCGAAATCGTGTTCGACTACAATACGATTGTACGCATGGGTGATCGATGAAGACTCGGAGCAAAAGAACTGAGAGAAACATGAGATGCGAACCGCTAGAAGTTCGCGACGTTCCGCAAACTGAGAGAGAGGGAGGAAGGATGCGTAAGTTTACAAGCAAGAGTGAATAATTATCACACGTCTTAATTATAAATTACACGTTGAGATTATAAACACGATGGACTAAATTTCACGGCGCATTCCGGTTTGATGCGCGCATAATCCGCAATTTATTTACGAGTCCTCCGAAGAATCGTCCGCCGCATGAAAGTTCTCCCTTCGTAGGATCGCGCACACGGTAGAATTTTATAATACAGACCGACCCTGTGCGCGGCTCGCAACAAAACCTTTACGGTGCCCTATGCCGCCCCCGTGGGAGCCAGGTCGCGACTGCACTCGAATTCTAATCCGGCGCCTGCTATAGCGCGGTCACATCCCGGGCGATATTTCGGCTTGTCGGGACATCTTCGCCCGACTCTCCGCCTCGAGATTATTTATGGACCGTGTATAACATTCAGGACCTGCTACGTACACGTCAGACGACTCGAGCTCGAAAGCATTGTGACATTAGCGGCCTCGATATCGACGATATTGGCACTCCGTGCTGCAGATTGTGCGATGCTTTTGCGTCAAAAGTTATTTCTAGGAGATATTAAAATATTAAATCGTATTTATTAATGTTCTTTCAATAAAAGCGACAATTTTAAAGGAAATTAGTGCACTTGTACTCGAGTAAAAAAATTATTCTTTACTGCGATAACTTATTTATAATCGAGACTTATTTATAATCGAGAGAACCGGGGAATTGAAATAACGGTCATATTTATTATCAGGTTTCCAGCTGATTTCCCTATCTTCGATATATTCACAAGAGCTTAGTTGTAAAGATAATCGTCTTCGCCCATTGAGCAATTGTAAAAAATCTCCACAAACGTTCACCTCTAATTTTATTCTATTACCGAGCATTCAACATTTTCCGTATCCTGTACAAGGCGGCCATTAAGTATCCCTATCTTCAACATCCTCGCCCTTTTTCTTAAGTCCCTATCTTCACATCTCTTCGCCCTTTTTCTTAAGACCCACGCGAACGCTTAAAAACCACGCTCGAAACAAACGACGCTGTATACGTTAGATCATGGTGAAGATCGCGCGTGGAAAACGCGAGAGCGATTTGTCTTCGACCTCGGATCGCGGCTTTTTGCAGGTCGTTGTTAAATAGCAGCCTGTACAACCCTCGATAAGAATCGGCGCCGTTTGTCACGGAGAACGCACGAATTTTTAACGACGAAGACGTGCCGTGTGCTGCGGTCTTTTCCATCTTTCGTACTGCAACGTACACCCGTTATTGCATTCGTGTCTTCGTATAAATCTCATTCCTTAAACGGTCTGGCGATGATTTAATTCCGACTGCCGGGACGTAGAAATCCCTGACCGCAGCAAGTTACGCTTTCAAACGTCGCTCGCGAGTTAAAAGCACCGCGACTTAGTTATTTTTCGAAAGTAGCACAGCTCACCGTTAAAAGTTCCACAAGCCATCTTCGCGAGGTAAATTAATCTTTCTGAATAAATTAAATGAAACAATTCATATACGTATTTACATACATTTATATCACTTGAGAGAGATTTTCCTATTTTTTAAATAACCGAAAAATTTCCACTTGGTTTCATTAAGAGAAAAAAATGTATGTTAAGATGTCAAACATTATAGAAGCAACGCTAATAATGTCGGATTGGACCAATATTGAAAGTTACCGACGAATAGGCTAAATTATTCAAGCAAGATCGCAAGAAAACGATAAAGTATATCGTAGTGAAGGTGCGGGACTTATTAATGAATACAAATATTATTTCAGTTCTTCCATTCGGATGATATTTCATATATAAAAGGAACGCCCCATTTATGAATACATAATTGCAAGTAACAGCCGTTGGAAGACTATTTGCCATAAAAGTACATCGGCAAAATAAAGGATGGCTCGTAGATTTACCGGAACTCCCCGGTTTCGAGCCCTTGTTTCCTTAGACTTCGACAACTTTGTTCCATTTACCGGCGTGCGTTCGTGCACGATATCGGCGTCACTATTTCAAGAGGCGTATATTTTTTACCAGCGCGCGGGAAAACTCGGGCGGGTCCTCTTCGCCCGCGGAAAATCCCGGGACCTTTGGGTTTGCTTACAACCTCGAGACGGGCTTACCTACTTTAAAGCCGATCACCGCAAATTCCTATGTGGCCGTATAAATTTCGTCGGGTAACAGAATTTTCGAGGGGCACGCATTTTTCATACCGCCCGCTCGTCTAAACGGCGGCCACCTTATGCCGCACGACGATGCGAACGGAAAATCAGACGCGAAAATCGCCGAAGATCGAACAGCGGCGTCATGTCGGCGTGCCATAAATCTCTCTGCAGACCCCGGAAACGATCGAATTCAATTCTTCGCACGTGCGCGAGCAAAAAAAAACTTGCTGTATCTTTTCGAGCGCGAGACTACGCCTCTCTCTCTCTCTCTCTCTCTTCTCGAGAAGCAACTGTATTCTATTTTTCTTTCTTCTCTTTTGACATCCCCGCAGCAGCGCGGGAGGTTCCGATGTTCCTCGACTGTTGCGGACGATAACAGTTTTTACGGAGTCCACTCGTCGTTTCCCCATCGTGGATAGTAAAAGAAAGTGCAGTGTCGAGCATGGAGGGCGGACGAGAGACCGGGGGCCATGGAAAAGTCTGTGTTAAAGAAGAAAACTTGAGTGGAGAGCTCACGGAACGCGGGAGCCTTAAAAATGATCGTGGTGAGAGTACTAACCGCGCCATGGGCGCGCGAGCGACGGTCTCAAGCGCTTTGTCGTCCTTATCTCGCATCTTGCACGGTGCACGTGCATTTCGCGCATACAATCCGCATTCTGCGGAGGAAGCCGAGCGCGCACCCCCTCGCGCGTGAAAACGTAAAATATGCAAAATCGCGATCAGTGTACCGCGAAATTGTAAACACCGAGAGCGAAAAGTGGCGCAGACACTTACTGCGGGCGCGAGACAATTTCACACAATTAACCGCGCGTTATAAATTGTTGAAGATCCTGCCGATAGAAAACTCGATTTTCTCTTGTACGGAATTATAAAATCTCTCTTGTGTCTACATAATAGACGCAGATATGAAGATGCAACCGTATTTTGAAACGATATTCTTAGATCTTAAACTAATTATAACATTTATATGACATTTTATAATATATATAAGACAAAAACACATATATATGCACACATACATTCTGCTATATACATATTAATTATTAGATATACGTAGAAGATTGAGCTCTTTTCTTTATGCACAGGGAGCAAAATGAATTTTATTTTTCTAATTAATCGACAATATCTTGCAAATTAATGAACCAAAATTCGTCATTTTCTGCTCATTGAAAGCTTTCGAATGATACCTAAACCATCTCGCTGCAATTTTTTTGTGAGACGATATTGGCGATTATTCGATCCGCGGTCTCAATAATTGCCGGACGGAGACAAAATCAATTTTATTTTTAAATTAATCCACGATATCTCTCAAACTAGTTATCCTACATAAGTGATCTTGTATTCATTGGAAGTGTTGGAGTCTTAGATTTCAAACGAGCCCAAGATCATCTCGCTGCGATTTTTCTGTGCAAAGATATTGGTGATTGTATCGACCCATAATCTCGATCTAACGGCCGGAGTTAGCCGGCGCGCGCGCGCGCGCGCGCGTTTCGCGCAGGATGCTTGTCTTCAAAGCACGTGTGCACGTGTACAAACACGTGTTTTTTATCAGTTTTTTAGGAAGCGCACTTGTCAAATTATATGCAGAAAATACGCGCGGCTTTCTTTCATGAACGGTACGCGCGCTCGTTTTGCGCGGCGATGCTCATTTTCGAAGCACGTGTACAAACACATGTTTTTACCCCAGTTTTTTAGGAAACGCACCTGTTCAAATCATATGCAAAAAATACGCGCAGCGTTCTTTTATAAATGGTGCGCGCGTGCCGGATTTTTGAAACGCTGTAACTCGATGAAAAATCGACGTAGCGACATGCGACAAGAACTAGTCTTCTCCATTTCGCGTTCTGCAGATGTTTATGTTACATGCATATGCTCTTATCATGACACGTATCTATGGGTATATCTGATAAGATAAGAAATGAAACGCTAATCTGTAAAATATAAAGAAAAATTGTTAATAGACATAGAAAATAAGAAAGATAGAAGGAAGAACGAGATAGAAGTAAAACTAATATGATGTAAATTTATTTTAAATTAATGATCCTTAAATTGTTTCAAGTTAGCATACTTTACAAAACGTATTACAAATAAAAGTTAGTGTTTGTCGCAATCGTCAGTACCCAATGTTTTAATTAATCTGTATCTAAATTGATCACTGTTATCCATCAACGTTGATCTTGTCATTAAGCACATTGTACACATATTCGTATTCGGAGGAGATCCCTATTACAGGGGCTAACATACTATTTCTTCATGGAACAGCGAGGACGATCACCCTCCGTATCATCCTATCGATTCAGCCGAACAGTCCTGACAGGTGACAGCGGAAGAAGAATATCCCGGGGGCGCGTGTCGTGCGAGGCGTCGTCGTTTTAATACAACTTTCGATTGGCACCCTCGGACCGGACCTTCAGCGAATCCGATACCGGCAGCCGAAGACGAGGGGTAGTAAATCAGTCGAGAGTGCAACTCGAGGGTTGGCCGCCCAGGACAACACGTACCTGCCATCTATATTCGTGCACACCGTTCTCCAAAGCAGCCCCTCCTCACCCTCCTCCACATCCCTGGCAACTCGACGTCTCGGCGCCGCAACCGCTACCCTGTAACCGGCATGAGGAGACCCTGCCTCTTGTAACCCGTCCCCGCCCTGCCACCCTCCGCTGGAAAGGCACGATACACCTTGTCGTAGACTCCGAGATTTATACTCGTGCGAAATCGAGTCCCGATACCGATCGTATCTGACGCGAACGACGTCAACGACGCCCGATGCGTTTCCACGTTCCCACGTGCAAAGCTTTAGCAAGATATTGGCAACGACAGTCTCTCTTGAGAGTTCGTGGAATGGATAAGTATTAAAACAGCGACAACTCATTACATACTTTTTATGTGCAATATATCATTGTCACATCGGTAAGATAGTTTCGACGCACAGAATGCGTTTTGCGTAATGCGTCGACTATAAGCTCGCAAGTGTGACGTTTTATATTGAGCGATATAAAAAGCATCCACGTTTCGTGGCACGCAAAAAGGCAAAGGCAAATTTCGTTAACGCCGCGGTACATAACTTTCGCGCACAAAATTTAGCGCAGCTTTCCATTAACGCGAGCAAAGCGTGCTTTCCTGAAAAGCGTGTCTAGCTCTCTATGAAAGTAGAGACCTGACCCCATAATAGCTCTGTTGCTTTTCACAATTAAAATACTAGTTTTTTCACTTGAATCACGCGATTATTCCTGTATCCAATTATACTGTCTTTGCATCGAGAGCATGGTGAAAGCGCTCTGCCCTCTATATCGAGTTTAAAAAGCGGACTCATCTCTTCCGATGAAGTTTTTGATAGAGTTTTCAAAGTAAAAATGTTTTAACGGCAATTTTTTGTGTAATTGCTAGTCACATGCACAAAGAAAACAATTGACAAATATTGTCAATATGAAAAATCATACAAACAAATATATTATATAATAGGCGCGACAAGCAATAAAAACCGTGCACAACAATAAATAAAACAAGTTTTTTTTTTTAAATTCAATTAATCTATTGCGTGGTCATATGCGGTTTAGCGTGTGCTTTAAAAATAATTTACCACAGGCGCGCCCAAATCCGATGTCATACAACTTTAAATTAAAAAGTGAGCAAAAAGCAATACCTATACCTTTATTTATCGTAAAATGGAAAAAGCTTAGAGCCTCTGTGTACATGCGCCGAAAAAGCGTCTAAATAAAGAAAATCAATTAATCCGCACAGCACTGTGTTATCATTGATTACTAGAAAGGGGTAAGAATTTTCCATGTTTCGTTGGTGTTCGAGATAGTTTCTTATTTTTAGCACATTTGCTACCTGAGGATTATTAAATTCGTTTAAAATCGCGCGAGATCCAACGCTAATGCGGAGGTTTCGTGTTTGCGGGCATTTGTTGCTCCTGCTTCTTTCCAAAGGAGACCACGATTTTGACGTTCACTCGTTACGAAGCTCGGGTTTAACGAACAAACCCCTGCGTGTGCAAACAACGCAGGGACGTCGTCATTAATAGTTTATGAAACATGATAAAGAGACGCAAACGCAGTCGCTAACAGTTGTTAGCCATTTTATCCGTTTAACATATTCAAATTTTATTCCCGAACCTTATTATAACATTTCATTAATCCTTTTAAAAGCAAAAAGTGTGGGGAAAATAATGCAATGCAAATTATTTTGAAATTTATTAAATATTATTATTCAGTTTATAGCTTCGGCGTTCTGCTTGACTCTAAAGTTTATAATGTCTAGAAAATCGTGGAAAAATGTAAAACAGATGTTCTAATAATAGAAAACAAATTGCTCTATTACACTTTGTTTCTACAGTTAAGGAAACGTCAAAGGCAATCTCTTGATATCACACGTTAATGCCATGAGAAGGCTAATGCAAAACGCATTTAATAACAATGCGATCGCACAGTGGATAGTTTGATCAACAACGGAGCGTTCATGAAATTGCCTAGTCCAACATTTCGCCCTTCGCCACTTTGTCTTCGGTTCTTTCGGCACGGAGTATTTCCATTTTATTCTCTTACCTCGCTTTTGGAGATAAACGGCTTACAACTCTCTCAATGCATCACGCCGCGCGGGAGCGAGTAATACGATACTGTGTTTAACATCACTTATATTGTGCTAGGGCACCGCCGGCAAATAAGTGATCAATTTATTTACCTCCTTCTCTATATCGCGGGAGGAATGCAGTAAACATGAAGTAATTTGTTGGCGAAAATGTTTCGCAGGCACGCGATCGTTTATGCGCTGCACGGCGGAGCGCGCAGTGTTATTTCCGATTCAGAAATATGTAATAACTATACTCTAGCGCGCGTAATAACGCAATAAACTGTATCGCATAATTATATAAACGCAGCTTTATGTTGCCACTCTTTCACGATGCACGCTGCGAGATATATATATATATATATATATAAGTTGCCTGTGTGCGTGTGTGTGTATTCGACGGAAATTTATGATTATTAACAAACGATAAATCGACCGAAAACTTAAATATTTTTGATAAATATGATAGATCGTTGGAATCGTGTCTCTCAGTTTTTATCTCTTTTCAGTATATCTGCATTAATATTTTTCCGTGTATAGCGAACGCTATCCCTCGTCTTTAAACTTTAAACTCAGCGATTGTTCCTTATAAAAGCCGTTAATGTTGTGCCTAAAGAAGGGAATTGTAGCGGGACACTGAGGAAATAAGAACGATGAATGATGGATGTAATTAAAGACGCTAATGCACGGTTAATTAATTCATTAATTATTCCGCTTAATTATTCTCTGAACCGGCCATCTCGATGTCAGTAGCTCCAATTTGTACTTCATAAACTGCGAAAACTACTTGCGCCAATGAGCACAATCTATTAATCACTTCACAAGTTTTCCAAGTCAAAGCTATTAGAGCGGCATTTAAACATTATAGTAGTATACGCGACTCTTTCGCGTCGAATCTGTACGTCTTACTGAATCCAGATTTTAAACAGATTCCCGTCTGCCCACCTGTTTTTCGACGATCGGCGACGAACGAGCGAAAATTGTTGCGCATTATTCACGAACATAACCGAGCCGGCGAAAACACGACGGCGAATCAATTTTATTCGAAGCGTGAGCCGCGGATTTGCTCGTTTTATCGATAACTCCGGCGATCCGGCGCGGACAAAATTGCCGGAATAAAGGGGCGCAATATCGAGGCGAAATTAACAAGGAGCATAAAGGCCGGCGGGACGGGGAGGATAAGAGGAAGAAGAGTCGGTGGACTCGGAGACTTTCGGCGGCTGGCTGCGGCGAAATCAGAAATCGATTGTTCGGCAATAACAATTCGGTGCACTCAGCCGGGAGACGGGTTTCGGCCGAACCGATGTGCTTTCGTGTCGGCGTAATATCTGTGAGTGCATTTTTCCGGATATTCCAGACGGACCGCACGCGGCCATCCCGGATGGCGGCTCTTGGCCGAACCGAGGTAGCTCCGATTTGACGCAGCGTCCCTCGCACTCGCCACTGCGACTATTATTGCGGCACGCACAATGTGCACGATGTTATATCCGCGCGAGCTTTACAAAAGCGACGATATATTCTCCCGATCTTCGGAAACGCGTTCCGACAATGAATCTCTTGGAAAAACGCAAAAGTCGTCCTCGCGATCGAGATTCGAGGATATATCGCACGAGAAGAAAGGGGACGCCGTACTAAAAGAACATTTCTTTCGGATGTAATATGAACGCAATTACACGCAGGTGTCGCACTGTTCATTAATTAGCTTTCATTAATTAACTTGCCTCTCGCTTTCTCTCTCAGCACCTTATTGTTATTTGTGAAAAACAACAAATGAATTAACAAGTATTTTTACCAGAGACATTAACAGATTAAAATTAAATTTTAACAATGTTATTTTTTATATAAGTTACTGCTGACTATATATTGAAGATTTAGTTGAAAAATTAAGATATTAAGGTAGTTGTTTCCCAACTATGCTAGTCAAAATTAGACTTGATCAATAAAGTTCAATAGACGATGAATTCTTTTACATTAAATTCAAGAACAGATTTTTAAACATTATTGCTTCTCTTAGAATATTAAAAACCGACAAAATAAAAAAGTTACAGAAAATAAAATAGTATCTTGAATTGCATAGTGTTCGCAGAGCGTAAATATTATCGCAACGCGACACCAAATTTCTCTAAATGCGACGTTGTCACATCCGCAAAGCATGACCGCGCACGAAAAAGCTAACCTAACCTAATTTTCTAAGTAAATTATAATCGACATAACTGGCCAAATTTATTAAAGATCTTTTACAACGATTCGACCATGGGTTTTGGTCATTAATACTAACAAGCATCTATACGATCCCCCCTTTCCCCGAAACCTAACCTAATTTTTTTTTATTTATCATACTCTGATAACCGTACGGTCAGTGTCGTTGAAATTTAAAGATGCACTTCTTAAAAAATTCAATTATACTTTTGCTCTAATGTTTGTTTTAATCCTCATTTTAGATTTTTTGCTACTGACAAATACATGTCCAAGTATTAGTTTTTCTACCTCATATAGAGAAAAACAGTTTTAAGCAATCATATCTCGGAAACTATACGGTAAATCGAACCCAAATTTAACACACATACGTATTATATCTAAATTAGTTTTGCTGCAAGTTTAAAGAAAATCTGTATCTTCATCATTTTTGACCTAAAAGGCTAATCTACAATGTGCTCTTTGCTTCCTGTTTCTTGCTTTTTGCATTTTGTCAATTTTTGGTTATGTCGCGTAATGCGACGTTTGTTCGTTCTGTCATCCAAGATAAAAGTTGATGAACTTCGGAAGAGACAAGAAACACGTGACAAGAAACACGATTGTCGGTAAAATAATGCGTGGAAAGGCAAAGAAGCAAGAGGCAAAGAGCAAGAAACAGGAAGCAAAGAGCACATTGTAGATTAGCCTTAAGACCTAATTTCGTTTTTCAATTTTCGCGTTGTGTGCGACGACGACAATTGATTTCTCACATTTGCTCGCTGCGCCCGCGACACAGGCCGCTCGCCATGGCTCGCAATTTTGAAACAGAGGATGCGTCGCGCCGAGCAATTTAATTTGCGCGTCGCTCGTGTACGCTCCTGAGGACGATAAAAATTCGTTTTCGAAGGCGCGTAGCATCCGTCCGTCAACATCCCGCGTACGGGCATATAGCACACGATAGACGACGACGGAAAAAACAAGTTGCGCGTGCATGCACGCGTGCAATCACACGGCCGCGGTGTGTGAGATTTCTTACATCGTAAAAGGCTCGTATTTCGTGATTTGGTGGCATGGCGAGGACGGAATAGCGTGCGTTTTACACTCGCACGCCGTGCCATGCCAAAAAGGCAACGCGCGCGAGGAGGAACTCACCTACGGTCGTGCGCGGCGTAAAAATCACCCCTTCCGATAACTCCCGTATCCAACACTCGAAACCTTACGCCGGAACGTTTCAATCTACGTCGAAGAATAAAAATGGAACGTCCCCTGGCGACACGAGAAATGTATCCTCAAGTTTCAGCGCGAATTGTATTATACAATTTTATCACGCTTCGAGAAAACATGTGTAGCGAGTGTTGAAAACATTTTACGTAATCGCGCAACATTATCGAATCTAGACACCTCTTTCCAAAAAGAAAGAGAAAAGAAAAATGAAGAAGAAAGAAAAACAATTTCTACCGGATAATACCGCCTCCTCGGCAACGCGTTGCGCGTCCATTAAGTTAAGAATTATTCCCGTCGCGCTAATCTCGGGAGCCGGGCCGCGTTACTCCCGCGTTATTACGTCTTCCCATTTACGTCGCATTCATTACGCGTGTGCAAAAGCCGCGAAAATGTATTCCTACGGGCGCGTATAAGGAACGCGTCGGGTCGGGATACGCGGCCAATTTAGCCGCTAACCCCGGCGGCATGGTCGATCCAAACGTTTTTACGTTTATAGCCGGTAATTCATAACGGGTGGCGTAACGCCTCGTGATCGCGAGCGGGAACGCGGAGCGCGGAGAAATCTGGGATGAGAGGACGACATTCGCAGACATCGAAGAGAAGAAAGGGGGACGGCAGTAGTTGGTGAGGGAAGCTGCGAGAAGAACGAAAGGAAACGAAACGAGTGGGGTATGGTTGCGAGTGCGCGATGAGGGAGGGCGGGAATCGGAGCGAGAATAACTAACAGTGATGGGGAAGGCGAAGTGGCAGCCTGCACAATGTTGGAACGAGAGACGCGTAAACTTAATTGACAAGCACAGGTGGTGCTTAAACCTGACTACCCTTCGCTCGTACTTAACTACTTGCTGCAGCCTCCTCCGTCCCGCGCTCGCGCCCGCCTTTCCTCGTGAGTATCACGCTCTCTATTTCTCTCTCTCTCTCTCTGCTTCTCTTCTCTTCTTTCCTCGTCGCGGCGTGGATCGAACAGCCGTATTCCTGTTTGCCGGATCCGCGCTGCAAAATTGCAACCACCGGCCGAATGAAGTTTCGCTTGCTCGACGAAGGCGAGGCGGCGAACGCGGCGAGCGAGGCGGGAAAGCGGGTCGAGGGAAAATTGGAAACGCGAGCCGAGCGGAACGGGAATCGAACCGATTTCAGAAGCCCGGTCGTCTCGAGGTTTACCGTCACGAGAGCGTACGTAATATTTCCTCTGCGGCGCGAGCACATCTTCCGCGAGCGCCGCCTCCACATCCCGAAATACCGCATGCACACCGCGCTGTCGGGATTATCCCCCTAGATATCGGTTAAAACACGACGCTGAAGATGACCAAAGCGACGATGCTGCGAATTGAACTCTCTAGAAATAACTTGCCAAGGTTTCGCTATGCTGAGAAAACGCTCGAAAGTGAGACGAAGCGAGAGAGAGAGAGAAGAGAGAAAGTCGTGCCTATTGTGTCGATTGTGAAATACTGCACACTGAATATTTTATAATAGATGTATATCAGTGCTAATCATAACACAGGACCACAAATTTTTTTTAATTGACACAAACTAGACCACGTGTACTATACGTATTTTGGGTCGCTGAAGTCGAATCCGTTGGCCGCTTTTGTCCACCACGTCTAAGTTTTTTGTAAATTGCAAAGAAATGTATTAAATCACTTGAAATTTTTAACCATAACCGACACAACAAATTCCTTTTAAGGGTTAAAAGTCCTAACAATGTGCTTAATTTTGATTGCAATAAAACTTCTCCAACATGTCACATACTGTAGTTATAATATGCCAAAATTCACTAAAATAGCCCTTTTTTGCAACTTTAACTGCAATTAACTCAAAATTGTGACGTGATAAAGCAATTTGGCCAGCGGCATTGTTTTTTGCGACCCAAAATCTATAAGAATCACCTACTCTGATCCCAGTTGATTTTCACAAATTTCTTTTTGTGGTCCTGTGTAATCGATATAATCGGAATAACTTATGGCCTATATTAAAGCTATCACTGCACTAAATTATTTATTGATATTTCTATTAAAGCGTTTAAAGATTATAGGACATCAATATTCTCTAAATGCGATAAAGATTTGATCGAGATGTTATAATTTATAGCCTGTAGTACGTGATTTCTGCTTCCAAACACGGCGTGTCCCTAGGTTGAGAGATTCATCGTTCGTTAATCTTCGTGTCAAACGCTACCGTATGAATCTTTAATCGCTTCGATTTACGGTACTTGAAAGGGGTTTGGTGGCGCGGCGTCGCACCCTCGTCGTCGGGGCACGTAAAAAATTAATGAGTTTCCTTCCGAGGTCAAGCACAACGCCAGCAGAGACGGACCCCGTCGCATTAACGGAAATAGAGAAAGATTTTCGAATGCATATTTCATGCTGGGCGATTTACTGTTTAATTATAAAAACGCAGTTACAACGCGCAAAACACATGTCACATTTTCCTTTATTCAAAACAACGTTAGACCTTATATATACATAGATCATTTAATTTATATAGCAGAGAATTAATTCAGATAAATTATATACTCAATAATTTATGTAATAAAGAAAGAATTTCTGTGAAATATGTAAGTATCGAAGCATTGTTCCTCTCTCTTTCTTTCGCGATTGATCGCAGATATTATGAACAGAATCTTGACTGCGCCACGAACAAGAACACTGGGATGTCAGGATGATTTCTGAGTCCCAGTTACACGTACACAGGGAGTTTCCCGATCGCAGTTTCCGTCGACCATCGTATCGACCACCTGCAGTCGCGCGCAGGGAACTGAGAACGCGCGCCCCTCGTCGTACTAAAACAAATATTTGTCCGACAGTGATGCGATATATTTTCCGTTGCAAACAGCGACGGTGCGATAGTAATTCCTGCGTTCCGCGCGAGCGTGTAAGGAGAAAAATAAATGTGCCGGCAAACAGCAGACCAGTTAACAGAGGGATGCAGTCGATGCGGAAAGATCGCGTGCACGTTGACGAGCGATCGTGGCGAGCTGTTGAGCTCATTTGTTAAATTCAATTCGAGCAGGTATAATTACGCGAGTTTGTATTCTGCGATGAAGGAGAGTATTACGTTGGATTTTATTTCAAGACGATTCAGAATACACATCAAACGGTGACAATTAGCGTCAATAATAATTATTAATGAAACAAAGATTGATTTAAAGACTTGCAATGAAAAGGCTATCGGATCTCGATAGGGTTCTTATAAACAGCAGCTTATAACAGTGGTTCTTATAACAGCTTTTAACAATATTATCGCTTATCGCTCATTACTTGACAAAATACTCGCGGCACCCCTCGACAGCGAGGGAAGAATATTTTTGAGAGAGCGATGTACGCGGAAAGCCAATAGAAGGGGATGAAAAGCAGGAGCAACGATTCGACGCCGGCTCGGCGCGGCGCGGGCGGCGCGCTTGCTTGGTCAAGGGGGTCGATCATTTTGATCGCCGAGCTCGACGTTAACCGAATCTGCGGAGCGCGGTAAATGGAATTAACGATTCGCTCGTCTATCCGACCACGAAACAGCCCGGCACGACGTGTCCCGTCTCTCTTAATCTCTCTTTCGCACCGCACTTGATGCCGATGCGTCCGTCGTTGCTGACGGCTGTTGTTCCGAAAACGGCCTACGCTCTGACCTCGCCGAAACGTTTCACGAAATGTTCGTTTTTTAAGAAGAATTCTCAAAAATTAGGGCTTACTCATAAATACAGGTTGAACATATAAATATGAATGATATATCTACCGATAATAAGAATGCTAATCATGAAGCATTAATAATGATATAACTCATTATAGGATTCTTCATCGATACAATGGCTGATTAAACAGCAATTCACAATAGCTGCACAATTTCAGTGCTTACAAATTAAACGATAGTATTTATCGTATGAACAATTAATTATATCATTAGTCAAATCGCTCACTCTGTTTGGTTAATTTTTGATAACATTAGTTCTCTATGTATTAAATTTGAGTATTCTGTGTGTAAAAACTGTTGAATGTTACACAATAAAATTTTATTTAAAAAATTAATCGATAAAGAAGCCCTGCATGTTTTTCTGTAAAAAAATAAAATTAATCGGTGCTATAGAAATATAAAGCTTCCTCGTACGATTTCCTATGCTTTAATTTAAAAAATTGACAGCGTTCCTATGCTTTAATTAAAAAATTGATAGTTTATAATATATAAAATATTGATGAAATTTCATAACTTATTAATATATAATATAATAATTTACATACGTAATATAATAATTTAACAATTATATTAAATTATTATTTAATAATTATATTAAATTGTTATATCAAGTAATGTAATAATTTAAACATGTCACACACATATCGAGTCTTATTGGCGATCGCAATTATATTATGTGTTACAATTGATGTGTGCAAAAATATGTATTTAGAATACCCGGATTGATAAAACAATGTACTATTTTTGCCATGTTGTTTGACGGTGTTATTATTTCTTCATTTTTTTATCCGTGAGAAGCTATAGAAAAACATTGTGCGTGTTTATATAGCGCCGATTAATGTTACGGCGATATTGAAAAAAATTGCGGACGGTGTACGTCGATGCCGAAAATGCAAATGTCATTTTACCGCGATGATTGAAACAAAACTGCGAAATACTAGTGGCGAAAATCGCAGTCAATTTACGTTAATTATTCACCCCGTATTGATTTACACCGTTTGTCTATAGTTTCAATCAACGATATTCTATTTGAGCGCGATACGTTTCAGGGAAGGTCCGAACGTTGCAACATCAATAAAAAAATCTCATCAATCACGTATAATCTTTTCCAATTGCGCGGGGCTGTAAAATTGTCTGCGTGGTGGCTTAGCTTACGATTGCCACAGGCGCTTTGCGCACGCGGCCAGTTTTAGCGAGCAAAAGGCGTCAGAACGGAAGAAGCACTTTGTGTTCGCGCGTCCGTCTGCTTGCGTGTATACTCTCGTACGTGTATTCGTGTCTGTCAGAGGGGTGAGACCGGTCGTAATACGGCGATACGGTAACAAGAGTGGGGCTGGTGAGCGAGCGAGCGAGCGAACGAGCGAGCGATGAATTCAGTTTACGATGCCTATTTTCCAGGCCTGGCTACGCCGGCTATCCGGATACTTTATTATTGTCGCTACTTCGAGGTTGCAGAGTGGTGTACGCGCGCGCGCGTACACCCGCGTCGAAGAGATCTTCGCGATAGAGACGGAAAGAAGGGTAGCCAAGACGGGTTGCGTGTTCCCGGCTGAGAAATGGGACGGGATCCTGTCGGGCTAGGATATTTCTCCGTCGCGGCCCCGCGATGGGCATCGCGATCGAGAAACGGCGCGAGAAACGATCGAGATCGAACGATGCGCCGCGCCGCGCCGCGCCGCGTCATGAAATTAACTCCACTCGAGATTTTCCGGAGATTCTAAAAGTAGACGATTTACTCCACTTTCAACGTTCGAATACATTTAAAGCGTTTTATCTGAAAGATCTGATACATCGGTGCGATTTTGCTAACGTTAAAATTACAGGATTTATAATACATCCCTTTTAAAATTTTGTATCGTGAGAATATTTATCGTGCTATCCGCGTGCAGATATCTTCGCATTTATCGCGAAGATATTATTACTGGTGGTTTTCATTTTTATTTTGTACGCTCCCGAGAACGTATTAGGCCGATACTATATTTCATAAATTAGATGCCAGAATTAATATATACACTTTCTTTAGAACTTCGCATCGCCGCGTTTGTTGATGGATATTCGTTCCGAGGATCGTACGAGTTAAGCAAGGCTGCTTTTAACTTTCCTCCATAGCCGGCTGCGTCGTTCGCTGAGCAATAAAAGGAAAACGTCGGGGCTCGTTAAAAAAAAAACCTTTTTTCGCCGTGTATACCAGGTGCACGTACGAGCACAAAGGTGCAACCAGGCTTCCGGCCGGTACGCGTGTTACGACCATTAATAAATCACGTTTAAGCATTTGTCGCACGTAACGTTAAGTCTCCGATCCGACGAGCGCGAGAACTGCGCATCGCCCTTTATTACTTATTCCCGCTAGTGGCAAATTGCGAATCGGAGTAAATCTTCCGTGAAAAACCGCGCTGCATGTGCATATTTATTTCGAAACGTTTACAACACTTCCCCCGAAAATATATCCAGAAGCGGCCAAAACGGAAACGGTAGTCAGAAATTGATCTTGAAAATTTTGTTATTTTACTATTGTATAGTGACTAGAATTATATGTTAATTTATATTACGTCTTCCCGTTTATTATTTTCCATGCACGTTACTTCTTGTTCTTTTCCTGGAATTGCACGCCGATGCGAAAGCGTGCAACGTTAAATCACAAGATTCATCACATCTGCATGACGCGCAGTGACATGCTTTCTATTATGGTCGTATCTCCGGAGGCTATATAGATATAATTCAGGATTCCCTCTTATTTTTCGCGGAGACATGCTCCGGCATTCCGCTTGACTCCACTGTCTCAGAATCTTCGTGATGAAGATGCGGGAAAACGGAGAGCGTGTTACTGATATATCACTTCGATAATAATTCAACATCTCTTACGGCACAACGAATACGCAGATGTCGCGCATCTGGACTAAAATTAGATTTAAGATTGAATTATCGAGACATTTCGTATCGAGATTGTTTTCGAGGAGGAACCGAACTGCCATAGTTTCTCAGCGACTGGTAAACAGTACGAAATCTCTGGGAGACATTCCGCGCGTACAGAAAGATTAGACGGAGTGTATACTACCATTTCACCATTACGAGCGCACGTAGGACTATGAAATTGACTAACGCGCGTTTATAAAGTGATTATGTAAAGGGCAACGCGTTCATGTCCTTCTTGCGGCGTGTAAGAAAGCTTACAGCGGCAATCTGGACGAGAGAGGGTGCAGAAGGAAGCGCCGTTCGAGAATGGAGCGTGAAACCGAGAGAGAGAAAAAGAAAGAGAGAGAGAGAGAGAGAGAGAGAGAGAGAGAGAGAGAGGAAGAGGGAGAGAGACAGAGAAGGTTATTAAGGAGATTATGGACGGGTCGTTGCGCGAACTTCAAAGGACCAATTCCCATTTTCAATTTGCTTCGGGGTAAGGAGGAGGCATTGCGGGGGTCAAAGCCAAGCCGTTCTACCGGCGGCTAGATCCTTGCCGTCCGAGCATCGGTTCCGCGTATTCTCGGCTGCCGAAGAATCCCATTTCGAGAGTTTTCCCTCGGAGATATGTACCGAGCGGCGGCAAGTCGCGACTGTACCTTGAGGGAAGCCCATCCCCGAGAACGTCGGCAAGACGAGACAACACGCGTGTCTCGTTCTTATAAATACGTAAATGAAATGTGCCCCTCTCTCGTCTAACCGCGCGCACCTTCACCTGTCGCGCCTGAACTCGCGCGAGATAGGAAATGTCGCTTTTGTCGACGACCCGAGCAGCGAATTTCGCGAGGCAAACCGCTATTCCGAACTACCACTCCGGAATTAATTTTGTATCGAGGTACATTATCGTTCTGCGCTCGAGCCGGGATTAGTATGCAAAACCCCGAGGACGCGCGGACTTTAAGTTTCGCAAAAGGATTCTTCGAAATCTCTTTGTTCAAAAAGTAGCGCTTAGCGTTTTCAATTATATTCCATCTCCAACAGCGTCCCGAATTATTCTGTAAATAATCTGTGGGAATCCCCCGAACGACTTCGAACTTCAAAAATAGGTTTCCACGGACTTCTCCGTCATGAATTTCGAAAACGCGCGACGACTCCGCTAGAGACGCGGAAAATCCCAAGGGTGTGTAACTGTCGGAAATATTCGGAGCGAATCTTGAGCTCCGTACCTTCGGACCAGGATTGAGAACTCTACAGTAATGTTGGATGAAATTTTAAAAAACGGGCGGCTAAAGTTTTTCTTTACGAGTTTCCCTTATATTGATTTACGAAGCTAAGTGCATTATCATAACTGCGATGTACTTCTTCTTCGTTTATCGCTAATTTAGAAAAAGTAGTAGCTCAAACGTAGCACCGTGGATTAAATAGCTGCCTCCCGCTCTGAAAGCCTCAACAATCCCGCTCGACATTCGGTCGCCGCAGAATGCCGATTTCATTCGCGGCCCGTAGACCAGCCTCGACCTGGCAATCATCAATCTCTCGGCCGAGTGGCACTAATTCAGCGCCCTTGTCCCGCGGTCTCCTCGTCAGCCTCGAACTTCGTACACTCCCGCCACTTAGGCGACGTTGTACGGAGGACAGGAAGGTATTTCGTTCGTGCCGGCAGTCGAATAAATAGTCGTCCATACATCAACGCCCTCCGTGATCGCGGGACTTCCATGGCACAGTCGCCTTAACATTGTCTACAGTCGATGGCTGAAAGACGCATTCGGCGCTCGCGCCAAGACAGGCAGTCGGTCGAAAGTACCCGATAGTCGGCGATATCCCACGAAGATATGAGAAAAGGAGGCCGGAAATCATTGGCTGGGCGTCGTTGTTTCCGGAGGGCAATTAACTGCGCGATTCTCGCGTGTCTTCTTGCCGTGCACGAATTTAATTTCGCGTTTTGAACAGGAGGAAGATCCGTCAGTTTATCAGAATTGGAAAGATAAGACACCGGGAAAGCGTATTAATTTCTTGGATCGCCAATTAGCCATTATCTTCGCTCAATCGACTTCCTCTCTTTACTTGTTAGGGCGTCGGACGAAGATTCGTGAAGTCGACGAGCGATAGACAAAGTTTTTCGAAATACGATTGATGCGAGATATCGAGGATACTTAAAGGGGATCGAAGAAGGAGGAAGAACGATGATATAAACGTCGACCATTTCGCGAATTCCAAAATACGGCAGTCGGACATGACGAGAGCAGCCGTGTTATTATTCTTATATCATCCCGTCGGGGATGGTGCTACGTCAACGAGACCGCGAGGATAGGGCCGATAATTTCAACGGCGCGGGCACACAAAGTAGTAGAAGAAGCACCAAGAAGAAGTCCCATTCATCCGGCGCTCGTACTGGAAACTGACAAAACAGTTGATACGCCATGATATAGCAGGCCACGGGAATACGAATAGACGTGGGTGAATATAGGAGGCGCGAATGGCGTCGAAGGGGAGTTTGAGGAAAAGTCTCCGGTCTGTTGGGCGAAAGAGAAAGAGAAAGAAAAAGAGAGGAGAGAGAGAGAGAGAGATAGAAACGACCGAAGGAACGGTAAGCGAGGAAGTGACGGCGGACCAGCGAGGGAGGAAAAAATATTCGCGAATATGAGGGACGATCCCAGCGGCACGGAGAGACGGGGAGTGAGAAAGATCGAGGGAGGTGGGGAAAACACGCACAGTAAAATGTCATCGAGCGATCCTGATTTACGGCGGCAGGGAAATCGGCGGTGGCAAACTTTGCGAGCTGAGTCCGTGCGGCCGGAAACCGCGAAATTTTTGCTCGCGCGAACTTCCATCGGCGCGTCTCGCGGATGGCTCGCGATAAAAAAAGAGGTATCCGGTCCTTGGCCGTCTGCGTCTTCTCCTTCAACCGGCGTAGACATGGAAGGAGGAAAAGCAGGCGAGGAAAACTTAGAAGGAAAGAGGAGGGAGGAAATTATTTTCGAGGAGTGGAAATTATTTTCGATCGGTTGGGAAATTAAATGAGATGCCGAGATTAGTGAAAACGCGACGGCGGAAACGCCGATGTTATTAATTCTTCCTTTAAGTCGACACGCGGCGGCGCGGGTTTCACGTGTTGATGGGCGTAAATCTGTGCCGTGTAGAACGTGGGAAACTGCGTTAGTACGTCGTTGAACGGTGCTTAACGGTCGATCTAATAGCGCCGTCATAACGTGAGACTAATTCTCTGGATTATGAGCGAGAAATCGGGAGGGATGCTTATTGCGACAGCTGTGTTAACAAGAAGAATAATGTAACTTCTATAATTAGTAGTATTACAACGTAGATATTTAGCGTATATTTTAAATGAAAATTATTAGAAAAATTAAGAATTTCATTTAGTTCCAAAGTTTTCATGTTATTTTAAAGAATTGCCATTACAATAATTGAATAATATTACAATAGCGTTGTTATATATTACTCTTATTATCGTCTCTATTATTTCTGTATAATTGCCTTGCCTGCTTTCGATAGTTGACGAAGAAGATTACGCGACGAGTATAATCCCGCAGCGAACAAGAGGTGTCGTCTCTCAAAGTGTAGTGCCGAGTTCCGGCACGTGGAACTCCGGTATAAATTGCGCGCACAATTAGCCGGTTAAACTACTAATTAGCAAAGGAGGCTTGTATCTCACTTCGTGATACGCTTCACCGCGGTGCCAGCCACAGTGGAAACAATATTTGTCTTTGATTACCTTGGAAGCGTTTGCGTAACGGGTAAATAATACCCAATTGCCGCCGTCGAAGGGCTCCATATCGATTACGCCCCCGCAATTGCGCGCGAAAAGGTACCGCGCTCTTCGCCGAACGTATTTCGACGCTAATTACCGAATTACCACTCGAATTAAGCCCCATTACGTATGATTGGCCCATTTATCGACCGTCGCGAAGAACCGGCTCTGCGACAACGCGCGCGCGGGCCATTACGTTTCCCGACTTAATACGCGAAACGGGGTTGTGCTTCTTAATTCGCTCCAGCTTGAATTATTGATCGAGTCCGAACGAATAATCCATTCATTTGCCGTTAATCCGCGTTTATTCGATCACCGAATATTATTAATGGAAGAGCGCTTTGTAATTTAACGTAACGTGAAACGTGAAAAGCAAATTGACTCGAGTAAATATATAGCCAGAAGGAGAATTCTTGCATTTCATCTCATCCTATGCATAATAAAGTACGAATCTCGAAAGTAAGATTTGAGTCTAAAAATTTCCCTGAAACTCTCAAATTAAATCTTCTTCGTCGCGTGAAAAGTATCTGAATAAAATCTCCGGAGAGCTTTCTCTCTTAATAAATACGGACATCGGCAGATTTGAAAGGGTCAGAATCAGCCGTCGATTTATGACTCGTGCCACTTGCCGCGTTTTACGTCGCGACAGAAACACGGGGCGCGAAATGAAAGGCGCAATCGCCGCCGGTGGTCGATAATTTCGACGGTGAAATTCTCGAAGGCCGGCCCGTAACGACTTTCATCCGGCGCGGCTGAATAACTATGCAAATGCCCCAACCCCCGTCGGGGTTAAGCAGGGGGTTCGTCGGCGATGCGGCGCCCTATAACCGCGGGGTCCCGGAGTTAAAACGGAGGGAAAACGGGAGTGGGGGAGAGGGGTGAGGCTCCATAAAGCTACACGCACGGCCAAGATTGACCTCTGATGACGTACATCGTGAAACGCGTAACGAGATCCTTGACGACACCGCAGCCTCGCATTTTCTGCAGATATCAAATTGCCATCTGAAACTGCCGAGCGGCGAGCGTTCGGGATTCGTCCGGTGGAACTTTTCCGCCTCTCCGGAGAGCTCGCGGCCGCCCTCAGAGCACCATTTACCTCGAACGGGGCTCCACACGGCCCTCTTATCCTTCGTTAACACTTGCGGAACAGACGTTCAGACGGATCGCGCTTCTCGAGCGCCCACAGTTCCACTCGTTCTCGTATATCACATGTCAACCCGCATATTTCGTGTATTTACGAATCACTATTTAAACAATCGGTTAACTATTCGTTTTCATTTGGATTATAGAGAACAAAGGACGAAGGATCGAAGATCCTTCAGTCGGGAGCCAAATTACTGCTGGCTAATTAGCGTCGGCGAAACTGGAACGTAGCGGATAATAAAACCAAGATTGGACTCGCCAGGCATGACGGGAGTGATCGGCCAAATCTGATAGATATGTCTACACTCTCGTGGGTATATAAAATGTTCAGGAGTCGCGGAGCCAATAGCAGCTCGCGTCTCGTAATTAATCACAGTGTCGTAACGGAGCTCCCGTATCGAAAATCGTTTCGAGTCGTTCGAACGGCGTCATGAAATATTTAAACCTCAATACCGAGCTACAAAGATAGTCGTAATGTTATTTTTCAGCACGGCCGCCTGCTCGCGGTGGCCGAGTGTCGCGCTGATGTATCGCGAAAAGAAAAACCCGAGGAGAATTTCATCGCGAATTATCCCAAAGTCGTCTCAATAATATCCGTCGGACTTCTCTCCTCATATGCATCGTCACGCGCACGTATGTGCGCCCACACGGTATGTGTGTCACTGGCATACGGAGGCGAACCGAAATGGTAGTCTCTCAAGCCCGTATCCATCGCCGTTAAATTAATAACCGTGCTATCCGCGTGTACCGAACTCCTCCGAAATATCGCCCGACGCCCTCCGGGGCCCCGTTCATCCGCGCCCGGTCCCTTCTCCCGCTGTACTCCGTCCCCGGCCCATACAATCCGCCATATATCCCGCATATATGGATCTCGCGTGCACGCGCACGCAGCCGAATACGTGCGGGTGACGAGCGGAATTCAGAATTCCGAATGTGCGAGGGGTTTCCCGCTCCGCGCGATGTATTGCCACCCGCGCAGAGAGAGAGAGAGAGAGGTAAAGAGAAAGCGGAACAGAGTCGCGTGTCTCTCACCAAAGAGAGGATCACAATGCCAAAGCGAGCCCGTATCGTTGTCAGGCTGGCCGACACGAGCGATAACAGTCAATGCGCTAAATGCATCGGAATCGAATCTGGGCGATTCATTTTCGCACCGACCCGACCTGGCCTGGTCCGGTTCAACTCTTTCGTGTCGGCGCCGTGATGTTTGCCCGGGTCAAAAATCTGTTCTCGCAAGAAGTATCGAGTGGAGCAGGCTGATATACTGGCTAGCCACGAGACGGTTTCTATCTTCTTCAAGAGTTATACCCCTGCATAATTAATGGAATTAATTTCACGCAGGTATCGAGTTACATTCGCAGTATGCGTCAACATTCGTGGGAATCAGACGATGAATCTTCAATTTGAATCTGAACGAATTGATTGTTTGGAGTGAAAACTTGAGAAAAGTAGATACCTTTCCTGCAAACCGAATCTATATATCGTTTTTTCTCTTCTCCTACCTAATTATAGTTCGCTAATTTCGAGTCGGGTTCCAACTTGACCGGACGGCGAGTTGATTATCGGCAGCTCGATTTCGTATTATTTATTTCGTGGCTTCGTCAATCTCCATGCATTAATTATTTCGAGAATCATATCACCTGTCGTCGCGCGAATGTCCGTCGCGGCGGTATAGGTATTTCCGTGCGTCAGCATGATGCGAAGCTTATGTCGGTCCCAGAGCGTGGCATCGATAGGCCAGGCCATTTTAATTTCGATTGCATCGACCTACACGCGTCCGTCGCGGTATAATTCCGCGTGTCGTAAAAGTCCGGCGAACGGCTCACGCGAATCGATTCCCCGTTATTCACGACGAAGTAATTTCGACGTAATTTCGTCCTGGCTAGCTCGCAACGCGAACTTCTACTATAATTAAATCACCGCATGTCCTCTGATTGCTTCATTAGCGCATTACTTGTTATTCGTTGCGCCAACGATTGCACCTCGTAAAAGAGGCAAACAGTAACCGACGGGCAAAAGAGTGACAAATCTCGTCGCCGACATCGAGATACAATGGAAGAATACAGAATTGAATAGCGCGAGTAAAAAACTAGAAATTTGTCGGTCCATTTGCGCGAATTTAAATAAATTGAAAGTCGAAACGTTTAACGTATGGAATATAAAACGGGAAGTGTAATGTTACTGTAAACATTACTAAAAAGATATCACGAACGGATTGAATAACATAGCTATATCCGAAAAACAGCTAAAAATACACACAGAAGACATATCCCAACACAAAAAAATATATGAGATAATAGCTAATTTCCTAAAAATAATTTAAGAATAAATTTTTCAAAGAGTGAACAAGAGTGTCCGGTCGCATATTCCTCAGTTAATCTTTCAGAATTCAGGCGTCGATTTGGACTCTTGTCGATAAGTCACTTGACTGTGCCGCCGTAAGCCTTTGCTGATGAACTACGTACCGTGTGCGGCGACCAATGGTGAGGCCAGGTCTTGGTCTCGTGACTGCTGCCGACCGAGGGTTGACTTGCTAAAAAGACGACCCGTCTGTCGGTGCTACCGGTTCCGGTGCCGCTGGTGGTCAAAAGGGCCGCCCTGGCCCTCGAACCGCCGATGCTTAACGTTGGTGACGTGTCCATTACGCCCTGAAAGCCAGACGCATTACAAGGGTCGTCGAGCCTCGAAGCGAGCATTCGTCGAAATCGAGGCAAACTTCGGTAATGGCGCCGGTAAACTCTCTTTCCACGACAATATAATATATTCGAAGTAATTCTGTACACACTTCAACTACTTTAAAAGTCGCGACGTGTATTTTTATACGAGACGCGGGTAACTTGTTTGTTCTTTGAAAACAGTGTTCCCTGCCTACTTGATAGAAGGTTCGAAGATGCGAAACTTATTTGTCGAAGCGTAGCGATTTTGATTAAAATGCGCTGCGGCTTGCACAAGGAGAACACGGTTTATTTTTCTTTATCTCGCCGAGCAAGATTTCGACTACTCGCGCGAGATAGCGACTTTCAGCGAAATTCAATGAGGGTAATGAAGCCCGTCAGCTGGGGAATGAATGCAGCCGCGAAGGACGCTGAAAACGTGGCTTTCGTGTCGAATGTACTCCTCGAAGAGGATTCTTATTAATTCAAGCTTTTCCACACCGCTCCTCGGTATTCATCGACAGTAGGCAATGACTTAGATTTTAATATCATCGTGCTTTTAATATCATCTTCTACGCAATCAATAACGTGCATAAAATCGTGTTTACTTTACGTCTGATTAAAATAAATGACAAAGAGTAATGAATAAAAGGAATGTTGAAGAGCGGGAGTGAAAATTGCATCCCATTACTTAATTTCAGCGTACGTGAGTCCACGTTCTGAGTTAACATTTTCCAGCAACGTTTCCACCGAGCCGCTGGTTTCTTAAAAATTTCATTATCCTCTCTCGTGAAAACCGCCGCGCCGTTCCCTTTTTCCCTCCATCCCTCTTATTTTAGCCACGCTTGCGCGACGTGGCTGCGATTCGTAAGGAGGGATCGACCGGCGGCGTGCAATACGACGATCCAACAGCATCGCTACCGTCGCGAATGAAATCCGATGAGCGTAATCGAGCTCGTTAGACCGTCGCGTCGGGATGAAAACCCCCGAGCGAGCCACACGTACGTCGGTAGAGCTCGCGGGAGATGGGGAGATGGAGCGCCGGAAGCACCGGAGCGAGGAAGAAACGCGAGGAACCGAGAGTGCCGCGTTTTTCAGCGGGATTTACGGATCGTCGGTGAACATTAAGAGGAATGATGCGCGACCGCATCCCGCACGAACACGCGGAACGGATGAAAGAATGGCGGGATCGAAGCCGGTGTAATTTCACCGAGTTGAATTTTCAAAAGTGAATGGTTACATCGATCGTCGCATTTTCACTGTCGCGAACAAATGTAGAGACCATCTTCCGATATATGCTGCATGAAAATTGGAGCACGTAAAAAGCAGAGCAAAAAAAAGGATACCTCATTGTGATATTGGAGTAAATCTGACACTTCGATATCTTTCAGCGGTATATAATTCTAATTATTTCATGACTTTTTCATGTTACGAATTTTGATTTTATCTGTGAAATTTTATCACTTAAAACTTAAGCGGTTAATAAGCGTTTTATCGGGGCATTTAGATATATTCCGCGACGTCATATATATTTACCTTAGTGTCGCCATTATCTTATCGATTTCGTGTCGTGGAACAAACGAAACGAATGGGAGGAGAAAAAAGGAAGTGGAACAAAAGCGGAAGATAATCGCGATGGGAGGAAAAAAGGGAGGAAAAAAAGGAAAAAGAAACGAAAATAGACGATAATCGTGAAATTGACCTCACCTTCCAATTGAATCTTTTCAACGATCGGATATACGCCGTGAAAACGTCGAGGATCCGCGCCCGAGCGTGTTAACGATCAGCCCGTTGGATCGTTTGGTCGAGAGGTACCAGGGACGAGTTCGTCGAGGTCGCGATCAACCACCCTCGTATTCAGATTTCAGCCTCACGTTAGCCTCTCCGTCTCCGTCCACCCTCGCGTCTCGGAGCACCTCCGGGGTCCTCCACCTCAACCAGGTAATCCCCGTAGTCGCGTGCACCTAATCATTATAAACGGAGGGTGCGGGTGGCGCTGCTAGGTGTCCCTTAAATCGTTCCAGCACGACGTCGGCTCCTCCTCCGCGCAATTACGAGTCATTACGAGCGGGATTCCACCGTGGCAACACACACGTACACGCGACCCGGGGACCGCACGGCCGGGTCTCGCCAGCCGTTACTCGCCAACGTGCGCGGCGTTATTTACGGCGACCGAGAATTGCGTCAGGCAAGTCAGCAGAGTGCAGGTTGACTCTGATGGTTTCGGTATAATGACGACAATAAAGATAATGACGGCAGCAGCGGCGAATCCTCGCAAAATCATCGGCTCGGCGCGATACGTTTTGTAAAACTCGCCTGTCGGCCGCGCGCGTGATGTGCCGAAGAGGGTGTTGTCGGTTGGAGCGGAGCGGAGCGGAATGGAGCGGCGCGCGCGTTTCCGCCTGACAGCCGCGCGAAATCCCACCACCTTGTGTGATTTACTATCGCGTGGCTCTATCGCGGCACGAGCTCCTATTTCGCGGCGGGATGACTGACAAGCCACCTGTCTACCGGTGGGACCCCGGGCTTTAGTCTGGTCTGAAGATTAATCCTCTCCCGGCTGCCAAACGGTTTCTATTACACCCGCGTCATTTTGACGCGAGTCGTCGGCCGCATTATTCCGTAGGAACAATTATCGAGGGATACCAAGCGACGTTCCAACGTGTTTCTATGTATGCCAATCGTGCGTCGAGCTTTCCACAATCAATCCCCTCGATGCTTCTCGCAGCCGTTTGCAATTCGATCTTCCGCTCGATCGTCGTTGTATCGCGATTTCCTGTCGCGAGACCGATCGCCGGACTCGATCATGGTCAGGCTCACGAGCGGAGTCTCGTGATTTCCGGGATCGAAGTACCCGACCGCCGCGTGCGATCTGTCACCGATCTGTCGGCGAGAGCGTGGCGCGAGTCGTGCTCTGGCACAGTTGTCGCCTCGCCAAGCGCCGCGTACGGAATCGCGCACGACACTGAAGCGGCAGGAAGTCTCGCGCTCGAGGCGAACCTCTCTCGCGGATTCGCGGGCTCACGTGTGAAATTCTTGCGCATGCACCGACGCCTTCCATCCCTCCTCATCCCTGCTCGCGCCCTCCGTCCGCGTCGCCCCCCGTCTCGTTCTACTCTTCGGGATACCCGCTTCTTCCTCCCCCTCGCTCCCACGCTCGTCCTTTCATCCCCCGTGTCTCTCTCCGCGCTGCGAACTATCGCTCTTCTCTCTCTTCGTCTTCAGTCGTCGGAGTTCTACCTGCCCTTCTCCCCCGCCTCGCCTCGCCTCGCCTCGCCTCGCCTCTTCTCCCTACGCTTCTTTCCCTTCTTCCGGATCGCTCCTGAATCATGAAGCGACAAGTGTTTGGCGCCGGGACACAGCGCTTGTGCGGGAGTTAAAGAACTATTTCATGAAGTAAACGCGAGAGTATCTCAGCTCGCAGCTGTGGAAACGGATAGTGTCCTTAATTGGTCCCTCTCTACCGTTCAGCGGATCGATATCGCGTCGGTAACCTGGGTCAAAAAGAGCAGCGATTCTCCTTTAGAAAGTTGATTCTCGTTTCTCATCATTAATCGTTTACGGTACAACGATCGCGGAATGAGACCAGGTTTTCTTATGTCCTCTCAAACTTCAATTGTAGGACACTTTTAGCCTTTTCCAATTATCCCGACATAATAGCACGTTTTGCTTTATCCATTACTCATTTTACGCAGAAACTTTTCGCGAACGGAAAACGCAATGCGTCGCAGATTGCAATTATATAATATTATATAAAACGCAGATGAGGAATGTAGATGATATAAGATGCCAAGGACATTTTGCGCATAATCTTATATTTTTCATACTTCCCATGCCTACTTTGCAAAACATTTATTTCTTCCATATTAATCTCATGGGGAAAACTTACAGCCTAGAAAGGGACACGGAAATATGCTAATTCAATGTAAGCTAACCCAGATCTGCGGTATGGACCTGGGGTAAGAAAAACGGAGAGTTTGTAAACGTTTGACGTGAGGTCGGCCGCGTGACTCGTCGCGGAACAATTCCACGAATTGTAACTGACGAGCATTGTGTTTCCAACCCAGTTAATGGTTATTTTAATGCGACTCGGAATCACGCGCGTACTCGGGAGTATAAAATACGTGCGCGATCATGCTAAAGTATGCTTTCACCTGACGCAATCCCGGTCTATTTGTCTCGAGATCGTAAAAAATACGTATGAGGCATATTCCTTACAAAATCTTGAGCAGGCGCACATATTTTTTGGTCAAATGTTTCAATTATACATTTTCTTGGTACCGCAATGATAGCATATAATTATATGTTCCTTGTTGTGCTTACTCTCTACTAAATTTTTTTTATATAATACTATCCAGATCAAGCGAAACTTTATTACAGCCGTTTTTAATTGCTCAAAGCTAAACTTGAGGCACATAGAACCTTATATATTTGGCCGATGAAGCGCCTAGCCTTGCTTACCACTTCGGTGGTTTAACGCTCACCGTTTAAGAATCTTCCTAGGGATCGAAGTAATTTTCTTGGAACTCTGCAAAAGCGCCATTGGAATTAAATCGAAAACGGTCCGGTCCGCTGCTTTGACAAATGAATCGGCACTAATTACCGATACGACTGTCTTGTACACGGGATTATATTCCGAGATGCATCAGCAAGATTAATAGCGCTTCCGCAAATGCAATTTTAGAAAAACTATAATAAATCAATACCCATAGAAAAGTATAATCAAACTGTATAAATTTTATAATCTTTTCGCGAAATTAGCAGTTTATCTCTCGAACTTTATGAGATGAGTGATAAAGGAACGACTTTTCGTTTTGCTGAACGAAGAATCGCTCAAAGCACCAGAAATATATAATTGAAACACCGATGTTAGTTTCACATCGATACGATGCCTGACTAGCATCTTAATTATATTTTACAACATTCGCTGGTATTACGTTTATCGAATCATTAGCGGATAACTTTTCCTCTTCATTTCCACGATACGATAGTTCTGGCAGTTACGCCCTTCTACCTCAACTTTTCGATTACAGCTCGTCAATTACAAGTCTGCGAGTTACAGGATCGCTCGTCGGAACACGTACGTACGCACACACGCACAAAACATTCGCCAACCGATTAACTGCAAAACGCAAACAGCGCGCGATTAATCGCAATTCGATGGCGATGTCAAAGCGACGAAATGGATAGATCGCGACGAAACGCTTCTACCGTTCGCCGCAATCGAGACAATACGGCATTGCAGCACGAGGATTGGAATTGCAAAATGTAGAATCGACCGGCTATATACACTTCCTTCCCTCCTTTCTCCCTTTGTCCCTATAGCTCGTGCAAGCTCGTCTTCTCGACTGCACCCCTCCTCCCTCCTTCCCGATTTTCCTCATAGATCCGGGCTTCTATCGATTCTTTATCTCTCGTAAAAAGTGGAGGAGAAGTACCAATGGGAAAAGAGCACGACGATTCTTCAGACGGACTGACTGACTGACTGACTGACTGTTTCCTTCAGGATTTGTGGTGTCTGCATTCACCCTGGAAAGAGGGCGGAAGAAACGGTAGCGGGATACGAAGGGGTAGATTCGAGAAGATAGACGTTCCGCACCGGGGCACGGAAGTATTTTGTGTCGATCGTCGGATGTCTTCGCCGTTTGAGGACGACTCTCGACATTTTTCGGCGACGATTGCGCATCTACGCGCCAGAGTTCTTTCGATGCCGATTGCTGATATGATCGTCTTGTATTCGCTGATATGTTGCACGACGCACAGTGCAAAATTTATCGTACTTTTTTAGATTAATTATAACATTCGATCGTATCATTGACGGCGAATATTTCCATGCCAAACCATCGTAATAACGAAAATATTAAATGTTAAGATTTAAATAGCCTTGGTGAATTAAAAGATGTAAACGGACAATGTAAACTTGTTCTCCAGTCAATATTAGTTTTACTTTATTTAAGTAAAAATTTATTATCAAATAGAAATTATATTATTTTTCTTTTTCAAAGCACAAAGAATATTACAAATAGGAAAATGCAATTGCCTCTTCCACAAAGAAACTGGGAAGAGGATTGCTATTCGCGAATATGTCAAGAGTAAGTCGATTAGTGAAGGGACGGTGGCTCGCTCAAGGGATGTCGGTGGATTGTGGCATTTTGACGCCTCGTAAAACGCGATTTTATTCGCGACCGAACAAATTGAAACATAAGCCGCTCGTAAGAGGGTCCCTATGTATGGTGCGCGCCCTTCGCATCCTCCAATCCCCGTTCTGCCCATTCGTTTTCCCTTACACGTATTTCTCCTAGATATTTTACAGCGTCGACTGAAAACGACAAGAACAAGGTTGCGGCGCTCACGCAACCGAGTTATCCATACCGACGCCATTTCGCGAGATGCCGATGTCGTCGATGTGAATTTATCTCCTGCCGTGCCTTTTACTATGCCTCGACTCCGTCGTGAAAATTTATTTTTTTCTCCCTTCTAAGCGTATATAACGCCAGAAGAAAGCGCTCAACTTTGCCTTTATTCAAATATTTTGCATTCTTTGCAACGATCGATATTAAAGTTTTCCTTCGCCTCATCATTCTTTTTTTAGATTATAGTCCTATAAGCTCGTATTTATAATCTTTACTTATGAATCTGTGGTAATAAGAATGTAATAAGAATTCATTATGTAATAAGAATTCATTATGTAATAAGAATTCATTATGCGAATGAGCGAGCAAATAAGCAGAAATGCATACGAATAAAAAAGCAGAATAAGAATAAAAGAAAAAGAGAGAGAGAAAGAGAATGTGTGCTTTTACAAATAGAGATGTAATAAAAGAGATTTTGATTTTAAATCTTTGTAATAAGATTTATCATCTGTTTGCAAATTAGTAAAAGTGATCGCACTGTGTTTCAAGAACTTTTATAAACCGTTTTAAGTTATTTTATAATATATTCTCAATTCTTGGCCTTTTTCGATATACATACACTGAAAACAAAATTTTGCTAACTTGACTAAAATTTTCAACTAAATTAAATTTCTTCAGTTCAAGTATTATATTTATTTTAGTTAAATAACTAAATATTTGAACTTCACTTTTCAAATATTTAGTTATTTAACTAAAATAAATATAATACTTGAACTGAAGAAATTTAATTTAGTTGAAAATTTTAGTCAAGTTAGCAAAATTTTTTTTTCAGTGTATATAGATTAGATAGAAAATTATAATGTTATAAACACCAGACTATCCGGCAATTTTTAAATTGTAATATAAATAAAAGACAAAACGTTAATTAACATAAATATAAATTAGTATAAGAAAATGAGTAGTGACACATTGACATTCGAATGAGCAATTTTCGTTCAATTCCAAAATTCGCTGTACTATTTAAGTGCAATATATAAACTCGCGCGATATAAGAAGAAATGCAATTACAGGGAGAATCGATGATGGCCGGCGACGACAACAGAAAGCCGAGCGCAGATGGGGGGGGAGGGGGGCAGAAGAAAGTGCGCGCCCCGGCACGTACAAACGACGTTACTCGCGGAGTCGGCGAGAAGTCGCCAAATAGCGAGGCACAATTAAGAGAGACGCCCGCCTCGTGAATTAAAAGCGTCAGCCCGCTAAAAGATCAAGAATTCCCTTGTGTTTCCCGCCGTCTTTCTTTTTTTATCCATCGTCCCGCCTGCCTCATTCGCCTCTTTCCGCTTTCAACCCCCGTCTACCGACCCATTTCGCGCTCAGCCTTCGCGGCCTTCTTCGAGCGATTCCAGCAGCCGAAGGGTGGGAGGAGTCCGGGACTGAAAAGAGAGTCCACGAAGCCGGAATGAGGGTGCACTACCAGGATGGAAGGTGAGGAGGAGGAGAAAGTTAGGTAGGACGGGAGGCATTCTCATCTCGAGTCTCCTTTTCCTCCTCGTTCACGGATTGAAGAGGCCTTTATGATGGGGTACCGCTTTATGGCACGGCTTCGTCGCTATTATATCATGCATCGGCCGTTCGTGGGGGATAGAAGACGCCGGCCGCAGCGGGAGAGAAGAGGGCGGGATGCAAGCATCGAGACGTATATAGTTTTCGGCCTCGAGAAAACGGGCGAGTTTAGGTGGGGATTGAAAGGGAGGAAGCTGTGATACGAGTGGCGAAAGGGGGCCGCCGGAGAAGAAGGGCACGAAGGAGCGGAGGAGGACTGTGCTTTGGACCGCGGACCCGGGACTATTGTCGGGATAATGAAGCCAAGGCGAGATTTCTCCCTTTTCAGCCGCGCGCGGCGAAACGATATCTCGAATGACTGATTGTGCGATCCCTTTGGCTGCCGGGGCCGCACGTAGTGCATCGCCGCGAAGTCACGTTGTTACGGGAGACTAGAGAAGAGCCTCAGATGAGACCTCGGCATAGTGATCAGTATCGCGCGTAGGGGCTCCTCTTTGAGGGCGAGTTAATTACTGAATTGATTACCGCGAGTGTATTGTGAAGCAGCGGCTGTGACGTGCAATTAGGATAACGAGTACTATTCCGCTGATTTTAATAGGTAGAGATAGTCACGCATGTGTTGTTAAGATTACAAGTATCTGTTTCATTCACATTAACGCTTAATTCAAGAAATACCGTTTGCGCGCAGAGATTATTATGCTACATTCTACTACAATAAATACGTATATTTTCTAGAAATGGCGCTGTAAGATGCACTATCCGTCTCAAGATATACTACGGAACTAGCAGAAAATTTTCTATATATACGTTAAAAAATTCGCCGACGAGATATACCGCTCCTCCGAGCGGTAAGCCAAGGTTAAACGCATTGCCATCAGTTTCCCCGGCTTGTGTAAATCACGCCGGGGACAGTATTAAAAATATATACGTAAGTGAAGGAAAAATATATTTCCGCGGACCCTCCCTCTTCCGCCCCGGTCCCAGCAGCGCGGCATGGGTGAAGGGAAAAGCCTCGCTCGACCCCAAGAAGGATGAAGCGGGGATGGCACGGAAGTGGAAAACCGTTGAAACATCGCGGGGGTCTTATTACGCGTGTTGCGCGGTCGAGTTTCACCTATCGCGGACGGTACACTCTCGCATATTTTAAGCCGGCCATTTTTCAGCATTTACGCTATACGTCTACGTCGAATTTGCATGAGCCAACGATTCGGGACTTGTTCCGGCCAACTTTCGGTGTCTCTACACTCTCTACGCGACGCCACGCGTAAAGGCCGGTCGCTCTCTAACGATCGACCGTCCACTCTAAACGAGGAGCACGGTTTCTAGTTTGTGTGCATACAATTCGCACAATTAATAATAGTTTTATCTTTTAGTCTGTTCGTCTGTTGATGAATTTAATCCTGTGACAAGAAAAAGAGATGCATATGAAAACAGGCGTCGGACAAAACACAAAATAATTTTAAAAAGAGAAAAATAATATGTTTCTCAATCTATTATAGTCTATGTAACTGTCTCGTACGCGATTAATTACTCACTAGTCTGAAAATGGTGCAGTTTGACTTTTTTTGATATATTTTTTAAACACGTTTCACATTTCTACAAGATTGTTTAATCCGTACGTAATAATTTCACGCGTATACCAATACTATTTACAGCCGAACCTCTCAATTAATCACGGCACCGCTCGATACATTTCTAACGAAGGAAATTGAGGTAATATCACTTGGGGAAAATCGCGAAACAAACGTTCCGATATTATCGGCAGACGCGGCCGCGCCGTTTATGGCGAGTCGGGCTGCGACGACGCGGCGAACGGGGAAACGATAAATTCTGCAGGATCGCGCGTGACATTACGGTAACACGGTTCCATGGCAGCCGAGTTGGCGGCCAGTTGAGAGACACTGGTCTAATCCTAATGCGCGCCGTCTTATTTATGCAGCAGCGCCGTTTCGCACCGCAACGCTGAAGACCTTAACGGCTTTCAATTTCCGTTGGCCATCAATATTATTTAGTTTAGTTTGGACCACCCTCTCGCGCACGGGATGCCCCGCCGCCCCTTCGGCATGCTCCTCACGCCTCCGCCAAGGAAATTACTTGTCCTCTCCCTCCTTTCCCTCGCGCCGGATCCGCCGGCTCCTTTCGCGCCCCCTTTACCCCCGTCTTCTTCCCGTGCATCCCCAATTCGCGATCGCACCGAGTCCTGCACTGTCCTTAAGGGCGTCCTTCATATCTCATGACTCGATATCCCTCGCATCGACCTGGTTAATGGTCGAAAAAGAAAGTTGCGCCGATGAGAGCAGATTTGTCTTCTAGATTGTGCCAAAGGAACGCTTTATTCCGACCAATTTTTAGAAAGATGAATCTTCTCGTCCTTACGTTGAATTTCAGTACCGTCGAACGATCCTCGCATCAATCAATCTGGCAAGATTCCAAGAGGTTGAGATAAATATGGAAAATAATCGTCGAGATATCTGAATTGCGATATCATTTTGTATTTCGCAATTATATTTATACTTATATCTCTTATATTATCTTCTAATATAATTAGCCCCGAAGAGCAGCGTTTCCAAAAATCTAAGAGCAGAATTCCTAGGTTCTTCTCTCAAGGAATTCAGTCAACGAGCGAGAGATTTTCCGCAAATATCGGATCCTGAATCTAACCAGCTGCTTTCATAGACATTGAATAATATAGCGCAGGTATTAAATAATATCTTTCTCCGTCAAAATGATCCGTATTGGCACAACTAATCCCCGTCTTACGGCGCATTATCAGGATTATGCACGCGTTATTAATATCCGGCAGGAGCGAGCGTGTCGCAGAACGTATATTTCCATTAGGTTAAACACTCAAATCCGATAGCTCCCCATCTGGACAGGGGCAAATGCACTTTCTCGCGACTCCACGCAATACCCCGTTGCATCCACATTCTACTTCGCAACCCCCCTTCCCGCCGCTTGGTCGGCGATAAAATAGAATTACAAACCAATTCGGTGGGTACAGCCCGCGGTGGAACGAAACGTTTTGCAAGTTCCCACAAAACACGATCGCTTCGGTCGCCCGCCAGTCCTGATGTTCCTCTCGTGTCCCACTCTTTCTCCTTTTATCCGACTTCTTTTCTCTTTCCCCTTCTCTCTCGCTCATTCCCTGGCGAGCTACAATACGTGCGTATGCTGTTTGCGGTGCGATAAGTAGAACTATTTTCTGTCCGTACTGCATCCATATTGTCGACTGCATCCATTTGTATATAATCTGAATAAAAGTTTCATCGAAGAGTCATTACGACTAGTCGAAAGAAGGAAAACGACAATATGATTATCTGATATCGAACTAAGAAACCAAAATATCTTAAAAATCGTATAAATGCGTCAAAGGAGAGACAAAGAAACAGATAGATTTTACTCAACTCTGAAACAAAACCTTTTAGAGCACGCAGCATAAAAAATACAAAAGATTGCCAAAAATTATGGAATTAGTAATACAAATTCCACAGAGAGAGAGAGAGAGAGAGAGAGAGAGAGAGAGAGAGAGAGAGAGAGAGAGAGAATGGGAAAAAGAAAAATCTTATATATATCTCTCTATTTATAAGAGAGATTTTCTCTTTCTCTTCTTTATTGTGCTAGATAACACATCGATGCACATAGTGTCGTAATCAATCCCGTTAAACTGAGAAATTTCTGTCTCTACGGATGTCGCTGTTTATTTACAGTCGATCGTTCGATTTCTAAACCTGTCGCTCGTAATTCACTGTAACAGGATCCTGAAGCAATTACCCCAAGTTGGAGAAGGGCAGAATACCGATGGTAAGACTTTACGCGCAAAACTTGGACGTATAATCTTACAAAGGCTCTCCTAATTCAAGACGTGGCCATGACAAAACTAAACTACCGGTGGAGGGAGAGAGGAGATTTTCTTCGTGAAGATCTCGTTGCATGAAGAATCTCAATATAAAGAAAAACACAAGTATCTCGATTGCTATTTAAGTAAAAGATATCACGTGTCAGAGAAATGATGCAAGTGTGAAAATATGCTTGTAACTTCAAAAATATCTTAAATTGGAAGAAAAATTTTCATTCACTGTATCTCTCTCTACTGAATGAGGATAATAAAGCAGAGAGAGAATCTACGTAAATCCGTTACGATTCTCGTTTACATTGTAACACGCAGATTTTTGTCTCGGTTTAAGCAACAGAAGCTTAATGCACTTATCTCCCAAACACGCGTCTTAAAAGATTTTCCATCTTTATTCCATTCTTTTTTAGCACGGCAAGTTTTTGTTAAAATCCTTTTATTATCAACAATATCAGCTTTGTCAAACGCAATTCTTCGACGCGCTTTCAGTACGGAAAAACGCGATATTCCGAGACGGAACAAAGGCGCGACCGCGCATGTTGTTCGGTTACAATGGCATTCATAACAATTTCGCCGAAAAAGACATTGTAATTTAATAATCCCCGATGCGGCCGGGATTATACTTGCGAGCAAGGAGAGAACAGGTGCGACCAAGGCGGCGATGAGCGGACTGCTTTCCCAGCCGGATTTTTCCGCAATCTGCTTTCGCCGGACCCGGCAACGGGACGATGCTGGCCGTATCCCGCTCTCTCTATCTCTCGAAGATACCTCCCTCAAACCGATACTGCGAAGACAATGGCATACTCTCTGCGGCACCGTGATTAAAACAAGCGGGCGAGTCGAACGGCGACAAGGGGACAGTGAGAAACAGGGGAATGGAGAAAAGGAGGATAGAGAAGGCCGCTCCGTTTTCTCGAAGCTGGCGAGGATTGGGAACAGGGGAGTCGCGTAGACGGAGTTTAGAGTTCTTTTCATTACCAGCTCACGCAAATACACGCGACGACAACGACGTCGGGTCTCCCTGCACATACCGTTCATTCTCGTTCCTGACGTTCCCGCGGAACGTTAATGATTACGAGCGTGTGTTCGTGAGAATTGGGTTTACGTCCTGCGATATTTCGTCTCAATGGACTCGCTGAAAGTCTAGAAATAGCTTGTGGAGCGATTTTGAATTTCTGATTTGATTGGACATCGATTGACTATACAATAAATCTACGTATTCTCAACATAAAGCAACCACTCGATTATTTTATTATAAACCAACAATTATTTGTAGAGCAATGAATTAATTTCATAAAACAGATCATTATTTTTAGAAAGCAGATAAATTATTCACTTCATTTTATTTACAAATCGTGATCCGTCAATTTACTGCTCTGCTCATTTTACCCTCTTGTTTTCTTGTTCATTTTTCTTTCTCATATTTTTCCACATTCTCCGTGTTTTTTTACATTCCTAAAGTTAAATTCCATTAAACGCGCGTTCAGTTCTTATCAATTGTCATTAGCACACTTATAAATGGGCTGAATCCAATCGGGCGTAGTAATCAACCGCCGAACGTGGCCGGATACACCGCTGGTGCAACATTGACTGGCTAACCTGCGCGTCCCCTGCATCCCCTGTGCCTAACACTGCTGACCCGTCCACCCATCTCCCCGCCTAGCCCCTTTATTATTCCGTTATATGTGTAGATGGTGTACGAGATACCGCATGATCGAATCACGGAGCAGTTCGGACACGATAACCTAATGAACGGACTGAATAATGATCAGGCGACGATTATGCGCTGTCTATTAAATTGATTCGTCCTGCTCTGCCTTGCCATGCCCTGCCCTGCCATGTCCTGCCATAAGGAACGACAGCGACGAGCAACCGTTGGCCCTTAACGAGCTCTCACAGCAGAATTACGACGGGAAATCCAATTTGCCTCTTTAATCCCGCGCCTCTTTTACTTACCGACAGCAAAGAGTACGGATGCACCCGCTGTCCTCGAGGGCTTGAGAAATCGCATTTGTATTTAATTCGTCGCCGCTCTCTAATTCACTTCTTGACGTGTGGCTGTGGCACGAAAACGGTAAAATGAATTTACTGTTTTTGTCCGAGAAAACCAGCAGAAAGACGCGTTTGGCGATATCGGATTCGAGGATGAGAATAGCGCGATTAAGTACTCGCCGTACGTCGACGGAGGCTGCGGGGGATAATTCCCTTATCTATTTTTCACGCATAACCATCCCCCGGTTTCTCAATTAGGCCGGCTAAACGGGGATGGAAAACCAGCGACGTACTCTTCAGGGAATGACTACGGTCCAATGCTGGCCTCCCTCGACCCACGAAAGGCGCAAGTTGTTTCGCGAAGAAACTGCCGAGGGTTTTAAGTCCGACTTACACGATATCTTTCCCGTACACTCACGATGCCACTGCATTTTACCCTGCGATACCGTCCCCGCTCTGCTGCAAGTATCTATTAAAATCGTTACAATAGAGCGGCGAACCTGTATCCCGCGCAATTTCCGCGGAAAAGGACCACGGCGGGTCTTCTTTATATATGAACGCTATTATGTACTTCTATTGCGCGTTATATAGATCCACGTAAGAAGCTTGTCGATGCGGAAACGACATAATCTGCCGAAAACATCGATCGCGTTTGTTAGCCGCTTCAGAATGAGAAGAGCCGCTGAAATTGCATGGAATGTATTTTCGACCGAGCAGATCCGATGACGTTCGATAGAAAATCAATTATGACAATCCCGTTCTCCGTGAAAATATATTCGACATTTTTACTAGATAACTTTTTTATTACATTCTATCTTTGTGATACTGCAAAATATTTTATATAGCATCAGTTGCATCAACTTTATAATGCGTCAGTACAATTCGGCAATACTTTTTTTCAATTAGAGTTTCCTTTTTTTAGGAAAACTTTTTATCTCAATTCCATCGCGATACTAGTCGAAAGTATGTATAAAAAATATAAGTGATACAATATTCTATATAAATAATGATATATTCTATATAAATAACTTCAATTCTACATATATGGCGAGTTCGATTTCTGTGATAGCATTTCGTGCCAAATTTCGTCCAAATTGATTAAGAGACTCCGGAAATATTTGCTGGGAAAATAGACAAACTGATGGACAAAATTGGGAGATAAATGAAAATATCCTAAACGGATGGAAATTTGGTGTACAGATAACATATTCTTGTATTTCGCTTCAAACCTTTTTCCGCGATTAGGACCGCGTTATTCCAGTCCAACGTGAAAATGAACAGAGTAAATTGCGCTTTCCTCATCACGCGTCAGTTTAGGAGCAAATGAGAATTGCATATTACCGCGTGCTTTTTCAACGTCCACTGATTCACTTCGCGCGGACGCGGACTAACGGACGGCGGGTTCCAAATTTCCGGACGGCAATCCGTGCAGCGGGGATTATTTGTGATCCAAGTCGAGGAATTGGACCTTTCCGCCCCGAGGCTTCGCCGTCTCGGGCACGGACATTTCCGATTTTGATGACAATCGAAGACAAAGACAATGTTCTCCAAACACCATTCACGTGTTTGCGCCGCAATCGCTGTACAAATCTGTGTGTACAAGTCTCGGTTTCCGCGCAAGACAATTCGCGCGAAGTATTAAGCGAAAAGTATAGGACGAGGGCATCGCGAATAGCGTTAACATCGCGATTACATTCCTTCGTTACGCTCCGTTATAGCGTGTTCTCTCCTTCCTAAAGAAAACGCTGTCGGCATGCATCTCGCATCTTCGCAACCTCCGACAATCACTTCGTGCAGCGCCGATCGCCATAACGCCCGGCGACTCTTTGCAGCCTCTCTCTTCTCCGTTTCTCCTTCTCTCGTTCTCTTTCTCTCCCTCTCTCTCTTAGAGGCGGCGGGGTTCTCGCGTGCCGGAAATTGAAAGTCCGCGACGTGACATCCGGAACGGTAGGTCTTCCGCGACCTCCACAGAAACTTCATATTAACGATTTGAGGGGAGAGGAAGCCGCGCGACTTTATAGACACACCTTGACGCTCTTCTGAATCTCTCTCTCTCTCTCTCTCGCTCCCTTCCTCCCCCTCTCTCTCTCTCTCTTCCTCTTCTCATCTTTCTTCCGTCGACGTTCCTTTTTTTTCTCGCCACGCATTTCGCGACGCCGCGACCCGTCCTCTCCGAGACGACGTCGAGTTTCCCATTAAATTTCCCCTGTCCTTCCCCATTCCCTCCCTCACCCACTGTCGATTCGTGCTATCTCGCGGCAACGATCCGCGCGTTATAATCGATTCGGCCTGATTTCGGTTAACTGCCGTCATCCAGAGTTTGGTGGCGCGTCCGAACCCGCGCGAGCAAGCCGCGCCGTAGTTGTGTCAGCCATCAAATCCCCCGTCGCGTTGCCGAGCTCGTGAGATGAGGGACGAAGCGTGCGTTTCATCGCCGTTGTGAAATTATCTCTCGGATTTTCCTCGTTGCTAAACGTATATCTATAATATTGTTCGCGAATGGGGAATGGGTCGAATTGGCAATTCAAGTTAACTGACCTTAAGTTAGCAATCTGCTCGTGGCCGTTTAAATCGTGAGCTTATTTTACAGGGATAGAATAATAATTGAATTTTACGTCGAGGAGTAATTTAAAATGTATTTAAAATTTTAACTTGTTGGTATAAAAAATTAGAGATTGAGAATATATAGTGAATGACTGTATCATCCTTCCGCATATATTAATGACATTTAACGTCTAGATCAATTATCAATTGTCCATTATAAGGATTTGACATTGTGGCAAGTCCAGAGACAAGTGGCTCTATTTAATACTAAAACGCGGCGCAATTTTCGTATTACCTCACGTCCCTTGACCGCTCGCCAGCTCGGCATTAACTCCGCCTGTATGCAACGGGTGTCTCGCGAGTAACGACTTATGTATGCTCTCGCAGGGACTAGTGTGTGCACCTGTGTGTCGCGCAAGGGATGAAGGGGTGAAAGGGGTGGGAGCTGATTGCGTCCGGCCGAGATGATTGCTTTTCGCGTGACTATGCCGACGCATACAGGCACGCGCGCGCGGGCGCTGGTGAGCGCAAACATCGACGAACGCAAGCACGCGCGCGCGTATTCACACGCACGCGGATCGTGCGCGTGTATGCGCGAGCGATTACCTTCGTGCGAGCGAGCGCACGGCGCACACCGTATGGAGCAACGAGGGGGGACGTTTCAATATTCCGACAGTTTATTCGTCTGGATCGGTGGACATCGGCTACCGGCGGAAAATCACTTCGATTTTAGTTAACACACCGCCGTTACGCGCGCGAAACAACGCGAGATAGTCGCCGGCGGGATAGTTGCGTGCGCTGCAACCTTTCCGAGCTTTCCCTCTCGGGCTGCGTTCGGAAACATCACCCGAGTGCTCCCATGTAGCATTTTATCCTTGTTGTTCACCGAATGTTAAGCGAGGATAAAATGACACATGAGATACCTCGGGTGACGTTTCCGAACGCAGCCTCGAGGACAGGCGGAAGTTTTCATTTCAAAGATGAGAGAGAGAAAAGTTACGAGTCCTTGGTCATACGACTACGATTATCGTCGCCGTCGCATTTAATTCCCTCGTGCGTATAGCCGGAAGCAATATTCTTGACACTTTTGTTAGGAAACATAAAAAAATCATTAAGAATTATTCTAAAAGCTCCTTTGGCACTTATCCACATGTTTCCGAAATATATGTTTAATAACAATTCGCACACGGAAAAAACAATAAGGTTGCCACAACCACAATAATAGTAATATTTGGTACAGCCACGTCCTGTGGTTGTCACATTCACATTAATGTGAAGGCAATATGCATTTGGTACAGCAAACATAGTGAATGTTGAGACAAACATATATAGATGCACTACACAAAACAATGTGAATGTGACAACCACAGGACATGGCTGTACCAAATATTACTATTATTGTGGTTGTGGCAACCTTATCGTTTTTTCGGTGCATAATTGCCTAGTTTACACCGAGCACTTGATACGCGTATCAAGTAGTGTATTTGTGCTGAACAGCCAATTATTAAACTAATTTACTAGTTATTTACTATTTGATACGCGTAACTTGTGCTCGGTGTAAACTAGGCAAATATCGCAACACACGCGTCGACGGATATCGTTCCTTGCAACTTGTCTAACTTCTTTCCATAAGTCTGTTTTCGATTTCCCTATCTCGATTTTCACAGCTTACTCGATTCGCAGCGACTCCGAGATTCGTTCACGACAGCTGACACGCGTCGCTCTAAATGAGCTCGCTGTATACACCGTGGAGACAATCGGGGACGATTTCGGCGCCGCGGATAAGACGTTGCATATTCTGGCGTCGCTTGAAATTGATCCTAATCCGCCTGTTCAGTCTCGCTTCCGTCTGCCGCTTCTCCCAAGGTACTTAACACCAGGACGAAGAAGAATCGCGGGCGGGCGGGCGGGCAAGAAAGAGAAGAAACGCGCGAGAGAAGAAAAAAAGGAGCGAGAGAGACGATTCAATGGAGAGAATTTAAGCGGAGAAAGAGGTTGCGTTTCTCCAACGGGAGGCACTTATATTCGGAGGAGCATCCGGCGCGCGAGCGATGTTCCGTGCATTATGCATGATACGACGGTGCTTAATGTTCGTCCGAATCATCCCCCGCTCCACGTTCCATCAACTTCCCGAGCCGCGCGATTCCGAATTTTGTCGAGCCAGTGGACCACGAAAATGCTAATTGACGCGTTACCGCAATTACTTTGGAGATTCTCTCGAAAATCTGTTATTAACTTCCGCTATCCAGAAAGGGGAAAGTTTGCCAACCAGCAGCTGGCTGCGCCTACGGGATTTTAATCGCATATCCGGGTCGCCTCCAACGGAGATCGGTTTCACCGATAACGCTCTCGGCTCCTAATTATGTGTGAACTATGAATGGGAGAAACGTTCCTGCGAAAGTATACGAGGGCTGCAGCTTTTATTTGTTATGCATATATATCGTGGATACTGTTAATTACCGATTTCTATTTTATTCTAAAAGAATTTAGATATTTTAATCCTCAAAGAGAAATCAACATATTTATTTGATAAAATTACTAAGTATACGATATAAGATATTTCCGAATTCAGCGTTACATTAAGGATTACAAAAATATATTGCGATTACAGTTGTTACGAGTGCAATCCCTCGTCGTATCGAAATTCCTTCGGAAAAGTCGTTCGCTATTTGCGCGAAATTGTCACGAAACTGTCACTGCAAAATATATAGGACGGTAGCAGTTTCCTATATGCTCCGCGGAATATCGCGGATCGCCATTGCGAACCATGCTGGTACCATATATTTTTATCTTGGACGCAAATCGCCGGTTGTCATGGAAATCTACCGCGGCCTGAATATCGATATCAACGCACGTCAACGATGCCGACGAAGTAGAATGAGCCGTGTCGATGCCTAAATCGCAATCTAAAATCTTCGTGCGTTTATCAGAAATAACGCATCGGAGCGTGGAGATTATATACAAAAATCGTTTATCAATATAAAACGCAGGTCTTTGGGAACTAATGAAACTGAAGTTATTTCCCAAATGTCGATTTTGTTACCTCGCGACACTTCTCCCTCGCAACATCGCGGCACAATAATTTATTCCGTAAAACTTCACTCGAACATCTGACTTGATTTACTTGCTCGTTCTACTATTTCGAGCACGCTTAGAAATTGCAATGCGTCTTGCACCCATTTCACGACAGTCATGGCTCGATATGTAGGAAATGAAGTGTCCGACCGCTCGTATCCGCGCGTTCCCTCTCTCTCTCTCTCTCTCTCTCTCTCACTCTCTCTGTATTTCTCTCTCGCGCGACTTGTAAAATTCCAGGATGTTCGGGTGGCGAGTAAGTTACACGACGGCCCGCGTACGAAACGAACGAATTAATTATTCATGCACGCCCGACGTCCGACGTCCGAACCGGCGCGGCGCGCCGCGCCATGCCGCCGCCGCCGTCGTCATTTCGCAGCGGCAGTGCGCGAATCCGGCGCACCGACGTTGTTTAGCATGACTATAGCATGGCGAGTACATAAGGAGAACACATTTGCGGCCGCAGACCCGCGCCGCGCACCCTTTGTACGGACCGTGTCGACGGGCGCGCGCGTAATGGCTGTAATTAATACGACACGCGTCCAATCGAAACATTGCGCGTCGACGTGCCGTGACAACATCTCTTTTGGAATCCACCCGGTCCCATTTCCAGTCCCGAAACGCGACGACAGACATAAGACACGAAATCCCGTAACACGACGCTCGATAAAATCGAATTTTATAAGAAGTGCCTGGGAGGAAAGATATCGAGAGTTCGCCTATGATATATGCAGTGTCGGTTTTAGCAACATTGGCGCCCTGGGCAAGATTATCGTGACGCCCATTCAAATTCAAGGGCTCGAAATTCTTGAGAAAGAAAAGACAAGGTGGTAATATTGAACGACGAACCCCATTTTGTTTTTAGATTTTAGGGAATCCCTTTCACTCTTAAACTATAAGCAAAGCAGAAGGCAGCGGTCCCTACAGATCTGGCGCCCTGGGCGATCGCCCAACCGCGTCCTACCCTAACGCCGGCACTGGATGTAGAAGATATTGCAAGAGAGAGTTTCGTGTATTTTTCCTAATTTGTAAATTCTCCGATTTTTTGTCTGACAAAAATGTCGAGACGGGTTTGCTCTTGTTAGCGAGCTTAATGAGTTGTAACCAATCGCGGCGACAAACATTAAATTACATTCCGTCTGGCACTGTATGCTATGTCAAGAATATGTATTTATATTTGCATTATTATTACGTTCCAGCAATGGACATGGCTATGGACGTTGCCACAATGTTGAAGACGACAAAAAACTCGAACAAAAACTGAGTCGACAACTACATGCAAATTTACTTTGCATTATTCTCATTTTGTGGTATCTATATTATATAATACGTATATGTATACGTGGTTAAATCAATCTTTCAGTTTTCTAATCAGGCAACTAGACAAACTATTTTAATAAAATACTTTTATTAGCTCGATACGTGACGAATTTTTCAATATAACCTACGAAAACTTCAAATCTCTGTATAAATTTTGATAACTAAACATTTAATTTGTTAGAAACTGTTTTGTTAAAAGTTTAGATTTTATATCTCTAGACAAATTTCTAGTTAGTCTCATTTTTTTAAAAAACTCTAGTAAATATTCTGAATATAAAATGTGTAATTTAATTTTACATAAACTGTTGTTAGGAAATATTAAACGAAAAAATATCTTAAGATTTACGATATTTTTCTATAAAAATAGTTTCCTGCAACATATATATGTATACATATGTAATATACTGCAAGAAACTATTTTTATTATATATATATATATATATATATATATATATATATATATACACACTACCGTTCAAAAGTTTCAGCACACTTTATATTTTTGCTAACAAATCCAATTTTTTATACATAAAATATAGAGTTATAATATATTCTCTGATTTTCGGTCAGAAGTATTCAATAAGGTCGCTCAAAAGTGCCGAAAAATAATTATAAACAGAAATTATAAATAAATTTCTCAAACAGACAAAAATCATATATATCGATCGAATGAAAAATCGATTTCAAATTTTGCGCTAGACACCGTTAAACATAAAGTTACTTTGAGAAATAAAAAATCTAAAAAAATAAGTACAATTCTTTTTCTCATTGTCAGTTTCAATAAAAATATGTTATAATAAATTCATAAGCAGAATATATGCAAACTGTATATTCATGTTTTATTCTTTATATTACAAAATTTCTATAAACGGAGAGTGTGCTGAAACTTTTGAGCGGTAGTGTATATACATACATATATATACACATATATATGTGTGTGTATATATAATATAAAAGCAGAAGAGTAAGAAGTGGAGATGGAATATGCGTGGCAGATCGGCGATCTCCCGGGCCATCTCGCGTTCTTCATTTTGCCGCGGATTAAACCGCGCTCGGTATCGCGAGATTAAGCGTATGCAGGCGTCCCAGGCTAACTTTACGAGAATCGTTATGGATCAGGTAGGGGACGTGAGCGAGAGTTCCGAAGCAGAGCGGAAGTTTCGACGTTAAATGTTTTTTTAACTCGTATTACTTACAGCGAGAGCGCGGCCGCGCGCCCATCCGCTTGCGCGCGTACCGCGGTACACGTTAAAAGCGGAAAAGTAATAAAGTCAACTTATAAATATTAAAGTTCCCGTTGCTTCTGCCGTTTCTTCCGAATACTTAATGCCCAAGCGAAACGAGACGCGGTACACATCGCGCACGGCTTTATCTCTTTTCTTTTTTTACGAATGTAACAAATGCTCAATTTCATTTTTTTACATTCCAGAAGTCCATTCTGGGCGATATACTTTTATCTCTCACAAGAGTATACGAGTAATGCGGAGATATGATTACGTGACGAATTCTGTTACGTCGTTATATATAATTGAATGGCAAACAAAGTTTCAAACTTTAACAAGGAAAATTTTTTAACGCGAGTGACATATTCGATGCGATGAATCGGCGCAGACGGCCGGCCGGTCTGACAGAATTAACGAGAGCTGCCGAGGATCGCCGCCCAGATTTCTCGCGTTCAAAGAACCACGACGAACACTCACCTTACGAGATCTCATCGATCATCCCTCGCCAGGATTCCGGAAGTTACGGAGCGGCAGGGGCACGGCTCGCACGTTCGGGAATGCCGAACCGTGCAACGCGATATGGCCGGACGCATTTTAAGTAGCGTAACCATATCGGTGTCCGATCAGAATTCCGTTTCTCGCGGCGCCGTTCTCTCTTTCGCGATCGCCGAGCGAGTTCTCCCTCATCGAGTCACGTTTTTATTTCCTCGCTCGACGCCAGACGTGCAATTGGATAATCAATAGCGAAATGCTAATTTTAGTGTCCTGAAAAACTAGATGCACGATCAATTATTTTGGCTTGTATGTCAACGTTTCTCAACCTTTTTGCAACTATAATATAATCATGAACTATAATTTTTTTTGGTCGCAAAATGTAACCGAGGCAAAACGTAAGCGAGATTACTGAAGAGTAGACGTTAATTTTTCAGTAACGTTTCACATAGCCACATTTTACAATTTTTAACAATATATTTTCATTAGAAGGAATATATTTTACTTTTTAATAAAAAATACTAAATATACTAATACACGGAAACGAAAATTGATTTCTGATATTCTTCATTTCTTTCAACATAAGAAACTTGCTTGTAGCTTTTCTCTCACATATATTTTCTAGTAAGTACAACATTTGAAAATTTCGTATTTGACTTTCTCACAGAATGCCACTACCGCACTTTTCCTCAGATGAATTTTCCAATTGTATCAGCAATCCGCTGACCGTAAATCGTATTGCTGACTCGCGTCTGACTAGATCCCACTTCTTTCACTTGAACCCGCTCGGGAAGCCGCAGGTTGATCTTCAACGTTCTACTATTCTACAGTGTTCCGATGCGATTTCGATATTCTGTAAACAATGGAAGCCTAGCGTCAGACCGCTAAGTACGATTTCTATCCGTATTTGACGAAGGGGGAGACGGATGCTCGAAGAGCAGGGAGAGACGGAGGAACACGGTGGTGAAACGTTAGCAGCGGAAGCAGCGGGAGGCATCGGAGAGAATCCTTATCCCTCTTATCCTCGCACTTGCACTGTTTCCATTACGAATCCGGTAGCGAGGATTACCTAACTGAGGAAATTCATCCGAGCGAAAAGAAAAGAGCAACTCCAGCTTGACCGGCAGACCGATCGATTAGTGGAATAAAACTTCGACGAGTCGCGATATGAGAGTCATTGTGCGAATGTAAGATTCTCGCAGCAGTTGTGCCGGCGAATGACCACGGAAGCTTTCTTACTTCTGTAATAATGACAGATCTTTTTCATCAATTTCGATTATTTCTTAGCGAAAATTAATAGGCATTAATAAATTAATAACCTTTGAGTTATAAGCGATTGAAGAAAAGGTGCTTTTTTAGCTAAACTTTGGAGAATCAATAAACACATTTTTCAATAATTTCAAGTGGAATTGAAGGAAATTTTAATTAGAGGCACACTTGCAAAGATAGGTATATGATGTCAAAAATTAAGAAGTTGCAATAACGACCTTCATTGCATTTTCGCTAAGAAAAAATGGACTCTGGATTTGATGAAAAATCTGTCATTAAAAGGACATCTAGTGATTTTGAAATACCTTGTATACATTCATATACCTACTTTTAGAAATAATGCCACTCTCCATAGATTAATTCCATAAATTTAGTCTTCGTCATATCTATTGTCTAACGAAAACAGTATGATAAAAACTTAACTTCCATGCGCCATTAATTGCGCTATTGATAATTGGAAAATTCAATTTGGAAAACGCAATAATACACGAGTCGTACGTTTAATTTGATCACTAAAGTATGTATGTTAATTGGCAATTACCGCGTGAAGTCCGCGCGTCGATGAGATTTAGATATTTATCGATAATAACATAAAAAAAGAAGGGAAAAGTAATAACTGTTGATAATAATAACTATTATATATGCTTTAAAATTATCGTGTAAAGCTATACGGAGACTATTGCGCAGTACGTCGCCATAGATGGGAATATTCTACGCGAATCTTCGACGGAACGATACCGGGACAAGGAAATGTTTCGAGTGGCAAGAGGAAACGTAGACGGAGCACGTCAAAGAGTTATTGGTAATTGCGCCGGCCTTCTCGGACCATTGCCCTTGATAGCTTCATACTTTACGAAATCGAATGGGAGACCGCATTCGTATGTATGTGTATGTGTCTGGCTCCTCTTATATACTGCCTCACTAAAATCTTGGCCCGGACAATAGATAATAGAAGGAATACCGGCCAGCACGGAGAAGGATCGTCTGCAGCTATATTTAAGTAGCTATCTAGCCGACTATTTTCGCTCTCCAGATGTACCATTTATAATTTATAAATTACTTTCGAATGCCTGAGGACCATTTTGGATTATCGGCGCAGACAGCGTCGCCGCGATGAAAAATGGTTCTCGTCGCGTCATATTAAAATATACAAAGTGTTGCGAAGAAGACTATAGAAATCTACAGAGATGGAAATCCTTCTAAACTCCGCCGCAGTCTTCAGAAGAAACTTCTTCCAGTCTTCATTCGGCGAATTTTTTTTCTTCTTTTCCTCTTACCACGACGATGATTATAGTTCTCACATTCGCATTATCCACACCTCTATTGTTCGGTAACGCAATTAAATGGTAACAAAATATGGCTTTCTATCTTGTCCGCGATGCAATTGCCAGAACAGGATGGAATTTTTCCCGACCGGACACGAGATGCAGAGCCGTCGCAGTCTTCCTCGTTGTCTTCCGTCTCGGTGCTGGCGGTCGCGGTGGTGTGTACGTGAATACACTAAATAATTAGTGAGCCGCGCGAGTTTCGAGCCGGCAGTTAAGCAGGTCGGTAGGTTACGTAGCAGTTCTAAGCGACGACGATGACGACGACGACGACGACGAGGAGGAAGTCGACGACGACGACGACGACGACGATGGGGTAGGAAGATGGGAGAACAGAGTGCAGTGTGTACCGGGGGTAAGAACGTCGGGCCCCCGCGCTTCCCTCCCAGTAAGTAGATGCTTGTCAGCGGAAACTTAATTAAATATCCAAAGTGGATGCCGGAATTACTACAATTAGTATGACGGCTCTCCTAACCCGTCCCTTATTACCCGGCTAGTCCCGTCCAACCCGTTCGCCCGTATTACTACTTAATGTCTAATAAACGTCACGCCAACCCGTCAAGTCGTATGTTATTTCTTCTTTTTTCCCCTGATCCTCCCTGTCCGCTTCTTCGTTCGCGTTGCGACGACGCGTCGGAATTTCGGTGAATATCGCGCCACGGAGGATGAGCGGCCAGTGAAACTTGGCTAATAGTCGTCATCGCGGCCATTCCCGGTTTTCACGGCCGCCAATATCCCGCCGATAACTGCCCGTTTAACAAGCAGCTGAAAAAAGGGAAGAATAGGGAAAGCGACAGTCGGATATTCAGGAACGTGGAAACTCCGACAAGCTCTGACACAGCGGAAGAACAATGTCTCGCTTAATTGAATCGGCGATTTTAAAAGCGCGCTGAATCTAAAATATCAGTTTCATAGAATTCTCATTTTAATTTTAGCTGCAGAGTTATCGTTTCAAGAATATGAGAACAAACAGTTCTCTTTCACGATCGTTACGATTGTGCGTAACAATGCATTGTAAAATTGAAATTACAATTTGTGTAATGCCGTCTCTGTGATCGAATAATGATTGGCCAGATAAATGTATTCACTGGAAAATCGAGTTTATCGAACGTCGAAATAAATTCATAAAGTGCGACGGGATATACTGATATAAATATTCATAATAATTCGCGTTTAATCCAATACATATAGCAATCCGTTTTGAGTATCCATACAAAACGATCATTAGTATCACTTAGCGGTAAATAAAGGCGTACATCGTGGTTACCGTTGTAATCGGCCGACTTGCAATAACTCGGAGCAATATATAAAAATGCAACAACAAAATCGATGCATTGTTTGGCGGTGTTCATAACTTTCAGTACTAATACACACACTGAAAGTTTCATCTCGAAGTGATTCCTATCAGAATCGAAGAGAAACTGGACGGCTTTTGTCTCGCGTCTGTGACTTTTCTCTGCCGATTTAATTGCGGGGAGAGAATTATCGAGACGAACAGAGGAAAGAGCGAAAGCGAGTTGCAGAAGTCGTTTATCGATGAGCGCGCCGAAACGCTGTCGGCGATATTGACAAACGGCCAGAATTTCGTTCCAGTGCATGCTAATCGTTCATTGATATCTCACGGTTCGCGTAATTCGTCCCTTGATTTAAATAAACTTACGTGTCTGCGTGGATCGGCGATTCCAGGTCTCGCGAGAAGACCTAACTTATTTCCGACCTGGCCGACTGGCCGAGTGAAAAGTGTTCGGCGATTTGGCACGTTCGCCCGCCAATAAATCCTGCTCAAAACACCGATGTAATTCGGATTAGGTTTTCGCACCCCACATTTCACCCGGACGATTTTCGAACCGGACGTCAGTTCGGGCTTAATTCTCGGAACGGTTGTGTCTAGTGATAGGCGTTTCGAACCCTCCACTTAAAAATTTTTAAATAATTTAATTAACAATTTAAATTACAAAAATTCGAATATCGTTCCAAAGCTAAAGTCTATGCGTATATTTATTAAATAGAAAGATAGAGAAAATAATGCAGTAAAGAGTAAAAAATAAAGAATACAAGAAAAAATATATAATTTTTAACATATTCAAAATTTTCAAAATATTCATGATTTCCAAAAATTTTTTGGTTTCAAATACTTGAAATAATTTGGGATTAAGTGGTTAAAGTGATTCGAAGTGTTTTGAATCCATCACTACCTATGCCTCGAAAATATATAAATGTATGTGCAAATGCACACATAATATAATTGTTAATGACAAATTATTTTTATAAAACGTTAAACGTATAAGAAAAGAGGAAAGTATCTAGAAATAATGAACAAATGGTCACAAACGGAAAAATAGAGACAATCAGGCGAGAATAACGAGAAAGATGATACGCGATGGGGTATGTGCTACCGGTATCTATTTGGCGACGTAGAGGGTGGATGGGAGAAACAGTTTACAACAGAATATTGTCCCGTGTAATCCGCTCTCCAATATTTCATCAACTTTTCTATTCTTTTTTTTCCGCGTGGCTTTCTTCGGAAAGGACAAAGGTAGCACTGTCTCTTTCTTATTGTACAAGAAATGTGCAAAGATATTTTCTTTCTTTGCTTCTTAATGTCTCTATTATATGTATATAGCGGAAAATAATTGAATTCAGTCCTATTACTAATATTAATGTTAATAATAGCAAAAAGTATATTTGGCTATATTTTACAATCATTGGCGCGTATTAAAGAGCCATTTCATCTCTCCTCAATGCAATAAAAGGCACTGCTTCCTCGGGATATCCTCAGGACAGTTCTCGATGTAAATTACTCCCTTCGGAAAAAAAAAGGATGTCAAAGCGAGAAGTTTCTTTACTAATACCTAGAGATCTTGATCTCAGTTCCTTTTCCCTTTTGTCATGTCTTATCAGTACTTAAAATCTAGCGGTAACAAAAACCTCATGTAATATGCAAAGGACCGAGAGGGAAACTTAGGCGTGACGGTGTGTTTTCATTACCTCCATCTCGGAACGCAGCCGTGTGGTAAGGAATTAAAAAATTTAGTACAATCCGCCGCGAGCTATCGCGCGGAAGTCGAGCACCTCCGGCTGACGCGACGGTAGAGAAAGCACGAAAACCGGCGCGTGCGCGACAGGAGAAAAAAAATTCGCCGCGTAACTCTGACATTCGCGGCATAAATGTAACATCTCGCCGCGGCGAAGTGACTCGGCATCCTGAAAACGTTCTCGCGCGGGACGGCGTATTTACGCGAGCGTAAACGCTGTAAACGAGCGGCTACGTTGCAATCGAGTGCGATACACATGGCGAAACTGAATTTCGAAAAAGCTCGAAAGCACGATGAGCTAATTGTGTCAACGCGCGTCCATGTTTTTCCGCGCGCGTCCGTAACAAGATTCGGCTAATTAATGGAGGGTCGCGATGTAATTGCCTATTAGCCGAGGCCAATGCCAAATTGGCGCTTTAAATTAAACGTCACGGTAATAGGAGAGCAAATCGATCGCGACATTCGCGGACAGCTGAAGATTATGTTATATTAAGAGACTTATATTCCAGTCGCGCGCGCGTAGCGTTGGTCGTTATCAGATTACGGACCGTTGCGCGTAATCCAATTCCGTTTGACTTATAATTAAAAGCACTATTCGACACATCGCATTTTTTATTTACACACTCGATAGACATATATGTCTAAAATTGAAAAGTCTCGCGAAAACGGCGAAGTCGGAATAGACGTGAGCGGTGGAAAAAGCCGCGGGTAATCGCTGATTGTGGCGCCATGGAGATATTGTCATAGTTTCCGTGTATTAGAGTGATCTACCGTAAAACGTCCGGCCCGCGACCAGATATTAAACGTCGCTATTAGTCGAGGTAATGAATTTTAAGGGAGATGAGAGAGCGGCCGTGCCCATGCAGCCACTCTCTCTCTCTTCCTCTCTCGCACGTTCCCGCTACTCGACGTAAAGGATTGCCCCCGCGAAATTATTTCCTTTATAAATCAGAGGCCATACGTTTCGCGGCGTCATCCCACCTTATCCCGCCCCGTGCAGACGCCCCCTATTTCGCCGTTCTCTCTCGCTCGCGACGTCTCCATGCACCACACCGACAAGAGGGGAGAGAAATGGTTGAGGTTTATTAACGATATCTTCATGGATGGAAAATTTTCCATCCTTAAGAAAGCTAAAAGCTCGAGAGAAAAAATAGGAATCGCTTCTTTTTCTAATAAATTGCTTAGAGACCCGGTCGCAGCAAACGTGGTTTAACGTTGCTCTAAATTAATTAGAAGCCTTTTTCCTAGCTTTGCTGCGGGTGAGGGCTCGCAATGTAGAAAAAAAATGGCGCGAGTCCTCAAATTGCGGCGGTGAAACTTTTTCCTCATCAAATAATGGAAACCACGAAGCTCCTAATTTCCGAGGGAGTTTACACCGTAATGTACAGCGATACTTTGACCTTGGTACCACCGCGCCGGCAGCTGCGAGTGCCGCGAGGGAGATGGGACAGGGAAGAGACACAAGCAAAGCGGTGTTACCGGGCTGGGAGAGATCGGCTTGATTTGGTGGTCCAGAATGGCGCTGGTGGGGATGTAGTAATTTGTCGGCTCGGGGAAGGCGGCTGGCTCCGAGCTGATAACAGGGGGTGGTCCATTCTCCTCTGATTCGACCTCGCGTTACTACGCGTTCTACGACCAATCCTCCTCCCCCGCCCGCCCGCCGACGACGACGACCTCCGTGTCTGCAGTCCCACACGGGATACGCCGAGAATCCGGGATAAGACTTCTCTCGCGAGCCACGTGAGACGCCCGGCGCGGCGCGGCGGAGAGACGTCTGGAAATGTGTAAGACAGCGGCGTAGGGCGGGAGGAAGGGGATCAGAGCAAAGGGAAAAGAAGAGTCGCAGGCGGGATTTTCCATAATCGGGCATATTCCCCGGCGTTTACGAGCGACGATAACCCCGAGAAGCCACTTTCTCCCCGGCGCGGCGCCGGTGGCACCGCTTTTTATGAAACCTCGTTCGCAGTGCGCGCCCGTAGGAATTATCATCGTCGTTTGACTAACTCTACTGAATTCGGCGCGCGCTACCCAAGTCGCGCTACGAGACAAGTACATATTTGTATAAAATTCGCAGTTTACTTCAGCTCGTAAAAACACGTCAGCGATAAGACTCCTGTTTCCGCCGAGGCGGAATTTGGACAATAACTAATTTCTCAGGAGGGATACAATCACATACCCTGGCTGCGAAATTGCGGAATATTAATTAATGCCATTCCCTCGACGAGATGTGTCGACACGGTGTACAGAGAATTATTTCAATCACGAACTACGTGACGGAAGTCATCTTAATTCGAGAAGAATGTACTCGGGCCGAGTTGAGATTCTTGGGCCTGCTGATTGGTCCTGGCAAACAAAGTTAGTCGCCTAATCTTGTTTACCGGTGCTCCGACTGGTTCTCAAATTCATTCTGCTAGACTGTATGCGCGTGTAGTGGTGTATACGTGTGCGAGCGAACGTGTACGCGGACGGTGTTTCCCAATCAGTTTAGCATTAGCGCGGAAAAGTTCTAATTACTCCGTGTGCGGCGAATAACCATTAGTTCCGCGCGTTTAAAATTTTTTCACGCCCGCACTCCGCTCCGCTCTCACAGTGGAATTTCGAGTGCGTATCCACGTACCGTACGAGCGACGAAATAATTACGCGTAATCCGATTATATCATCGAAGTTTGTGTGCTCGTTCGGACATTTAGCACGTAACGTACCTGTGCGATAATTTAAAGATTTTTGCCTCATTTCGCGGAAACGTTTCTCGTGTTTCGAGCAGGCGATCCGTTTCTGGTTTTTCTCTTATTGAATTGATAAAGTGGATATAAATTCTCAGCGGTTAAGATTCTGCATATGACATAAATAACGCACTTATCAAGCGGCGATTTTACGATCGCTACGAATAAACAATAGTGATCATTTTAAAGTATTTATAAGTTGTGCGATTCAAATTATTATAGACTCAATTAGCGTACTGTCTAATGAATACGTAATTAGCACTTTTGCTTCAAAGCAACACTGAAGAATTTATAATCGCTATGTTCATCGTTAAAAGCTATATCAATTATCTATTATTGAAAAACCGGCATCGCTTGTTCTTGCTATTCGCAGCCTTCGGGGAGACCGCATTGACAGAAACGTCAGATTAATCTGAGGCTTTCCCAATAGTCTGACTCCGAGACATCTCGTAAGAAGACGTAAGTAAGACGCGACGGGGTCGCTCGCGAAGAAAGCACCGGCTGATTATCGCGCCCCGGTCTGGAATAACAGCAGGCAAGGAGCCTGCAATATGCCTGACGTATGAGCGCGAGTTAAATTAAAGTTTGCCGGCAACGCGCGGGGGAAACAGGCCACGGCGCCTTGTTTCAAAGCCGTGCGTTAACTGAAAGCCCAAAGTAATCTCACGTACCGATCCCATCGTGGCTCGTGCCGCGCTTTAAAGCGTTGCGGCGGCGCAGAAAGCGTTATCCGCGATTTTTCCCGTAACAAAGAGCAATTCCATTCCGCAATTAATTGCCGCCGCGCGCGCGTCCGTTCCAAACTGCGTCCCCGCAACGCTTTAACAGCGCCGATCGTTATCTTATTTTATACGTATAAGCGGCAGAGAAATTACTCGGATTGTGCACGCCCTAGTTATATCTCCTACGGGCAAATATAGCCCGTAAGTGGTCCTTAAGCGGCAACGTGCAATTCATATTTTATAACGCGTTTACGTTTCAAGTCTTGCACAAACATCTTTGTAATAGAATCCTTGGACGAAGTAATAGATAAAACGTGAGTCGCGACGGGAAAGCGTCAGCGTCTCATTTTTTCGAACGCGTTTCAATTTAATCCCCAATTAAATCTGATGTTAAATCGCGACATTTTATTTTCAGGGAGTCGCGCGAGTACATGAAATTACGCTAGACTCTCCCGCGTGGGGCGGAGAGTAGTTTTTATAAAATTTATCAGTATACGAATTCACAACGGCTTTCCCAACTTTATTAGCCTCGCCGCCGCACCGATGAATATTTCGTGAACTACGCTGCGCTGTATATACATTTATAAGCATACGACATTACGGGATTTCTAATCAGAATTTATATTTCGAAAACATGAAACTTGCATTTCCGGCCGATGTGCAATTATTCCCCCGTCCGCGCGGAAAACACGTGTAATTTTCCACCGAGTTTCTCGCTATCATTGTCACACCGACTAACTTTACACGCGTCGACGACCCGCTGTCAGAGTGGCGAGGTATCAGACGGTCTGATATCCGACGCTGCTTAGACATTCGCTGCTCAAATATTCCCGGGATTTCCGCACGACTCGAGTCGGGTGACGTCCTCACGTCTAACCAGCGTGTATACACGCGAACCTACGCTCACACGCTCATACGCTTCCGGAAACGCGAAACATGTCGTACAATCCCGTCCATTAATGGAGTTCCTAATGACGCACTTTTGCACGCCTACGTTTCGTCATTTTACGGTTACAAGATTAAATTGATTCCCCTGCGACAAATACTTATCCATAGACGTTATTACCTCGCTAATTGCGTACAATTAATATCGTTCGCATTACGATGCCAATTAAGTGTCGCTAATTTAAATAAGTGCTCTATTATCGCATAGAAGATACAATCTTAAGAATCCGAGGCGTGAAGGACGAAAGAAAATAAGAAATAGCGCTGAAAAGAGGGATGTTTCGTTCGAATTTTAATATTACGACAATAACTGTGGAACGAGTTCCAAGCGTCATTAATGAACACCATTGTACGCAGCTACACCAGTGACGCAGAATGTGCGCATATACGCATTCTCCTGACTGTCAACTCACTTCCTGCGGGCGCAGAGAGCTTTTTAGCGAACTGTCAAACTCCGCCGAACCACGAATTACTCATTCCAACATGTCCAATGTACTCTCGCGCGGAATACGGCGCGGATCAAAGATTCCGGAATTCCGCGGGCACGGATTCGAAACATCGATTCTGGACCACGAAGTGTCGGGAGATCGTCGACCGATCGAACGACCGATCCGGTAGACTCGTGTTTAACAGCTGGTAATGCTGAATAATCCGTTAGCAGGCTTCGCCGAGGATATTTTTGCGAAAATGTTTCGTCGGTCCCGATGATGATATTTTCTCTGTATATTTGCGTCCTGCATTTTCCGTAAACATAGAAATAAAATTTTATAAAATTCAAATAATTACACAGGACCACAAAAAGAAATTTGTGAAAATCAACTGGGATCAGAGTAGGTGATTCTTATAGATTTTGGGTCGCAAAAAACAATGCCGCTGGCCAAATTGTTCTATCACGTCACAATTTTGAGTTAATTGCAGCTAAAGTTGCGAAAAAGGATTATTTTAGTGAATTTTGGTATATTATAACTACAGTATGTGACATGTTGGAGAAGTTTTATTGCAATCAAAATTAAGCACATTGTTAGAACTTTTAACCCTTAAAAGGAATTTGTTGTGTCGGTAATTATGGTTAAAAATTTTAAGTGATTTAATACATTTCTTTGCAATTTACAAAAAACTTAGACGTGGTGGACAAAAACGGCCAACGGATTCGACTTCAGCGACCCAAAATACGTATAGTACACGTGGTCTAGTTTGTGTCAATTAAAAAAAAATTTGTGGTCTTGTGTTATTTTACAATTATCATACTTTGCATGCGGAGAGGATTAATGAGCAGTTTTAAAAATACTATTAATGTTCCCTTTCAATTATAACAGTGAAATTATCATTTGTCCATTACTAATGGATTGCTTCTAGAAAGAATTCCAATTGTACTTAAATTTTTGTCTAAAGTATCTAAAGTGTCTATTTTTTTATATCGGCACACTTGCGAGAGAAAACAATCTGAATAAATTACAATGTCCGAGGATAAAATTCTTCATTATTTCTATGTTGATTTTAACATGTACTCTTCAGATCAAATGCTTCATTCCAAATTTCGACGTACATAGATCTGCAAACGATTCCGATTCGGAGTACAGCGCGGCAAATAATTATTTTCACCCAATTGTCTCCTTCGCTGAATGCGAGGTGCAGGTGAGTCACCCGACCGGAAGACTGACGACAGCTGAGACAACGGAAATAAGATGGCGACCACACCGGTGCCTTGTCCCGTCGTTAGGTCAACGTACCACGGCGCGAACGTTAGTGTACTCCTCTTCGCGTAAGTTATGTACGTAATTACGTACGTAACTTATTGTTAGCGCAATGCGTCTATTTATTGCAAAATACACACGTGCGCGGGCGCATTGGAAGTTTCCGAGCTCCTCGGTCGCCGCAAGCGAGCGCAATTTGCGCTGCAGCTTATTGGCCGGCAGTTAATACCGAAGTTGCGTAACTACATGATGCCGTTGCGAAAAGGTGTTCCTTTTGCTTCTAAAATAATTACTTTGTGAGATGTATTCTCATTATTGTTCTCTCTCTCTCTTCCTCATTTCTGTTAAACTATAAAATCATATACTCTATATATCTTGTGTATTTTCCAAACATGACCGAATTAGCATCTGTCGTGAATAATATCGAAATGCTAAATAATTATTTGGAAAAGACTCATACGTTTGCTAGAGTAAATCTGATATAAATCAGATATAAATAATGTAAGTCTGATATGAATTTGATATAAATAAACTATTTTATTCTCCTTCTTATTAATGTTGCTCTATAAAAAAGATTAATTGTGGAAGTAAAAGTGATAGTTGCATTTATTAAAATCTGGAGAGAATCTATATTGTATGTCTGTATCTATATTTATATTTGCAAAGTTTTTTTTTAAGAAATATAAGTACAAAAAAAGCTTTAGCTATCTTGCTTCATTTATGTTGAACGCAATGTGAATTCTTATTCTTCTTAGATTAGATTATATCTTGTACCCGTTTTTCTTCAAACAGTCGTTGATCTATCTTTCGCGATAACGTGTGTGAATATGGATGTATACGATGTGTAAATGTACGTGAATGTCCGCAGTGTAGTTAGCTCGAGTCCGTGAGTTTGCTAAGCCCAAATGACTGTGCGGATCAGTCATCCCTGCGGGGGTATGTGCGTAAAGCACAGAATTTAAATGGTGAAGACATCTTGTGGGACATTCGTCAGATTTTGAGTACTCCGGCGGACGTGTGAATCTTTTTCAGATAAATATTTAACATTTTGCGGTATTATCCACGATAGATACAAATTCGGTCATCATTGGAAATGTGGTTACGTTCAGAGAACAAGAAGGAACCCGAACGTCAGTGATGAACGTCAGTCGATGGTACAGAACTCGACCAACGTGTACGCGATCAATACAAGCTTTAGAGGGAAGTACCACCATCTCTTCCCGGTTCCTAGAAGCTTGTCATGAGACTATGATGTCTGCGGTATTTGTGCTCCGAATTTGTTTGATCGATAATGAAATTAAATACCTTCAGTAGTCCATATCGGCAATCACAGGATGTCGAAAACGCAATCACGGCTTAATTAAATATAAAAAATTACATCAGTTCATACAAACTCATCGATCTATTACGCAGGTGTGCAAAATACTGTGAAATTGTTAAAAATGTCTCATCCATCAAGATTGAAGCAGCCCAGACATCAATATTTAATGCAAAAGCTACGTGTTATCGAGGAAACGAAGTATGTTGAATAATACAAATAATACAAAAATAATATTAGTATAAAAATATCATATACATTTACTATGAATATATTTATCAAACGTTAGATAAATTTTATTATTAATCATATCACTTATTAATTTATTTATTATATTAATTAATTAATTATAATTCGTTAGACAGTACTTCACAGAACTAAAATAAATCTATGGATATTAAACATATATTTCACCAAATTAATATAATTATAAATTATTACATAATTTCTTGTCATGTATAATATATAACCTTGCTTCAGATGGGAACGTCCTTTTCCTAAATCTAAGGAGTATTGGGAGAAGTTTTGCGACAATGAAGAAAAAAGGTTGATTAGAGTAAGAGATTCCTTTTCAAAATCATCCTATCTTCCTATCATTCCTATTTTACGCGATTTTGAAACAGGTCTCCGCGATGTCGTAGATTTTAACGCCTCGCCCGTTCCTCAAGGCTTCGATGAGAACGTACTTCTCGTAAATCCGAAATTTTCCGAAGCGCCAGATATTTCTTCAAGAAGAGACAACGAAAATGTTCCTTCTAATGCAAGAGAGCCAATAGTTAAAATCTCTCCTCCCACGCCATTAAAGAAACTGCCGAAAAATGACGCAGTCGATAGGATAAACGCAGAGGAACAACACGCGCTTTTTGCCATTCAGAATAAATCTGCGATCAAAAAAGCGGATTCGTATAAAGAATCGGAGTCTCTTGATGTTCCTTCCAAAAATTCTATCATACCACATGACGGATCGAGAGATGGAAGAGTGTACTCAAAGAGAACGTGTCCCTTTCACAGACACGAACCCGCGGTGAAAATTTTCGATGACGATATCGAGAGATATTTGACGGAAGACCCGAGAGCAAGCATGTCGCCGGGAGAAAAATTGAACGAATTGCCGCATGTGCAGAATACGTCTAAATATCATAAAAATAAAAACAGAATAACTTCTGTCGAGAGTAAGAAGATGAAAAGAGTTACTGTTCCGCAAAAAGAGTTGGAGTATTATCCGGATAATGCTATTGATTTAACCGCAAATGGAATTGCAGAGGTCGAATCTAAAGATAAGAAAAATGATATACTAGATAAACAGCGCAATTTTAGATCTGACATTCGTATATCAAACCTTAAATTTTCTCTCGGCAAAAAGTCAATGAAAGAGAGAAAGACCATGAAAGGTCCAAAAATCGAATTGTTTCCAGAATCGTTTCAACCTCAAAACAGAGTTAAAACAATATCTGGCAAAGTAATAAATAAATCGTCGAATTCACAGGTTCCCGAAATGCAGGTAAAGCTCATCAATGAATCAGAATGACAAGATACTGTACCTAATCTTCGAATACAATTGGGGCAGACAGTCGATAATAGAACGCGGGAATTCTTGAATTACTCGCAACGATGCGCGTATAAAGCTCTGAAGCGCTTGACGCTTAACAAAAATCTGAATTTCAAGTCCGAAGTGTGGGAGAAAACGTCGGTGAGATCGCTTACTTCCACCGACAGATCGATAGTGGATACTGACGACAAGTCAGACGCGGCCGAGAGCGAAAGTCCTGAGTCCGGGACCCGCAGCCAAGAATTTCCTTTCTTCCGCGAGATGCAAAGAAGATTAAGAGAAACGTGGACTGCAAATATCGAGGAGCAGGGCGTTAAATATAAGCTGTTAAAGTCAGACTCCGGCAAATCCTCTATGGCTCCCGCGAAATCGTTGGCAAAGTCCGCCTTCAGCACGAAGTTCGCTAAGTACGAAACCTGGGAAAACCGTTCGGCGAGCCTCCTAGACGCCATTCCGAGGGTATCGTGCTTTCGACGCAGAAACCGCGACAGGTGCTTATCCTGCATGCATAAATCCCTGCGGAAGGCGAACGAAATCGAAGCTGTCTCCTTGCGAGCGACATTGTTAACGGAAATTGAAGCGAAAGACGACAGCGAGTCCAGTTCCGACGGACTTCCGGAATTTCACGAGGAATTGCGAAATATATTATGTTCCCAGAGAAAAGAAATTCTGAGGTATCCGGAAACGATCGAGGATGTGTCAAGCAAATCAACGTCACCGTCGCTTCAAGTGGATCAAGAGGATACCGAGATTTCGATAAAGATCGAGACAAATCAATCTAAGGATAAAACACCAAAGCTCACTGAAAGCCTGCTATCCAAAGATCCGAAGAGCTTGAAAGCCACCTCCAGCTCGATTTCGATATCGTCGGATATCGAACGATCAAAAATTTCGTCCTCGGAGGCACATACCTCTGACGACGAGACGTCATCCCCGCTGGCGCTGGACAATGATCCGTCCCAATATAAAAATATGGCGCCCTGTCATTTGCCTACGATCTTGCTACCCAGCATGGAACCCCTGCGGATCCTGAGACACAGGAAACCGACTACTATGGAGTCGCGAATCGCTCTCATGGAGAGCGCGACGTCGACGAAGGAGAAATCCGACGACGAATATTACGACGACGTGAAAACCGCGGAGACAACGAAGGAAAAGCCGTCGTCGAAAATGACCGGCGGGAAACCTGAAAAGACGGGCGAGGAGAAGGATACGCCCTCGAAGACCCCGAGAGCCCTCTTGAAAGTTAAGTCGCAGCAACAGCTGATATCGCCAATTGTAGAATTTGAACGAAAGGGCGAGCTGAAGAGAGGATACAGTTGCGCGAGCATCAAGGATTTATCGAAGGATTCTACGAGACGTACGTTCGAGACTCCTCGAGGCGAGGCGGAAGGTGAGCGAAGAAAGGTAATCCCCTTGGAGGAGATAGATTCCGCGAAAGGGTCGACTTCCTCTGGCTCGGTGAAAGCGGAGGGACGCGTGGAATTACCGCTGTTGACGGTCGCCGAAATCTCGCGATTTTTAGAGAGAGCGAATCGCGGAGACGTATCGATCGCGATCATGCTGGAGAGCTTGGCGAGCGAGTTCTCTTCACGGGTGATAAAACAACACGATGGCGGCACAACGGCGGCAAAAAGTCGCGCTAAATTAGCCGCGAGATTAACGAAGTTGTTAGTGGATTCGAAACGTTATTTGAATCCCGATAAATTCCCGTCTGACCTTGTTTTCTCCGCGAAACAGCCTCCCGCTTGCAATTCCCGTCTGCTAAGACGTATCCTGCCGCTCGATTCCTACAATCTTGTCGCCCCATTATTGGGCATGCCGGTCTGGTACCCGAAAAGAGCCGTACGAAAAGTAAAGACGGAAGAGGCCACGGTGCATTACGAAACGGAAGAGGAAGAGGAAGAAGAGACGGAAGGCGAGATTCCCTTCGATTTGATTGTACGTACGTCAAGACGTTTTGCAGTTACTGCAGATATTCTATAATAAATTCTATGATAAATCTAAATTTTTTGAAGAAGGACTTTACCGTAACTTTTAAATTTTTAGTATTGTATATTTTTATGATTATGATTTTAATTAAATTTTTCTAAATAAAAGTCAATTAAAATTGAACTAAAAATTGCATTCTCGCTACGTTATGCATTTTTTATATTAAATAAATTGATTATATAAGTCGAGAATGGAAATAAGTCTCTCATTTAATACTATGAATTCTATCGTTGCTCGAAGACAGTCCGCTTTGTCCGTTCGAGAGTTATTAGTTGAGAGTAAGCTTTTATACGCCCGCAGGTGCATCCCCCGACGACCAAAGACGTTTCGACGAGCGGAGATGAGCATAAAGTAGGTCAGACCAGATCGAATCCTTACGCTCTCTTTTTGAGAAAACCGCGACGCAAGGTACGACAACGCGAAATAATATTATCGCCGTCGCGCGCTAAAATTCTCCGGTAGCTGCACGCAACAAAAGTTCTCGTTTCTTAATACCACCTTAAGCCCACCGATCGCACAGGTTGTCACTTGGCGTTCTTTAACGGCGGCCGATCTCAAAGGCTACGATCCCGAGGCCACTCTTGAGATGAGAGCCAGAAATATTACGGACAGGATATGCCGTGACTTCTGCGAGTGGCTGCGCAGTTTAGACGGCACCGACAAAGTCATCGACGAGGAAGTCCTCGGAGATATGTTCGAAATTGACTTTACGGCCGACGCCAGCAGAACGATGGAGGTACAGATAAAAACAAAGTGCACGCACGCATAGGGTATCGCGCTCTCATAAATGCGTTCTCGCGCGTGCACGCGATAGTCCTACAACAGCGTAACATCATAATGCGATGCATGATGTAACAACGGTAACACGCACTTTGAGCGGTGAACCGCACAACGCGGAATTTGAATTATAACTTCAACGCGATACTAGAAGCCTGACCTGATTGTGCGTTCGCGTCTCGCAAATAAAACCCGTCGAGTCTCTCGTGGAGAAAGTAATTTTTCTGTCCAAGAAAAAACATCGACACTCTTCGCAATTAAATTAATGACAGCAATGTAATTATTATAAGATCGTTTTTGCAATCTGCATGTTTTCGAACGTCGTAGAAACTCGTAGCAAAGAGGAAACTTTTTTACGTTACTCGGGAAGAAGATGAGAGAATAAAATATTGGATTATTGTTGAGACAGATGTCGATGAAGGAAATGCCGATGGTGCCTAACGAGGTAGCCGGGGCGAGACAATGTCTTGGCGCAGGTGAGCTTGCCATGACCAGGAAGCATCTGATTAGAGATGCCAAAGCCGAGAGCAAGCCGGGCAAAACAATGGCGTTTGGCACCGCGATACCCTGGGAGCTTCGATTCGTACCACCCGGAAATCGGGTGAGAGAGAGATGGCTGCGATGCGAGAACGTGATGACGGATCTGGAGAGGATGGACGTGGTCTGGAGGGGCATAGGGCATCTGGAGAGCGTCAGGACTTTCGCAAAATGGTTCAGCGAACGTTCGGAAGTGAGCTTATGAATAATTTTCACGCTAAACAATTGCCTTCTTTGGGTGCGGTCGAGTTGCCGCTACAAATGCTTTGAAGCATTTTTTGATTGGTCAATTAATAGAATTCTTTATTCTGATTGGTCAATTAAACGCTTCGAAGCATTTGTAGCGGCAACTCGACCGCACCCTTTATCTCATCACTATATTTTCAGATTCCGCTGCCGGATGCACTAATAATCGCAATGGCCACCGATTCCGCGAAATACACCGTCGACGAGGAGGCTTACGAGACGCGTCCGGAAACGGACGTCGAGCAAATTGGCGGCTTTAAGGTCCGCGGCACACGTCGGAATCGCGACTCGTCGTTCGACGAGTAATTAACAGAAGCAGGAGAGAACGCGGTGCGCGAAAAGAAATTGTCGATAGACCCTCAAAGTTCCGCCATCGCGCTTGCATACTGGCGCCAAATACGTTCGTGTAACCGATACGACCGCACGATGACACGGCGCAGAACGCCCATTTCCTGTATGCGGCGAACGGTTAACCTCCGTGCAGCCGCCGCGGACGCTTCAATCGCGAACAATTCCCGGCGAAATTTCGACAAACGTTCAATTACGGGACCTAATTTTCTGTTAATGATCGCCGCGTTTCGCCCGTCCGACGTAACGTAGAAATCAAGTTTCTCGTCGGGTCCCTACCTCGAATCAAAATGTATGGATCATTAAAAGGCGCGAACGCTTACCGGGCCATCATTCCTGATTTGCCGTGTAGATTGGATTAACAGTCCGATTTCTGTCTCTCTCCCTCTCTCTTGCACGCTATCTGCACACATAAATACACCCGCACACACATACACACGACAAATTAATTCATTGGCAACGCGGCGTACCAACTAATACTGTATTTCGCTGCACCAATTATCGATCACTCAAGTCTCATTGCGTTCAACTCCATTAAATACGTGCACGTAATAACTGTAATGTTAATAATGTCATTTCCGTTCATTAATAATAACAATCTCTTATCAATACGCGCGACAAGTAACCCGCAAAACGCATGTTTCTTTTCATGTCGGAAACAAAAATGTCCTACGGCGCTTGACACCGTCGATACTTTTCGATTTCGATTAACGAGCCGAACGTCATTGCAAACATAGGTAATAATGTAAAGTGATCCTGTAAAAAAAAAGGAATAAAGTGACAATGGGGAACAAAAAGCGGGTGGATACCTGAAGCTGAACCATACAGCCGACGATCTCGCATCGACGAGTTGTCTAGCGAAATAACGCAAACGAGCCGATGAAATATTGGAAACGTATCACGGACGCCGGATGTCCTGACAGTGCTTCTGCTTACGACAGAAAACGTGCCTTAGACCCGCGGTAACCGCGGCAGCGAAAAGAAGAGAGAGAGAGAGAGAGAGAGAGAGAGAGAAAGAGAAAAAAAGCAAAGCTCGCCTCATTCGCGATACATCTTCCTTGTTGCGACATATCTCCCCGCCATAATTTCCTTCTCGTTTTCCCGCGGAATACCGCGATTCAAATTATATCGCGTCAACGAGCCAAGAGTCATTACGAGGCAACGAGGCATCGGGGTGACGTCCTGACTAAAATCGTGGCTTGGCTGGGGTTTTTCGCCTCGGGGATACGGATCGGCAAACGAGAGAGAAAGAGAGAAAGAGAAAGAGAGAAAGGGTCCAGATTCTAGAGAGCGATACGCACCGGTCTGGACAGGTTTGCCGCCGCGCTTCGAATCCGGTTTTTCTCTGTTTGCCTTTAATATTTGTCTAACCTTTTTTCCGCTGCATGTACGCCATATCCCGGCGTACGAAACGTGAAGCATTATTCGCGCGCGCGTTTCGCTAAATATTTGCACGCACGGTGGCATGCCAAAAAATACGCGATTAACCCCTTATCCTCAGACGCTTCGTTTTCCCTCGACTTCTTTCCTTGGATGAGGAAATTTTTAAATGCAGTCAGACACTGCTTGCGTAATCTTTATCGCGTTACTAATTACATGGAAATTCACGATTTTTAAGTGACGATGTGAAAATCGAAGAAATTGCTGGGTAAAAGATACAGAGTTTATTAAAGATTAATAGATTATATAATCGTCAGATGCTAATCATTAATATAATTAAGATGTATTATTTCGACAACGAGTCTTCTTACAGGACAATGAATCTGGGAAGAGATAACTGATTTGAAGAAAGGCAGATTAGCGTATTTTTCGCTAATAACAAAACTGTTCACTCGCCCCGTTACTAACGAGGATACTGTTCGAAAAATCTCGAACTTGAAACATACATCCCTTATTGCCTTCTTTTTTTAACCCCTTTTCGAGAGAGAACTGTCGGTGAGTCACGAACTTTACGAGAAAAAAGAAATAGGAAAAGAGGAGCTTTTAAAAAGGAGACAGAAAGGGCATCGGAAGCGCACCGGGTACGAACCGGCGCGGGTGGCTCGACAACGGGAGGAGAGAGAGAGAGAGAGAGAGAAGAGAGAGAGAGAGAGAGAGTTTAGAGTCATCATTGGCCATTGGCCATCCGTTTCGCTCCACTTGCGACGAAGGATCCCGCTCGACCGAGAAATTTAACAAGGCGCACGCTCCCGACTGACAATAGCCAACTTTCCTGACCCCCGTGCACCCGGGTTTTAATTACTTCAATTTGAAACCTCGAGTCTGTCCCGCGACGAGTACCCCCCCGGTCGCCGAATCTCACGATTTTTCTGTCGAATCGATGGACTGTCCGCCGCGAAAATAGAATGCGCGATGTGTGTTAGACAAAACTGAATTAATCCACCACACAGGCGCTACAGTTTCGTATACGAACGCGGAGTCTCTCGTTGTTTCACAATTCAGCGATGCGTGCAAAATCATATCGCGCATTATATTGCAAATTGCGAGTTAGATCAGTCGATTTATCATGCGCCAGCACTCGCACGAGTCATGTCTCTCGATCGCGCGCTATCCGTCGCGCCGTCGCTTCTGTCAGATTCGATTACCACTGTCTAATATCATCGATCGTTTATGAATTAAAATTGAGCCCATGATTAAACGCGACTTATCCGTCGATTTCGATAAAAACGACACGAAACGAGATCGGGGAATATCTATACGCAATCGTGCCTCGTTGCAATTTTTTCTCCGCTGTCCCCCGCCTGCGGCGCGCGCTTTTATTGCGTAAAGCCTATTCTATAATGGACGCAAAACGCGAGTCGCAGCGTGACGTATTCCCGGTCGCAAGGACTACGCAGGCCGCAAAACGCAGACCCGCAGAAAGATAAAATGAACCATCTTTCTGCGAGTCTGCGTTTTGCGGCCTGCATAGTCCTTGCGACCGGGAATACGTGACGCTGCGACTCGCGTTGCGACTAGCGTTTTGCGTTTTGCGTCCCTTGTAGAATAGGCTTTATACATCGTGAATGTAAAGTAAGACGCGGCCGCTCGCACACTCGGTGATTATCGTTATCGTTATTGTGCGGCACACCCTTGGAAAAAAAAGGGGAAAAAATGCCACCGGAAGCGACACTTCGATCACTTTATTCAGTAGCGTCGCACATTCGACAACGGACGAGCGACGCGCTGCCGCTACCGAGAGAATCCTAAACGCGCGAATAATCGAATCGATCGATGCCGCCTGTTTTCTTTTTTTTTTGCTCTTCCTCTATCTCCCGTGTAAAAATACGGGGCGCGACCCGGCTTCGCAGCATCTCGTTTTATCCTCGAATTCTCCAGACGCACGAATATTTCATGAATTCTTTAATTTTTCATATCAGGTATCTTTACGTAACGAGCACTCGATATAAACTTCTGCTAAAGAGAGATCCACTTGAGATTAATCGCAAAAGGTAAGACATTTTTATTCGAACATCATCTATCACTCGCGGTCCGCAGCTTCAGAGTCTCGAAGTCCCGAAAGTTTCGTTTTAGATCCTAACAGGTGTCACGAGTTAAAATAAATGACGGAGGAATAGAGGAAAGAGCTAAATCTAAGGTAATTTTCCAAATATTACAATCGGCGATATTCCGAAACGAGAATCAGCGGGTTGCGAGATTCCGTAGAATTGTTCGAAATTAATGGAAGAGGAAAATTCAGGAGACGAAGGAAGATGTGTGGCGAGTCTACGATACTCTACATGTATATACATGTGTCATAGATACAGAGCTGCGGGGCGATCCGCTTCGTTACCTGCGTGCAATGTACGACAGAGAGGAAAACACACGGTGCTCGCACGCACACCCATTCACACAAATCAGACGAGGTACACTTCCTGCCGGCTATATTCGTGCTCGTTCGATCTATTGTCATAAAGTTTCGCGATGATGTGTGCGTCGTCAGCGCAGCACCTACGTAAACGTACAACCGCAGTGGTAGAGTAACGAATGAACGCGCGATAATCCATAGAAGCTATCAAATTGAAACCGCAATGCCCACGGTTTCTGTGACACTCGTCATCTTTTTTTGCTTCCATATATTAAAATTTTAAATTTGCCCTGGTGCCGTATCCTTGTTGGCACAAATACAACGTATAAGATCCAATTGAATTATCGAGGCATCTAGATGGCGAGATTGCGATTTTTTCTCCGCGCGGACGCCTGATAGGATCGTTAAGATGCATAGTAGATGATCCCGTAAGAACGCGTAAATTAAGCAGAAGATAGATGAAATCTGTGCAAAGTAAGCAGTTACGTAAGCGGCACAAGATAAATGAACTTGCAATTTTTCAGACCTTTAATTCATTAAATAAACACGCTTTGCGCATATCTTCACGTGTATTTCTCGAAACTTGCAGCGATTTTCATTTATATTAATTTCGAAGTAGAGGAGCTACATTTTCGAGAGACCGATATTGATTGAGGTTTCTTAGTAATACAAGTAATTGCCTCACTGCTATTATTTCATCGTTTAAATCGACTCCTAAATCTGTCGTGACAAGGGAAAAAGCAGCACGGTGCAGCGCTTGCCACGATTTACTGTCGAATTCGGGGAACTCTGCGCGACGCGATTTCGTGCCGAGGATTACCACTCGTAATGGACTTCGTCCAACATCCGGTCGCATCCGGAAGGCCGCGCCCGTCACGGTTGCCCCCGACGTCGTTACATCAACCGAGCGGCGCGACGAGGCGCGCGATTCTTCTGTTTCGCTCGTGCGTCACGTAGTATTATTGTTAAAACTATGCTGTGCCGATGGCGGCTACACGCGACTCATCGCGCGACAGTCTACCGATGTCCTTTGACCTGGTGAGATCCTAATAAGCTGTTCGAGCGAGCGAACAAAATTCGAACTGCTTTTCGAAATGGGAAGAAACCGCGGTCGACTCGCGGAGTGAATTTTAATTCCAATTTTAGCTATCAATGCACGGTCCGAGTGTCCTGTGAATTGATATCTTTCCAGATTTGTGCACGTGTGTTGTCTTTATCACGTTCGAGAGCTAATTTAATTAGACCACGTTAATCGCGCGTAGAAAAGCTTACGATCGGTCTCGTAATGTGATGTTCGTACCTCGCTAATGCAACGTGGTCGACAATGTAATTTCTGTATCCTTTCCCGCGTCCTTTCTACGGTTCGATACAGATGCATAATCTCAATGACCGAAGCAACAGCGCGCTGCAACGAGAAGGCAGTGAGCCGTTCCGGCAACGAGTGTGTGCGAGAATGGACATTAAAGTCTCGCAAGCCGCAGCACCGCAAATGCACGTTTCTCCGACTGTTAAGCGCGACGAGACGCACAGAGGAAACTTTACGGCGAGAAGCAATTCGAGCGACGGCGAGGACACGTGACCGAGGAGCTTCGTCCGTTAAACGTAAGCAGAGCAATTAGACTGAAATATGAAAGAAAAGGCGCGAGGGAAAAGCGTAAAAAATGGTTTCTCGAGCCTTCCAGCCGGTTTAACCAAACCCTCGAGTACTTAGCCCTTTCGTTACAGTCATAGTCCTTGCAGCGCGATAATAAGCACTGGCGTCATTCAATGTCTCGCGAGTATATTGTCTGGATAATGGCTTTTAAGACGTTTAAATTACGCATTCGCTTATCCATCTATTTTCTTATTACAGTTTTCAAGCGTTTACGTAAAATTAACATGCTTTCTATCAACTACGATCCGTCAAACAATTTGAAATAAACATTTTCTGAATCGATATTTTGTTGGATCCTACATTTTCCTTGACTACATTTTCTTTTAACTTTCCATACCAATCATCTTGATGATTAGCGAATCCAAATTTCAAAATAATTCCATTTAGGCTGAAACGAAGATGATTTTGTTACCTGTGTGCACATCGTGATTTGCTAAAATTTCAGTTTAGAGCGATCGTTGTTGGCGCGACGATTAATGTTACTATCGAATTAACCTTGGGTTAAGCCGTCGTGTAAATGGAATTGCGAGACGACCGAGCGAATTACCCGGTCGCCTCTAGGGCGGATATTACGCTGCACCGAATTATCGATTGTGAATTCAAAAAGCGGGCGCGCAATCGGAGGGAAGTCTGAAGCACGGAGGCTTCCATGTACCGTCGAATACTTGGAAAACTTATTACGAACGAAGTCCCAATTAAACTTCCCCCGTGATTACTTCTCTATAGGCAAGCGGTTACAAGAGCCCGCGAAGTCTGCTAAGTATGCAAGACTCTCGATGCAGCTTGTGATCTAGTTGCGGAGAATTAAAATTGCAAGCGTTGACGAATATTTCAAATATTATCAGACTCACTCGTTGATTACTTACGAATATTGATCTAGCTCTCTACAAAACGGATAGTTTATTTGTAACTGCTTGCGTTGTATTATAGAGGACTTGTTATATAACAATCCGGGATTGAAATAGCATCTCTAGCAAATAATTTAATGATATCAATATTAATTTAAATTAGCTTTCCTAACTGAGCTATTTCTTAGCTATTTCCTATTGTTTCTCTGGTTATAAATAATTATTATCGTTTTCTGCATATAAATCTCGGCGAAGTGAAGTCGTTTTATAAATAAACTTGGCTTCGTAGAGCCGGATTACATTGTAATATCGTGTCATGCGAGTCGCCGTGGACCGCAAGCGTCTCAGTTATCCAGTTGTAGGAAAGCCGGATAACGTGGCGCACGGTCCTGGCTCCGTTGTCCCTGTTCGATCCTTCCAGAGCTCCGCAAGGTAGTTCTCCGCCTGTTTCCTATTGGAATGCGGGTGTTATGGGGAATCCATAGGGAACTCGTACCGTCTACAGGAGCGGTAGCGCGGACCGGCGTCATCGCAGAGAAGGCCGCAAAGTGTATTTACATACCGAGCCTTGGTCAAAGCCTTTACTTTGCGCGGCTATCCGCCATGCACCCGAGACGTTTGCAGCACCTCGAGCTCTTATTCGACCGAATTCAGAATGAGCTCGTCCTGCTCGAAGCATCACATCGCCAGAGAGCTCGTCACCGCGATAATGGTTATCAAGTCAAATTTGCAACGTGTTTCCGATTTCTTACGATTAAATACGGGAGTGACGAAGAGAATCAGAAAGTCTAATTTAAAAGGATACTTTCTGATATACGACCATTTTTGGCAAAAATGAATTTCGAAAATGTAAAAGATTTAATATATTCGAAGAAAATGCTACTACCAATTTTAATGAGGAACTTGCAATATAAAGAAAAATGTTGAAAATTCGAAAAGAAAAATATAGTGGTGATTGACAAAAATAGACTCGCTTTAGTCTATTCTCGAAGAATAGCGCAGAACTGATTAATAACTAAAATTCAACAGATTGGCAGCTCGTGTATTACATTCCCACTAAAGCTGTGTGGTTTAAACAGAAACAATTAATTTAAATATAGCCAGATACATTATTTCAAGCGACATATTATTTTTGGTGAATACACGATCAAAACTGCTATCTATATTAATATGAAAAATTTTTTTATTTTATTTGGCTCGAGCATTATTTAAAGTAATCGATTTTAAACACATGTAGAAAACTCAAGAGTAATAAATGTCAAAATTGCACATTTCCTTGTAGCAAAAAATAATAACACTGCCATTATATATATATATATATATATATATATATATATATATATATATTGCTTAAAGCCGCATCATTCTGCTGCAAAACTGATGTGTACAGCAAAATGGAACTTCGCCTCGCAGAAATTGGTTCCTCGGCGAGTTTCTAGTGCATCGGAAAATTCCATTTTTCCCTTTCCGAGCTATCTATCGGCCGTCGATACAGTCTCCTTTCTCGAATTTCGCATGCATCCTCGGCGATCGATTACTCGTCGTGGCGCAGTTAACGAGCGGCAACAAAATTGTCGTGATAACGTTTGCATTTAGACGGGAGTGAGAGAAGCCTCGGTCGCCCGGCAAACGGCGACGGGAGTGCGGCCCCCGGCTCACATTTTTCGCCATTTTCAAAAGCTATAAGCCCGTGGGGTCGGATCAGGATAAGCATCCCGCGGCGAAAGCCGTGCTCGAACCGGCTCTCTGACAGGCGAAGGGGGGTAATTGCGCGTCGGTGCTGACTTATAGCTTCTAAATCAGTGTCGGCCGGATTCACCCCTTGTGCCAAACAGCCTTTGCGAAACTTTCGGGATAAAACGATGGTCGGTTTCACCGTCGCTCGATTACGTGTCCACCGGACATGTCCACCGACGAGGATGTCGATCGATTTATCGCCCGAAAACAATAGGACAGGCTACAATAGTCATAAGTGTTGAAAATTCCGAAATAATTATGTAAAATTGCACTTCTTCTTTTAGCAGATCAGAAAGATTAAAGGAAATGTCGATATTTGTCGCTCGGAGAAAACGTATCAATTTTGGCATATCTCAGATCATTTCCTTTGATATGTTCTTCAGCGCTCTATCAAAATATCGTTAATATCGCAACCCTTCGTTACGAAACGCTTATGCGCGATTACTGTCCAACATTCCGTCGATCCGCAAAGATATTCGCGATTATCGTGTTCCACCTGCAGGAAGGCGTCGCGTCGGCAGCCACTAAGCCGGCCTCGTTGGCAAATTAGCCAAGTTTCGATCGTGCTCGCTTTCCATCGCGAGCGCGCCGCGAATCTCTCGCGAGAGAGCAGTAGAGCCCGAGCTTTCGGCGCTCGAGTGGTTGAACTTTATTAAACGATATTTCTCTAATTATCTCCGCACCGAGCCGTGCAAAGCGCGAGCCTCAGCCGTGTAGCTGCAACCATGTTTACGGTGTGTGCTGGGGAGCGCGTCTCGAAACTATAAACATTAAAAAGGATCGCGAGGCGCCGAAGTTAGCACCCTCCTAGTTTTCCTCCTCCTCCTCCCACGCCTCATCCACTTCCTCCTTTTTTCTTTTCTCATCTCCTTCCTCTCTCGCGAAACTGAGGAACTTCCAAGACCCATTTCGAGGAAAAACTTGGAAAATTAAACGCCACGAGACGGCACCGTCCGTATCGTCCAACGTCGGGGGAAAAAAGCGGCGGCAAAACGCTTAACAGTAACGTACCGAGGCGTCGTCGATTCCTAAGTACCGCGGCTCGTCCCTGATAACTCGTGTACACGTCTCGCGATACAATTCTAATAGCACGGCGCGGTTAACTTTTTAATTGGAAAAGGCGGAATAAATCGCCTGAGAATGGCGTCGTCCAATTTTACGAGCGCGAATCTTACCCTGAGAATCGCGCTTTCGCAAGACGGCCCTACCAGTTATGTAACACGAGGTAAATAATGTAAGATTGGAGTTTTCGAAACTCACCTTCCGACAGCATCGTATATCGAGGGCGCGGTAAACGAGGACATTAGAATTCCGCGAGTCGCTAATCAAACGGCTAAAATCGCACTCGCGTAATTTAAATAAGTTCACGGCTGAGCCTACCTTGTCGTTATTACATACAGGTCTCGGCGTAATCGCAAATGGAAATAGGACGGAATAAAATTAGCGGCTCTGCCGAATGCCCAAGTAATTACATGTAATTTATATTACTCACCATTGGTATGCAAATCACGCGTACCGTGCATGCCCATTATGCCACCTGCCGCATGAACTTCAATTCTATCGCTTCCAGCTTGTCGGAGTTCTACGCCGTTTCCTTTTTTCCCACCATCACGTTGCGTTCCAAGTTCGGGAGTCGTAAGATTGTCTCTATGGAAAAAAATAAAATACACGTAGAGCACAGGAGCGTTTCAGTTCTAAAATTTTCAAATGGTATCTCAAAGAATACAAGTACCTATTGATATTTTTGATTTACATTTGTATTATTATATATATATTTATTATTATTATATGTATTATTATATATATTATAATATATATTTAGCGTTAAAGAGTGAGACCAAGATGCTCCCCATTTACATACTCCAATTTTTCACATTCGAATTTGTGGTTATGTTTAGCAACAAATGAAAGATTTTGTTAAGCTGATTACAAATATGTTGGTGCTAAAGTGTACCTCCTTCCCGTTCCCGAGAAAATGGGCCTCAAAGGTCAGCAGACGGCACCATTAATCCTTAAAAAATGTGACTCAAAGGATTTTTCTCGGGAACGGGAAGGAGATACACTTTGGCACCGACATATTTGTAATCAGCTTAACGAGATCTTTCATTTGATGCCAAAACATGACCACAAATTCGCGAGTGAAAAATTAGGGAGCATGGTCTATGCATTTGGTTTCACTCTTTGCGCGGCATTATGATTTATTCAATATCTAATATACTAAGTAGAAACGTTTTTCTGTGTCTTTTCAATATTGGATGGTTTAAGCAAAGATAAAAAATGTAACTAAGTAGCGAGTTATTTGCGATACGTTGCTTTTAGCAAACACACAATCAGAGAATGTCATGTACGCTATGTACGTATGTATTAATATGAAATAAATATTTAAATTTTATTTGACTCGAACTGGATGCTAAATATCGCCATAATTAAGGCTGGCCCAAGGCAAGTAGACTGCAAATCCGTCAAAGAATCTGCCGTTAAAAGGGAAAGGCGGCGAACTTGAGAGAGGAGGACAGGGATCCGTTGTACAACAACGCGAGACACGACACACAACGAGCGACTAGACAGAGAGAACGAGAAAGGATGCCGACGGTAGGACGGAGAGGCGACAGCTTAGATACGGCTGAATTGGTCAGTGGCGTCAGTCTTTTGATCTAAACTAAAATACAAGCCCGAAACAACGGCCAAAGCAAATCTGCTCAAAGTATCTGCCCTCTTCAAAGTACTTGGTTTCGTCTATCTCGCTTCGCCCCGCGCGATGACATACCCCAATGACCAATTATCTTTGTATCTTTGCCGATGACAAGCGAACCGCGAGTAAACTGTCAACGGGGGGGAAAGGGTTTAGTACGTGTCGGTCTATCGGATAAGGGGGTTGGTACATCGACTCTCTCCCTCTCTCTCTTTTCCTCTCGCTCCCTCGCTATCTCTTTCTTTCCCTTTCTCTCTCTCTCTCTCTCTCTCTGTCTCTCTTATCCTTCATCGTTATTCTATCTTACTCTCTCTTTTTCCTGCAACCTTCTCTCGCGCGTTACGGCTCGCGCGCGTCCTCTTTTTTTCCCTCTTTTCGCATTCCTAATTTCATTTTCATCGGTCGTCGGTTCCGAGCGCGCGCGCGCGCGTTTTGTCGCGCGGATCAGCCGAAACAATGGTTTGCCTCGCGGCGAATTAAATCGAAAGCGAATTAAATCTTCCTGCCACCCTGCGCTGCCCCATCGCCTCGCGCTGTGACTCCTCGTCTTCGACAGAGGTACTTCGAACGTCGAATTTGGGACGAGACTTTAATTGGAGTCCCGCGTGTCCGTTTAATTATACCTGTCGCTTTATTTTTCTTACGTTGTGAAACGCGCGATGTTTTATTTTATCGTTACAACGCTCTTATTATTGTTTAACATTTTGTCTATGATACTTTTATGAAAAAATTTGTACACTCAATTTAAAGAAATATTAACATAAGAAGTAATACTATAAACAAACACGGTAAAATAACAATTAATAAACTAGCTTTATATATCATTTAGACTTCATTGTCTTCAGTATCGTTATTAAATGCTACTACTAGATATTTGCAAAATTCAGGAAAATAAGATTTCACCGAAAAATAATACGAGAATGTAACATTATTGGACTAACGGCCATTTAAATATATATCTCTAGCTTCGTGAAAGATAGTCATCGTCGTCGGTGAAACAATAGTAGTCTAATGCCACGTAGGAGAGAAACCCTGCTCTCGTACTACCACGATATGGCTTTAATTCGCGACATCTTATTCGGCCGTCTGACGAACCCAATGGCCGTTTGATGTTCACGACGCTTTAATATACAGTGGCTGGTCAGCAGCCGGGTATCCATACACCTCTTCCAAGGGCCTCCGTTCTGATAATGATTAACAAGACGGAAATTAACGAAGAACAGATTGGATCCGTTTAACGCCATTCTCGTTACCCTTTGTCTGGAAACGCTGTACTTACAAATACTTCTGTAATTGCTCGCATCCTACTGTAGTATCTATTCGACCTTAAAATACACTTCGTAATTCCCTCTTGTTACCTCATAGCTTTTTTAGCAAATTCCATTACTGAGGTATTAGAACGTTTTACCCCGACTGCAGTTTTTGATTACTTATCTTTAATTAGACAAAGTACCTAACTACGAGATTTGGTGCTTGATAAATAAACTAACAATAAGATTCTTTTTACTAAACATCAATGATAAATAAGTTGCCTTTTTAATCCCGTAATGCCAGACTACACTGCTAAAAAAAATCTTCTATTTTTAACAATTTCTTTATAAGACAATCAATCATGTCTTTCTATAACAAAAAAAAATTTATAATTTATGCTAGGAGCAACGGCAGGCAAAATAATTTTGCCATTATTCTGCAATTTACACCGCTTCCGCAATATGTAACGTGTTCTAGACAAACTGCAAAATGCGAGAACGGGCCGTTGAATGTTGAACGTTACTATACATCGACGTACTTATAGTCCCTTGATGTTGCCTTTCATTTAATGTATCCCCGTCCAAGACCTAATCCCGTGGTAATAATCCACGTAATAATCCTGCTGCTCGCGTACACAAATCTGTGCAGTAAACCGGGTCAATGACGTGATTCACATTTGTTAGCAGCAGGATAGAGAACTCACCCTCGGTTTCCATATTTCTTAGCAATGAAACTCATCAGCTTTAATCAGCGAAAATATATTATAATAAAGCGATAATGTAATATTGACAGTAACATACTAAATTGCCTTAATTGCAATTTAGGTTTTGTGTTGTTTTGCTGTAAAATTTACTGCTTTCTTAAAACCGATAAGAGGGTAATAATTTTACATCTATTCTAAGAAAATATCATAAAAGATGGGTGATATTCTATAGAAAACTATTCTATAAAAAAAATCGTATACCTATAAAAATCGCATCGTACAAAGAGTTATAAAAAAATAAGTTCTAGATGCAAGAACAGTCGTGTTAGCATGTAAAAGACCCGGTAAAAAATAAATCTCGACTTTATCGATGCGTTGGTTCTTGTGAATTTTTTACGACGAAGTTTCGCGTCAAGGATCGGACCGTTTCCGTTCGGCGGGACTCCGCCACGTTAATTCCGCAGGACGTTACATTAATTCCAAATTGGTTTCGGCCAAGCGGAGATCCTCGGCGTCGCGCCAGGCACGAAGGATCACCGATCCACGGAATACCCGGCTTAGTTCCGTCGTAATTACAGGCCAGAACGGGGCTTAGCCTGTCCTTATTTATACGCAAGCTAGGACGCGACGCGACGCGCACGTTGATACTTCATTCCGTTGCTCCCGTACGCCTCGTATGCGTTTCTTATTAACTGCACGCCGATAACAGATATTGTTTTCATCGGTCCTGATAAGCGATTGAAGCTCATTCAAGTGCATTCAGCATGTTTGCGCTGAGAAGATTGGAAACAATGCGACTTGACGCAGTCAAATTTTAATGCTAAAAACACAAAAAATAATGAATAACCATGATGACTTTCTACTATATCATGTATGATATGAAGAGTTAAACTAGAAGTGTAAATAGCGACCGATTAAGAGTGAAACTTTATTCAGGCTTCAAGTTTTCTTAAGCTTTCCCTGTTTAAACTAAATCTTGGAAAAAATTATACGATCGACTGCCCTCCTTTGAGAATCTGACAAAGTTTATCTAGTCATAAGAAGTTACCAAAAAAAGTTTCTAGGAGTGCATTCATCCCTTTTTATCTCCGATGAACAGGAAAGCGAATACACGTTCATTATAGTAGTGAAAGAAGTTCGCGAAATTCCGAGCGCGACTAAGAGAGGCGCTTATAAGACTGAGTAAGGGTGTAGGTGGGGGTGTCTTAAGCACCACGTCGCTATATTTAGGACGCATCCTTATCTCCGACGACCCCTTCTAACCGCAGTTTTGAATCGTGGCGCGCGCGCCGGCGCTAAGCGCCGGTCCATGTCAGTGGTGATTCCGCGGTAGGAAGGGGTTGCACTCTGTGAGACAGAGATAGACGGTGGACGAGGCGAATGAGGGGAAACTGAGAACGAGAAAGAGAGAGGCGCTGTAGAAACGAGAGAAAGCAGAGACCCGGCGAACGATGGGATAACCTCGCGAGTGGTCAAAGGCGTCGGAGCGAGACGGCTGACGGTCGCGACGAGGGGGATGAAACAGCTCACGGGAGCTAAAGGTGTCGTAATGAAGCTCTGCGAGGATGAAGGCTAAAGTGAGACAGCGAATAAGTGGAAAGGGTGGCAGGGAGAACGACAAAGACAGAGTAGAGAGACCATCAGTAGGAAGAAGAAGGAGAATCAGTCCTGAGGAAAAGGAGAAAGAGCGAGAAAGAGAAAAAAGATGTAGGACGACACCGTGAGAGAAAAAAGGAAAGGATGCCGAGGGTTGCAAGGAAAATAGAGAAGGATTGTCACGCTCGTCATTCTGGTAGGGATGAAGGTGGTGGGGCGACGTGAAGCAGTGCGGAACAGGAGAGAGAGAGAGAGAGAGAGAAAGAGAGAGAGCGAAGGATGAGAACGAAGACAGAACGAGGGTAGCGAGGAGGGGTTGAAACGCGTAGGGACACAGAGCCATAAGAGGGTTGATGGCGGCCGGGGTTGGCCCCAGTAGCACAGTCGCGCGCCAAACTCCCGTAAGAAAGCACGTAGCCGGTGGTTCGGACGCTCTCTCGCGCAACCTGCACCCCACGTCCACGGACGGATTTCTTTTTTTTTCAACAACGACGAGTTCGATGGTTCGGGCCGCTGACCCGCCACTTCCATCGTGCACCTTCGCGCCCGCACCCGAGGAGGTTGATACTACCTGTGACTATCGTTGGGGCCGGTGACTCGAGACACAAGCGGGTTTTTTTCTTCTGAAAAGACTAAAGTCTCGTCGTGGTTGAAACGCTCGAGACGATCGAAGTAGAAGGATGGATTTAGCAGGTAAACAGCAATCTATTATTAGATATTAGTCACTAGTAAACAAAGACATCAACCTCGGGTAACTGATGGAATACTATGACACAGCTGCTGAGAACCTTTATCTGGTTGTCAGTTGTCTGATAGGTGTAATTTTCAGATTCGGTCTGTCGATCGTGTAAACGTATCTGTTTCAGTAGATTTTTTATTTGTATAATACTTATGTATATTAATAATGTATATTAACTGCATGTTAATTATTTCATCTAAAAAAAATTACCGCGAAATACTTGAACAATGTTCTAATTAAGGAATGAAAATTGCACGAGCTTTTACGTTGCACAGTATCTTCACTTCATAAAAAAAGATACTCTAGTAAATTTCTACCTATCCGAAAGATAGTTACGTTCGGATTGGTAAAGATTAGATTTATTAAAGATTAGAGATTTATACATGATAAAATAACGAGGTAAAAAATTCCAATTTACCAACCAATATTCGGCAGAGCATTTTTGTTTTACAAAACGGTCTTCCTGTTTGTAGAAGCGTTGCCGAGAGGACCAAGTGCGTTCGCCATTAGGAGTTGAGTACGAGACGATCGTGTTCGCCGCGTATTTCGCGTTGTCGGCGATGTTTATGTCCGCGTTTCGCGTTGCATTTTGCGTTACTGGCGCCTGACATAATGCAAAAGTTTTCGAACAGCGCCAGATGCGACTCCGTCCGCGAGCGAGAGAAACGCGCCCAGCGTTTCCTCCACGCTTGTGTCGCTCGTTACTGAGAAAGTAGTCTAATTTACCAGAGTGTCTCGTCCGACACAAATTCTGGGAGACCTATCTCCAGGCTCTAAGCGGTATCCTCGTAACAGCGACGCACAAGCGCTTTCTGATTAGCGGAAACTTTCGAAAATCCTATTTCGAAATTTATTTCAATCCTAAGCGGCGTTTCGCTGCGGCAGGACAAAATACTATATCGCGACATAGAGTTCCGTCAATCACGAAATAACATCGCGAACAAACTTGTTTGTATACATTACCGTGATTTAAAATAATTAAAAATCCAATAAGTAAAAAATAATAATTGTGACTAATTTAATTTTTAAACGTATCGTAAAATATCAAGCATCACTTTATAATTATTGGATTTTTAATTATCGAGATTTATCAATTTTAAAACATATATATACATATATAATAAAATATATAAAGGCAGGATTTAATCGTTTATATATATATATATATATATATATATATATATATATATGTATATATATAATAAGCTATTGTAATACCACAGAACAATTAAATTCTGTCTTAAAAGAATAGACAGTAAAAGTTCTTTGCATTAACACAAAAAATTTAATATTCCATGCAATTAGTAATAGCTGCTCGGACCTTTATGACGATGATTGTGATTGTGTCAATCGGATCACGCGATAGAGCTCCGGCTCGATCTCGTCCATTATCGCGAAACAAAGTAGCCGAGCGAGCTCATTATGCCGCGCGCTGATCGGACGTGTTGCACAAGTGCAACCAGACGCAATATTGTGCCGGACTGGCAGCGGGTACACGACAATTTGCCCGACGATTCATCGCTTAAGCGTCGTGAGATTAACGCGCTGCACGTGCTCGCAAATGCTGCAAAATTGAATCTCCACAACACGTTGCAAGTTTCTCTCTCTCTCTCTCTCTCTCTGTCTCTCATATTCTCTTTCTCTCTCCCCCTCCCTCCCGTCGACACAGCTGTAATGTTACTGCCTTTCAGCGGAGAGATAAACGCATAAACCTCACGACGACGACGTCAACGAAAATATGTACTCGTCGATATACTTTCGAGCGGCGAATTTTTTTGGACCGCGACCGTCACCGGCGGGTGCATCGTTACACATGATATATAACGGGGATCATCAAGGGTTCGTCGCCGCTACGTGTTAACGTCCCGTTAAAGGGATTAAGTGCCAATTACGTTCTTACCGCGGCGAAATTACGTGACACGGTTAAACTTCTAATTCGATAAGTGGCAGTTAACTACGCTCGAGCTGTGTCTGGCGTGCTCCGACGACTGGATGCATTCACTAGTCGTTGTTTGCACCGTACGTTCCGTCAGAGTATTTAACAGCGATCTCTTTCGAGATGAAAGCATTCACGATTATGTGGAAAAACCAAAAAATTGGTCTCTACGAAGTATCGCGTTTTATATGTAGAAAGTTTTAGTTAACTAGTCTAGTTACTAAACTAGTTTCTAAAAATTACAAAAAAAGATGATTTTGTAAAATTTAATGCTTAAAATCATGTTTATATACTAAAATAATGAAATATGCAATATTTAGAATATTTTTTCAGACGCATTTATCACAAAACAAATTTCGTGAATTTTGGATCTACATCCTTAGAAATTACGTTACCTTATTTATTCACGAAGCAATATAATATCTAGCAATTTTTACGTATCAAGCATTCCGTAATTGAAATTAATAATTGAGAAATTCATTATCTGAAAAGAGAAAGAGAGAGTAAGATTGTGTGTGTTGCACGCGTGTGTGCTTGTGCGTATATGAGTGTATGTGGATTTTCTTCTTGAATTACTTCTCTCTCGGTTGGTGCAGCTGCATCTCCATTGTAGACGACGCTTCTACCCTTCTTTGTTTCTACGTTGTTGGTTTTAAGACGTGTCCCATCGTCGCCGTAAAAGTACGCTTAAACTCGGCACAATTTATTTCACCTTACCTTCTCTCTTTCCACCTAACTTCATCCTCACTCGCATATCTCACGCGAGTAAGATCACTTTATGCGAAATCATCCGTCACTCATATCATCATTGCTCTCCTTCCACCTTCTTAATTGTATTTAACGACAAATTTTCCATACGATCGTTTTGCAATTTAACACTTTTTCTTGATATACAATAAATATTTGTGCTCTAAAAATCATAGCAAGTTACTGCGAAGAACTTGTTAATTGCGAACCTAACAATCTCACGATCGTGTTTCAATTTGTCCCGAATCTCCTCGTAATTTATACGCAATTTATGCTCACATTTATCGCATTTATGCCCCATGTGCATGATGTAGCATGATGTTTATCGGGCTCTCGAGCAATCTCAAGTTAACCTAATATACTGGGTGTATATTAAACATCGCGCGTTTTTCTGCCAGAACAGGTTTTTTTCGTGGATTCAATACCAGAGAGAGTTTCTCGATGGCAAATATTTTATTCAAGACCATAGTTATCGAAAGAGTTCGTGAATATTCATCGAAAATTCACAATTTCGCGCGCGTTTGCACAGATATCTTTGAAATTATTTGGAAGCTAATTGACGTCACTGATATCCCGACGCACACGATAAATAGCCGTGAGCGACGACGAGAGTAAAAAAAAGAAGAAAAAGAAAAGGAAGGAAAAAACGAGCGTTGATATAAGGACGCGGAGAGGACGAGGCCGACCTCCGGTAATTTTCATTCCGGAACGAGACAGCGCCGAGGCTCTGAGAGGCTGAAACATCGTTTAAGGAAATCTTACCTTAAGTCGAGAGAGGCGTAACGTTTAACGCAATTGGAGCTCATTTAAAAATCCCATCAAAAATGTACTCGGAAATATCTGCGTGTCCCTGCCACCCTCTCGCGAGGATCACGAGAGCCACCTCGTCCTCCGCTACAACTATGCCGCCCCTTACTTAAACCACCCCCGAGGCTATTTCTGCGGCCCTGCCGCTTCTGCCTTACTATCCACCCTCTTCTTGATCGTTACCCTCGCAGCTACTACCCTTCTCTTCTCAAACGCGCGCGCGCTCACACACACACACACACACATACACTTCGGTATAGACTTCTTCTTTCTCTCGCTTTCGTCATTCCTTCCCTCGAGCGCCTGACGAACCTCAGAGAGCTCGAAAGAGAAACAGAGTCAGGGGCTGTCTGATTGGATTGTAAGCTCGATTTACACTACTTTCGGTTCTTCAGGCTTCCTTCTCCTTCTCTTTCTCTCTCTCTCTCTCTCTCTCTCTCTCTTCCTCTTTCGCGAGTTGACACGGTCCATCTACGTACCAATTTCGCGAACCGGGGCGTTTTGGGAAGTTAGTGGACGAGCACGACGCGCCGGGCAATAAAATAACGTCGACGGTGACCGAGTTATAAAGGGACAAGTTGCGAAAGCTAAATAACATTTGCTTAACAAACGTTTTTATTTCTCGTATCGGGGTTGGAATTTTGCGCGATGCATGTAACGCAACATTCGCCAAACGAAAAAGTTTGTTGCGAATTTCACATGTATAGCTGCAATCAAATCTTTCGTAATTTCAAGATTTATATAAAAACTGCACGCGAATATTCATGAGGAAAGAAAGATGAAAAACGAGAGAAATACAGTTAGAGATCGTTATACGTGTAAATACAGCCTCTAGAGAAACCATAGTATCTTCCAGAATATTAATGTTGAATCGCAAGTGTTATTAGATCTGAGATACTGCGAGAATAGCGATTAAAACTGCACGCAAACCTTCGGCGAAACTTTAACAAATCGCGGCGCAATGATATCGACAGAAGTATCGACAACTTCGCATTCGCGGGCATCCGTCGCGCCGTCAAAATGTCGCGTGGAGTTGAATGACTCGATGATTGCAAAGCATCCAGAAAATTTGTTTTCGCAGTTAATGAAGCGGCGCCGTTAACGAACCCATTGTTCACAAGCGGAGTTTTGTTTCTTCGTCCTTGTTCCGATTATACGCTTCGCATTATTCGCCGTAGCGATTAAATAGCTGCTCCGCAACTTACTCATTAACGTGTAAAAGTAGTACAGCTTGCGTGTAACATGAGCTGAAATTCATCCTATAAAAAGATACTTTAGCACAGAACAGTACTTTGATAAACGCTAAAATATATTTACTTAAAATTGTCTGGTATCTAGAAGAGTATCTTTTCGTGAAACGGATATTAACCCTGTTAAAAAATAACAGGACATATTTAGAAAATATGTCAGATGATTAGTAGCAACATATTTTTTGTTTCGCAATCTATTTGCAATTCAAAACTGTCCTTTGTTACGTAAATTAGCTTTGCAATATTAATTTCATTTAATTTTTATCTCTCATCATCATGTAATATAAAAAATATTGTAGCTTGAGAAAACAGGTTCTGATGATAACGAAATTGAAACGAATAATCATAAATTGCCGAAAGGCTGAAGAGGAAGATAAAAAACTGAAATTGAAAGTGGGAACGATTCAATGAGATAGCCGGCTATTATTTGAATTTAACAATTTTATGCACCTCGATTGTACAAGCTGATCGAACAAATATTGCAGGGAAAATATCAGCGAAATATTTCCGTGTTATAATAAGAGAAAAGCTAGCTTTAACAGTAATTATTTTCTAATTACGTGTACTCGTATTACTTCACCTATCCAAATTATCTTCTCCATATCTCACGTAACAGAATAAAACGAGATAAGAACTAAATAAAAAAGCGCTAAATTAAATCGGCTGTACAATGTGAAGATGTAATGTGATGTGTTTTGACGAATCGATTAAGGAAATATATTCGAAGAGTTACAACTCTGATAAAACAAAACAGTCGTAGTACTTTATTGATAATAAATCTAATTGACATTTAATTTTTTTAAATCCAGGTTTTTATATAGACGATAATGTGTATGCTGTGAATCGCGTTCCTCTATTTATCGCTCGCTGCTCATATTTTATCTTATCTTACTTCATTGCATCTCGGAGCTAATGTAGGCGGGTACAAGGCGCAGCGATTATCCGCAAGTAGTCAATGGCCGACTTTACACCGACACGGCGTAGTTCGTACCAGGCGGGGTTTAATATCGCCGAGCTGGCTCGCTTGCGGCGATGTTGTCACTTCTGCAGGCTCCTACCCGGCTGGCAAGTATCTTAATCTTTAATTATCGCCCCTCACCGTTCTTAATTACGCCGTAATTGTAGTTAGATAGCATATCAGTGTCCCGCGGAAAAAGTTTGACGGCGGACGCCCGTCGGTGATGTCGGCGTGAACGACGTCAATTCCAAGACGTCCAATTATCAGGGGCTGATTATCGGGCCGGTGAATATACAGGAAAAGGCTAAGGAGGGAGGGAGAGGAGGATGCGGATAGAAAGAGAAATGAGGATGAACGAGCCTCACCCTCTTCCTGCAGTGAATCTCATGCAAGGCGAACGCGTTAATCATCTCTCACAGCGAAAAGACCTTCAGATTTTTTAATAACACTTCTCCTTAATGTTTTCTGGCGATGCCACTCCACGCTCAAAAATGTTGTTCTTTACGCGAATGATTCTAATCGCGTAACAGGCACAAGAAACGATGCTAGAATTTAATAACTCTTGCTTACTCGGATATCTTTTATATTATACCTATACATGTGTATGTATATGTATGTATATACATATATATGTATATGTAGTTTACAAGTTATTAAATTCTAGCATCGTCTTTTGTGCCTGTTACGCGAATAGAATTATTTGCGTAAAGAACAACATTTTCGAGTGTGGATTCGTTATATATATATATATATATATATATATATATATATATATAAAATAATTTTTTAGTCATTTTTAATCATTCCTATAGGTCGTCACTGCTCCTAGTCAATATGTCGTTAATTAAAACAACAGAATTAAACAATTTAACTAAAAAAATGTATTAAATTTGACTCATATTTAATTTACTCTATATGTTTTTTGTGTCTCCGTTCATATTTTATTAGATATTGGACGCTGCTTACTTTGAAACTTACAAGGGAATCATATGCCGTGTTACTCTTCGATTTCGCTGAACTTTTGCAAGTAGATTGGGCATCGAAAAAAAATCGATACGTATTTTGCCGTTTGCTCAAACACGATAGTTTAAGAGATATTAAACGATAAAACTGTAACTAGAATAACGCATAAAATCATAAATCGCAGGTTTAAATCTTAATAATGACAAATTTTTTCTGCCTTTTTTGCATCTTTTTATTTCGCTTATATGAAAAATATGATAAGATGTGGTTATTTTTTGAACCACATATTTTGTGTTAAAATAATAAATTTCAACACACGTGGAAGTTAAAAATAACAAAATGTTATTTAATTTAAAAAAGAGTTGGTTTGAATTTAATCCATTAATATTTAACATTGTATACATACATATATTACAGATTAAGATTATAAAAGTTTAATTTGAACATTCCAAATAAGTATTTCTTTATCCGATTTTTCCTTTTCCTCGTAATCGGTAGTAATACATATATCCCCCATGAATTGACAGAATCAATGGCCAATACAAGTTCAAAGAAATAAGCATAAAGTCTATATCGCCGAATGCGTTGCGCGGTTATATATTTTCTGGTAAGGATAGATAGCGATTATCCCCCGATGCGAATGTAATTACAACCGGACGTAAAGGACACAGAGGGTGACAGCTTACATGTAAATTGCTGCTTAGAGCGTCGATCGTGCCCAACTCTCTATCCTGCCAGCTAGATTAGAAAAAGTAAGGAGCCTCTTACGCGCTTGACTGGTCACGAGCCACCGTGAAGAAAAGGGGATTGAAGGGGAAGAAGGGAGGCTAGAGATGTTCGCAGGCGTAAAAGAGAATGCAACGAGAGGCCGAGCTTCGGGGTAAATAAGGTGAACAAAGAAAGGGAGAGCGACAAAGAGAGGAGGGTACGTAGGGCGAACGAGAATGGAGGACGATGATACTCGAGGCACGCTAATTCGTTGCCGGGCCGATAATCACGCGGAATAACGATCGATCTCGCAGCCACTCCGCCTAATCCTGCACGTCTGTCGAAATAAGGAGGGATAGAGCAACGAGAGGGCAAGCGAGAGGCCTTTCTGCGCGCTAACGTTCGTAATTAGTAGCCTGTCGGCCGCGCGGAGCGTGAAATAACACGCGTGAAATATAATCGCGCTATCGTCGAATACGGATACGGAGTAATTCCGATCCTCGCGGCCTTTCTTAATAATTAAACGTGGATTAAATAAGTGGCGGATTGTAAATCTAAGGATAAACTTTTATGGGATAAAAGTCTTGTCGCGTCTGAGGAGGAATGTCACTCTTGATGATTTTCTCTCCAACTATCCTTTTAATTGAGCGTCGATTCGGAGCAAACTGGCGAGATTCCAGGCTGATATGCATGGATGCGTGCATGACGCGGTGGATGAGATGCGTGTTACTGATATGGATGTTCGAATAAATCACAGCAGTTAAAAACAGCGCGTTCACTGCTTTATCAGATCTATCGGATTTCTACAAAAGTTCGTCTGCCAAGTGCGAGAGATCCATTATCCTCTCTGCGCTAGAAACGATCAAATAGTTTTACCTTAACATATATACATTTGAATACATGCGTTACAATACAATTCGTGTACAGTGCAAGATTATAGATCAAAATAAAAAGTACGCGACATATTTGTGGCATATTTTTTTATCTGACGTTAAATGTAAATTTTCAGTGAATCATAAAAGGTAAATTAAAAAATACCGATAAACACATAATATACGCGAAAGCAATCTTAGACAATACACGTGTTTCAAAGACACTTTTAAGACATCTTTGAAACTTTAACAGAGACGTTAAACTTTAAAAGACGTTCTAAAAATATCTTCAAGACCTTCTAAAAAGACGTTGGAAAGATATCTTTTATAAGATTTTTTTAAAAGCATATATAACTATTTGCATTATCAATAGCAATATTTATTAAAAATATATATGGCCAATTTGGATGTGTAGTCTATAAACATATTTACATTATTTACTGTCAGATAAAATCTGACACTTTAATATTTTTTATCATTTTGATATCAAATTTTAAGACGTCTTTTAGGCGACTTCAAGACATTCTGTGGGAATATTTATTTAAAAATAAATAAAACACATAACGATTCTCTAACAATAATTTCTCATAAAAATTCCCATCAACAGATGTATCTTCGTGAGAAAAAAAGAGTCCCAACGGCGTATGACCGTATTCAACATTTCTCCGGTAGGATAAATCTAGTCTATCTAGACTATCAAGACTGACGACTGTTTCGGCGCAACGCATAGTTCTGTAATAAGAACGTACGAGGACGTTGTCTGGCATGGAATATCTGGCGAGGAGATCGGCAAGAGAAAAATATCGGACCTCTATAGCTATAGCCAATGAATTCTCAGCGATTCGTGCAGCGTCTGTGCGTATAGGCGGCAATCCTATCTACTCGCATACGTCTACTTTCGTTTACGTATTTTCCTTTCCTGCCTGCGAGGCAGGGGATTGAGGACGTCATGAAAGGAATCGGTGAAGAGCAGAGGGGCCGCCGACGACGACGAGGACGACGACGACGAATCGCGCTCGGATGCGGGATGCAGCAACGCTGAATTCAACCGGATTGATTGATTTCACGGGAAAAATTCCGCGCCAATATGCACACGTATATCCTCGCTCTTGAGGAGGAGGTCGAGCCCGTTTGCGCAACGACGCGAGATTTCGCCGATTCATTCTTGTAATTGTGCAAAATCAAATTGTACAGAAGCAGATCGAGTAGTTCTCGATATTAACCAACGTCTATCTCGCGCGAGAGATCTCCTTACCCGCGTGCGCGTAACGCGCAATTAGACATGGAAATCGGCGAAATCGCTCTTCGCCGTTATCAGATAATCTTTCTTTTCTCTTCGACATACTGACGAGATCGCTTTCATAACGAGCATTAACGTACCATCCGCGAAATCGGAGGGATGAAAATACGCGGGTGCCATGTGCACGAGATGAAATAGCCCGCGATAAAAGCGCGACTCATCGTCGGTTCACAGTAATCTCCCGCTTCAAGCTCGTATGGCAGAGTTTCTCTCCACGTGGCGCTCGGGTCAAAGGTCGGCCGGTATGCAAACAGAAATTACCGCGTGGTTGGCATAATCAGGTGAGATGAGAGAATACATAGCCGTGCACGTCGACAGCCTCGGTTTCTTCATTTCACCCTGAATTGCATTCAATTGATCTTTATACGATCGCATTCTCGATCACAACGAACTGTGCTGATCTATTAGCGCAAATTAAAAATATCTTTTTCCAGTACTTGCGTCTTCTGACATTAGCGTATATCAAAACTTACTGTTTTACTTTATTTCTCTGTGTACATATATATTATTAAGATTGTTAGCATATGTCGCACTTGTTACATTTATCATACTTGTTAAATTAAGTGAAAATTATTTTATCGAGTACTTTACCAGATTTCTCCTTCATTAACGAATGTAAAAACGGAAGACGTTACTACAACCGAGTTACTATATTTTTCATTAAATTTATCCGTCAGAACGGAATAAACGATAATTGTTTGACGAATAATCGTGATTATTGATAGCCTAATAATTTTCGAAGTAGTTAGCGACAATTGTACGATACTTGAGAGCGACAGAGCATCTGAAAATACGCCGACCGCGTGCAGTATTCGCAATGTGGGCTTTAAAAGCGAATGAAATCGCCGACACTAACACTTAAGCCTCTAAAAAATTAAATTCTCTCCTAATGGGTAATGGTGAGCCTCGCGGAAAACAGCCAGCGATAAAATTAGAGGCAAAGCCTCGAACGCTTGTAAAATTTTATTTTATTCGCCAGCCGGCAATTCAACTCGGACCGCTCCTCCACATCTGTGTCTTGCTTGTAATATTCTCTATAAGCGTCCTCCTTTGCCATTCTGGTGCATTGGATCCATGAAAACCGACCGTAAACACTCCTAAATAATAATAATCTAAATCTACGGTGTAAATCACGAGCCCTTTTATGGAGAATGTACGTTGATAATGTATGATTTAGCAACGACTACTTGATTTCATAATTTATAACGAAACACAGCAATTTATAGTGATGTATAATTAATCCTTCAAGAGAGATATATTTCCATTAGAATAAAAATAGTAACTAAATCGTATAGTCAGAAACGCGAAATTAGCTTCAATTCGCTACTACTGCGGGATTATTCACTGGTATAATTATCCCGCAGATAATACATAATCTTAAAGTCTTTTTCTAAGGCGCAGCTTTATTACCCTCGTATCTCGTACGTGGAGTACGAAATTGAAATCTTCTAAATCTTTAATGCCAGGATTCTTTTGTCTAGGAATACCGAAACGAATCGTCGTGAGGGCGCGGATCTTGCCTCTCGACGAGGAAACGAAACAATCCGATTCCACCCCGAGTATATAGGGAACCGATTGTGGCCGGAATTGAAATAGAACGTCGCGAAAAGACGAGAGGCGTTCCGTAACGGCGCGTCTTCGATCGCGCTGTATGAAGGAAGATTTCCGGGGCCCGTGCGTAGGGGGGTTGCGGGCCGCGTTAGCACGTTCACCCTCGCGCGACTCAAACCCCTTACGACGAAATCACGTCCGTGCGCGACGCGCGTGCATGCGGAGACGATCGGTCCGCGCGCACGCTCACGCGGATTGCGGTCGGAACGTTGCATAGATGCACCCTTTCGCTTGCAACCCTCGCTCGTTCCCCCGCTTTCTCACCATAGCGACCGCTCGAATACGTCTTCGCGCTAACGTGTACGGGACGTGCCCGTCGTCGGCGTACGTGAAACCGGAATCGCATTCACGTAAATACCTATAGCAGTATAACGGGTGCGCATAAAGGAGAGCGTATATATGAGATATGAACGGAGTAAAAGTAGACAGAGAGAGAGAGAGAGAGAGAGAGGGGGGGAAGAGGGAGAGAGAGGAGAAAAGCTGTAGATAGCGGCCGGGTAATAGCGAGGAACCATCCAGCAGAAAATCTCTTCCGCTGAATATAGTTCGAGAGGGTATAGTAGACAGAGGGAGGGAGGATGAGCATAATATAATGGATATACGCGAGCTATCACGCAATGCATACTAAGCTCTCCTGACCGTTCGCGAGTTGCTACGACCTTCGACGTCGCTTTTTCCAGCCTCTTTCGCCTCCGGTTAAGCCGCCGGTCGGATTGTCCTTCGGTTTTGTCGGGATCATCTTTTGTGAGACACGTCCGGAAGACGTTTCTCCTCATTCTCGCAACGATTCAGCTTTCTCTATTCCGGACAATCGCCGAGCACGAATCGCAAAATTCCGGTTTCCGGTATAATTTCGCGACGGTTTTCGATTTAATTTCGTGTTCCCGCGAAATATACATGTCAAGCCGGCAACTTTTAATGAGGTGCACCGACATCGTGTATTTTATTAACTTTAAAAGCTAAAGCGATGCGCGATATGTATCCTGCGAAACGAGAGATTACTCACTCATCGATAGCATCCGCAATTTTATCGCAATCATTAAAGCATATTTCGTACATCGCGAGAATTTTTATGTTCTGTCACAAGGTCAAAGTTAATCTAGCGTAATCACTCTACACACATTATCTGTGCAATGTAGATAACTAAACGAGATAGGAAGAAGAAGCAATTGTGTCCGAAGTACCGAGGCAAGTCAGTTAAAATAAAGATTTAATATCCATCAAATTTCAAACTTGCTGGAAACAATGAATCGAAAATTACTAAATCTATAATTTACGCAATATTGATAATAATCGATACGAGATTAATTCTGATAGCAAAAATCTCGGATATGCTGTTCAGTCGTATGAATATCGACACGATTGGCAGATTCGAATACGCTAAATTTGTCGAATTGTCATTTGCGCATCGTCATGTCACTCGGGCCCATTCTTTTATCAATCATTCGCGTTGTCTATCGAACGTTTCACGCAATGGTATCGCTATCGCTCGTATCCAATTTCGCAATCCAACCGAAACGATGGATCATTAGGCACGAATTCGACCGTCGAGCCATAAGCAATTAACTGTGTCACCCGTTAAGTACAGTCAATTGGATAAATATATGTTTGGCATATTTTTTGTAGCGAAAAAAGAAATATTTTGCAATCTTTAATTTTTCTTCAAAATGCAAATGAAAAATTCTTTAGAATTTACTACAGTGGTAAAAGTGAAACAGAATCATTCATTAGAAATATAATATGTCCTGTCACAAAACGGAGAATACGATTAATTCCGAGTACACGGATAACCAACAGATCAATATTTGCTCAATCCACATAAAGAAATACGCATTAAAATTAACGAAAAGCCACAAGAAAGAGACGCCTAAAACTAACCGTGAGAACTATAATAAATTAAATAATTACGCGCGTTATCGTAGCGGCTAATTTATGCGAAAATAATCCGCGGGTTAAAACTGTATTTCGTGATAACACCGATAAATATTCATGAGTCTTTGAGAATTATTCAAATCTGAAACAGAACGCTATTAACATTAACGCCGGTTACTCATAACCGTCTTCGCGAGAGGGAAGAGCGTTGTTGAATCATTATTCTACCTCATTATCACTCTTAAATTCTTCATAAAGTTTCATGACAAAGTAACGCGAAGTCTTGCCTGTTAATTCGATGGAAAATTATCTTCGCATTATACTTCGTGCTATTGTGTTTATAAAATCCGATAGACCATAGCTAATAAGAAATAAAACACTGTGACAGTAAATAAAAATAAATAAATTACTATGCATATGATTTTCTTTTTGCTGGAATGCCATCGCACGTTCACGAACTTGCTCTTATTTTTATAAAAAAAATTTCTGAACGATACCATACTCTAAATTCGCCGTAGTGAAGTAATGCCGAAAGGCGAAAATATTCCATATTTTATTCTATTCTGCTTTTCACCGCGTCGACAACGCATAACTCGCAAAACGGCAGCCGCGTTTGCGAATTCACCAAATACCGTCGATAAATTCGCGCGGCACACCGGAAAGCTGTAAATTCGATAAATGCCGCACGCTCTCTCAGGCCGGCCAAAGCCGCGCGGCTCGGTCACCCAGTTCATTCGCAAAAATTAACGCTTAAGCCCGGTCGGATAAAACACCGCTGAACGACCATTGATCCCCGTAAGCTCTCCAGTCGTGCTCCCTGATATCCGGCGCGGAATCGCGCGTGTATGCGGCGAGATTACACCTACGTCCACGCTACGTGCTCGCCACTTGGACGGGGTGGATCCCGATACGACGAGCACGCGTACAGAGCGATTTAAAAAGAGAATCGAAAAATGCGCGAGATACGAACGAAAAGTGACTAATTAACGCAGGTTCGCAAATCAATTTCAACAGAAATGCATATAGACAATTTAAATTTAAATCATCTGTCGGAGCCAATTAGATACAAGCTACAACATGTCGTGACGAACAATCTCATTCGACATTCTCGTGTGTTCATCAGTCGCCTGTCTTGACTGAATTATTAATTATGAATCATATCAATTTACTTATAATCGGCTTTCAAACATGTGAATTGTACGTATCTCAAGGCTGATTTGCGAGCGTTAACTCGACATTTTCCTGAGTTCTATATGTTAAATTCTAAAACTTTGAATCGTGTTTTTAGATTATCCTGTATACACGATCGGTAGTTTTCGCGTCTCTCTTTATTCCAGGCCGTGACTCCCGCACGGCCCCGTACGTTCTCGTTATCGACGCGATATTTCAGTTAGCGAGCGGAACCAAAGCGTTCCTATATAGGTGCAAAGCAAAAATCGAGCGCAATCGTATAAATTTCACGACCATAAAGAAAGATTCGTTTGTGCGCGCTTAACGGTTTTAAATCGCGGCAGTTATTCCACGGGGATTGCGACGTGAAAGTACGAAGTATGTTGTCGTTGGTGGCGTTTATCGGGATATTGTTATTGGTGATTATCATCGAACGGAAAAGAGAGGACTGCAAATAGATTCATTTAATGGTTTTACATAGGAGCTGAGAGACAAATTAAATTTGCAGGCAGAAATAATTTTATTGACAATGTCGAGTATTATTTCTGATAATGTAATCAAGACATAATAATTATCGTTAAACTTCTGATAAAAGAAAATTACACAGAAACTTTATAAAATGTATGTTCTCTCTCTCTCTCTCTCTCTCTCTCTCTCTCTCTCTCTCCCGGGGGGAGGGGCACTCGTATTAACATTAATAAACGTGACATAATGTTGTGCAATGAATAATTACTCAAAGAGATCGATTCGAGAACCGACTCTGCCTGATTGAGGTTTTACTATAGTATTCTCGCTGATAACAAGGAACAAAGACATAATAGCTCAGATTGGAAATGTTCTACTGATGTCTATTGTGACGCAGGACAATAGATTAAGAGCAAAAAATACGGGGAGTTATCAGTATCAAGGCAAGAGAAATACATGATTGTTCCACGGCTCGATAATAAGACGGAACGTGCGATTGGCAAGGGATTTAATGCGAAAGAAATTCACCGATCAAAAGAACGTCGTCCGATATTCTCTCTTAATGTCGCGGAAGAACGTTCTGGATCTAGCACGCCTGTTCATGCTTTTCCTCTTCTTTCCCTCTCGTCTCTTTCTCTCTCTCTCTCTCTCTCTCTCTCTCTATCTCTTTTTCTGTTTCGCTGTTCCGAATGCCCGATGTAGCCTACGCATAATTAAAGTCGTCGCGAACTTAGATTGGCGAGAATTGCGCATCCACTCTTTGGTGAGCGCGCGAGGAAATTGGTGCTTGCAGCTCTAGAGAAACTTCGGCGGGCTCTTTAATTGGGAGAGACGCTGCGCGAGATACCGGAAATGGAAATCGACCTTGAGAGCCGCGGATATGCTTAAAATTTCGTTAAAGCGCTGAAAGGAAAACCGCAGCTTCGCGTCCCGTCAGCCGCACCGGAATCCATTTCTCGACCGCTCTCCAGGATAACGTCGTTCTCTTTCCATTCGAAAACGTAGGCGGATTAACGAAGATCGATGGACAGATCGAGTTCTTACAAGTGTCTACATTTTTACGTACCGAGTACAATTTATCGGATATATATATCTATCTATTATTTCCAATTTAACCTTCGAAAAATGTACTACATATCTTTTTTCAGAGAAAAAATTATTTACATCGATCAAGAATTAAAAGTATTGAAAAAGAGAGAGAAAGAGAGAGATTAGGATTCTTATATATTTTATTTCAGAAGTTATTTGTATTGATATATCCAAGCATATATCTTATGAATATCGTAATTCATCTCGTTGATTAATAATTGACTTGATATAAAATGATCTGTAATAACGATATAAAAAATGTCATCCAACGATTCAGCATAATTTCGAATGAAGGTAGCAGTGTAGGAAATAATCGCACGTAGGTGCACTTTTCCAAGAAGCGTTTAATGAGCTCTTTTTGCGGCATTCCGACCCGGATGATTCCGCAGAAAGTCGGCAGCAGGGCTCGCGCATTTTCGTTTAGATATAATAATTGAGTGAACGTGACGGGAATCCTCTCGGACGCTACGTAGCCAGAACGATTTCCGCCAACGAGAACTTTTTAGCGGGACATTAACGGGAGGGGTGAATACGATTCGTCGATAGGGGGAGGGGGAGAGACGAGAAAACGAGTGAAAAGCCGCAGGGGTAACTTCTACGGAATAGAAGTAGCAGCAGGCAGTGGAAGACGGAGAATGTCGCACCTACGACTTTTAGAATCGTAAAATTTGAAATTGCCCCGGGGCCCATTTGCATGCCGTGTTTTGAGGGGACGGTTTGCCGCAAAATTTATTCGTCCTCTCTCGTTTACTGCCCCCCATTTCTACCAGTCTTCCTTTTCTCACCTTCGGTCTTCGCACCGATGTGCGAACAGAATGAACTCAGTACTTTTAGAAAGATGGAAATAATGCTAAATCTATCGGGAAGCAGGCGCGAGGAGCTTGATTACCATGTATGAGTTCACGTATTAAAAAAATCCGTGTCGCATACGTCTTTGTTCGGACGAAAAAAGCAAGTATTCTGTCAAAGCACCAATTTATAATATATAATAAGATGAATATAGCATATATCTATAAATGAAATATATTTACTCGAATTATTATTTATGTCACAAGAATTTTCATATTAATCCAAATAAAATAAATTTTCTGTACGGAGATAAGCTCCAATATCATGCTGTTACCATAAGCTGTTTTAACGCAACGTTTGAGCTAAACGCGCGCATATTTCGCGGCTTAATTCTAATGTTTATCAAGAAACACACACAACGTAATGACGCACTATTCTGCTGCGTTAGACGCATACGATCGCAGCTACAATGGTGAGGCTAAGTGGAAATTGTTTTACGCGTAACAGGCGCACTCCGTCATCAAAGCCGCGATCCGCGAAACTTGTCAGAGACCTCGCTCGTTTTCCTTACGTCGCACTGACGCTGAATTACTCCCCAAATGGAAAGATGTTGCATCCATATTTTGCATACATAGAGAAGAAGAGAGAACGGGAGGAAAAATAAGAAAGAGAGAGAGGTAGGAAGAGAACAAGTGACTTCTCGAGAGTGGGAAACAAGAAAAGCGGGTCACGTCGATCGAACGACATACGAGGAAACGGCGCGTAGATATCATGCGAGAATCGACAATATCACCTCGCGCCTTCGGCTGTTTTCTTATCTATAGAGTCGATCTGCGGGTGCGAGCGGTAGCAATCGCTTGAAAAGCCGATAGGAAGTTGCCACTATCGGCGACAACGAGTACAGCCCAACGGCTGTATGATACGTGCCTTTATTGCCGTTAGATAACTCGTTTGAGACTTACTTGGAAGATCATTGTTAGCGATCGTGCACGGCGATCTTTACACTCGGACCGCGACGCGGAAGCTTTAACCGTTACGATCTTATTGATTGCGATCGAAAACGGGAATATAGCCATTATATCAAAGATTCTAATTATCGTAATTAATATTCTCATTAGTGCTAATAATAAAATGTTTTAAATGTTGTTTTATAAACGGACAACGATAGACACGCGATATGATAAAGCGGTCTGACTATGATTGACTGTTTCTACTTAAAGTGGAATACACCATAAGGATCGGCCACAATCGCGCAGTGTCTGTCTGAAAATGATTTATACTACTACGGTCAGCTTAATCCCGGACTTATTCCACGTAGTGCCGATGAACTCAAAAAGGAATCTCGCGAGAGAAGATGGAAGACGTATCTTTTTCTGTAAGTTAAACGCATCAGGATATCTAAATTCATTACCGCTTGTTTCGCGAAGTTTAATTGAATGGGAGGCGCGGCGGGGAGCTCTCCGTAAATCCGAAGACAATGGCAGATAGGGACATTAATACGGGATACCCCGCGAAGAACGAGGGAGATAAAGATTGCGAAGTCAGGAAATTAATAAGTGTCTATGCAAATATTTCACACGGGCAAACCGCTTTTTGCGATTCGGTAATTAAATTTCTGGAGAAGGAGGAAACTTACGTCGAACGCGGCGAGTGCGGCGTTTCTACTTAGGAAAAAGAATTCAGAACGAGTTCAGAATGAAAAAGTTTCACGCGTAATTCGCGTGCGATAAAATCGCAACAATGAAATCGCGTGCGAATTTAGGAGAGCTGGGCGTATTAATTCCGCGCGGTGGAAAACGTCGTCCCGTGCTTCTGCGACCGCCGCAATTATCCGGCCGTGCTCGACGTTTAAATTGCGAAAGTTGAGCGATACTCGCGACCCAAGTTCATTACGATTTTTCACAAAACTCGCAATCAGGTAAATAACTCGATTTCGACCGGCGCAAACTCTTATTGCCCGCGCCATACGACGCGAGTTCTCTTTAGCGTGGCTAACAGGAGTGCGAGATGAAATTACAAATTTATCGATTTACGTAGTTCAAAAACAGACGGGCAAGACACGTTCGCGCGTTTCGCAAGCTCGCCGAAACGGTATGAAAAAAAGAAAAAAAAAGAAAAAAAAGACATCTCATTTTCCCGCCAAAGTTAAAATCAGAGAAATTTGTCGAGCTCGGCCTTGATATGCATCTCCTTTACACGCTCGATTTTCATGTTTGTGCCCACGGTATCATGGCGAAATGTAATTAAAATGCATATCAATCGCGATTTCTATCTCCCGATCAGATTTATGACAGTCAATCCGACTGAATGACATCGCCTGACTCAATTTTCAGGAGTGACAAAACCATTCGTAGAAATTGAATATGTCAAGAGTGACACCGGTTAAACTTGCAACTCGATTTCTTCGTGCACGCGCATTCCTACAAGATGATCCGTCGAAAACGGTGCATCCAGATATTCTTTGTCCGTCCTGAATAATTCGATCCCTTCGGGCATCATGCTCCACTTTTTACCAAGAGTAACCAAGGGACAACAGCCCGATTAAAAAGCGAGGTCGCAATGCAAGTCAACGTCACTTCCTGAATTCGCGGCATACCGTGCGAGTTGTGTGAATTACTGGATGCGTGTCGGCGGAGGACAATGACGTTAGAACGTAAGGGAGAAGACGAGGGAAGGCTGTCAGATAGTAAAGCCGTGATAGCCAGACTGACTCACTGTGAACCTGTTACTCTATATCTATATGTATACATATACACACGCATATATATATATATATATTTTGTCTTTCTCATTCTCTCTCCCTCTCTCTCTCTCTCTCTTTCTCTCTCTCACATTCTCTCTCTCCCTCTCTCTTTGCGTACAATGTACCCCGTGTGCACAATACAGGCGATTGCCTGCGACACAAATGCGCGGCGTGCACGCGTTCTCGCTCGCTCGCTCGCTCGCTCGCGCACGAGCAAAGCGAGCACAGCGCGAAACGTCGAGCATGGCACGCTCGAATCGTATCTCGAACGGAAGGCGCGCAACGTGCATTGTTTCGCCCGAGCGGCAACGCCTGACGTCGCCGACGACATTTCCTTCGCACTTTAAACACCCGCATTGCTCTGTCCTCTGTCTATCTCTCTCCCTCCCTCTCTCTCTCTCTCTTTCTCGGGATTCTCCTCTTCATTCCGCGTATATAGGGTGTCCTCGAGCGTCTTTCGCTGGGCTTCCTTTTTCGAGAATACCGAGCGAAGAATGTCAATCATCTCGGTGTCGAGGTAAAACTTGAATCATTGTAGGAACTTAAACGATTTAGGTGAATTTTTCCTTGGTCCACAACAAAAAAGAATAAAATCTTATTTTTCTTTCAACTGTGGACAATGACTCATTTAACGCCACAAAAGCAATTTTTTAATACAAATATTTTTTAAACAAAAATATATTTTGTTTTTTGTGAAAGTTATCGTTTCTAACATAAAATTAAATTCTCGCTTTAAAAACGTAATACATTTTCTGCCATAACAATTGATAAATATGTATGTATATATAACATGCATTCCCTATACGTACATAAAAAGCATATATTTCCGATTCGTCGCGCGAAGCCACGAGTTTAGCCTAGTAACGAATTTCCATTTAAAAAAATTCCTTACGCCCGTCGCGGCCGGCATCAGCACTAACAGCGACAGCAACATCCGAAGTCTCAACTCGAAGCCGACGTCTCCCTTTCCTTCCTGTTTGCCAGTGCCGGTCACCCCTCCCGCCGCTTCGCAGCGTAATTTTATTTCTCCGATTTTAAGCGACGCTCGGGGCCCTAATTTCGTTAAATGAGTTGTTTGCTAACTCGGTTAAATTCGTGAGCAGCCAGCCAACCAGCCAGCCAGCCAGCCAGCGAGCTATCTAGGCAGGAGGCAGCAGTCTAGCAGTCAGACAGGCATGCAGCTCTTCCCGACCGGTCGTCGGTCGACCGACCAACCAGCACCGAACCGGTCGACGGGGTCTCGCACGGGTAATGGTTTGACATGGTTATTGACGTTTCAGGCCGAAATCTAATTATTTGATATACGTGCTTGTCTGCCGTCACTGCGGCATACAGATACGTCAACCATCAACGGTGCTCCTACCGTTGACCCTCTCTTTCTCTCGCTCTCGCTCTCCATCTCCCTAGCGCCACTCTCGCTACGACTACCTGCTTCCTGGCTACCCAGTACATGCGGCCATAGCTGCACATGAGCTACAAATTGTCCAAGGTGTACGCTCCTGATATAGATAATAAAGAAACAGGTCGTGAAGGATTCAAGAAAAATGGTTAAACGCGAAAGGTATGATCTTGATGGATTCTTAACGCGATAACCTCAGGCAAAACGTTCTTTGCTACTCAGGTAAAAGATTAATTTCTGAGAATCTCATATATCTCGGCCGCACTATTTTTCACTACTTAAATTCTAATAAATTCTAATAATAATCAGAGCCATAATATGTTCGATACACACGAAACCCTGAAAAACTTTCATCCAGACGCGATGCCAGCAAATACTCGAATGAGGAACCTATATATTAAGCACGTGCGCGACCAAAGTACAGTTAGTTAGCGTCTGATCACAAGAGCGGTCGGTTGCGTTACTCTATAACAGCGTTACGTTATAGGCTGGCTCGCAATACGCTTCCCTATCTACTGCTCCTCCTCCGCGCCTTCCTCTCGACTCGTCTGCAAGGGTGAATCTCGAGGCAACTAACTATTGGGAGTAGACGGTAGTTCAGTATACGTGCACTATACGGCTTTCGCGCGCGCTACGCGACGGCGTACTTAACATAATTACAGGGCGCCATAGCATTGTTCCACATCACGATGCCTTCGGGACAAACGATAATAAAGGTCGAACTTTGGTCACCAAACCAGCCACCGATTTCCGGTCTAATCTGCCTGCGATCGGCACGCTGCTACCCCCCCCCCCTCTCTCTCTCTACACGAAGGCTAATGACTTCTCCTTCGAAACTAGATCGCCCATACATTCGCGACATTTAATACGAAGATAAAACGGATTTAGCTGTATGCTTAAATTGCCACAAATCGCTGATTTTATTAGTTTCGATTCGAAATCGGAATTACACGGCCAGTTTCGCGAATGCGATGCATAAAGTTCGCATCTATTCGACGCGAGATAAATCAATAACGGCAACTTTATCCATCCTTTACTCCGAAGTCGTTCCCGATCGTTCATTACTACGATATACTTAGGTGCTGCGTATCGTCGTGGCCTAAGTTCGCAAATGAAGCACAAAGCCGCTGTCTCTTTGACACGTCCCCCATCTCTGTCCCTCCCTTTTATAATTTTAATCGTTATAACGGCAGATAACGCCTCGAACGAAAGACGGGTCGGCTCTTTGCAGGCAGACGAACAGGTTCACCCGAAATCGATCGCGCTTTTCATCGGCGATCCGGGAGATGAACCGGACTTTGTCAAAGGACGTCGGAGAAGCGATCGGTCGGATTTTCAGGGAATATCGCGGCAACCCGGGTCCATGGCGTCAGCTTTACGCGTATGGAAGTTTAACCGGTTAATGCAACAAAAAAAAGAGAACAAGAGAGAGAGAGAGAGCGAGGAAGAAAAAGGGACGAGGTACTTTACCGGGCGTCTCTTTCGCTCCGACTTGCAACGCTATATTCCTCCATCGCTCCACGCTGACGTTTTTTCTCCGCCCCCCCCCCCTCCGATATTTTGTCGTCTACTAATAGGAAGACCTGTCAATTGCGCTTTTCACAAAGCTCTCGTTCGGCGCTTTACAAAGAGCTTTTCCGCGGCGAAAGAGCGCGGATGCGCGCCGCACGGCGCGACGCGTCGCATGCACGCGTGTCCACACGCGTGCTTGCACATTGCACAGGCAGGAAGGACACCCGCGACACGTACGCAAACACACGCGCGTATTATACGTATATACGTGGAAAAACACGCACGCACGGACACGCCGCTTACGGCGTGTGTACGCGCGGTAGCTCGTGATACAGGGATGGACTTTACGCTCTGATCGCCGCGTGTACCCGTGCCCGCCTCCACGGGGCGTCTTTCAGGGAAGTAACATCGTAATTTCATTAGGTATCCCACTCACTGACTCATTCGCTCCCGCTTGTCCCTCGTCTCTCTCTCTCTCTCTCTCTCTCTCTCTTTCTATCTCTCTCGTATACGCATAGACGCGCAAACAATGCTTGTCAATCTCTCTCTCCCTCTCTCTCTCTCTCTCTTCCCTTCTACTCTTTCCCCGAACCATCCCCGTGGCCATCCTGTCCTGCTCGTCGTCGTCGTCCTCATCGTCGGCTACCTTTTTCCGTAAGCCAACCCTCGATAACGGATGGTGAATAAATCGGGCGCGCGTATCGAGTGCGCTTATTAACTCGGTTAACGCGGACGATTAGCGGCCGCTGACGGAATATTTAGCGGGCGCGGCTTACAATAATTTCGTGTCGCACGTTGCGCTCTCGTAATATCATCGTAAGCACTGATTAAACGCGAGCCGGCCGTAACGATCGCGATGCGATACGGCGACCGCGGTAATTTCGCCGGGAGTATTACGAGCGCAGTAATGGAATCGATAATAATTACACGGCCGTGAGAGCAGCGCAACGCGCCGTTGTCCTCCGGAGAGAGAGAACCTTCTTTCAAAGGCTGCCCCGTCGGCTTTATCCCCCGGATTGGTGGACTGCACGTGCAGGATGTTAAAACCGAACCGCGATTTCTTTTATACGGGACGGCCCATTTTTACCGGATTAACCGTTAACGGCAAAATCTTTGACAAATTCGTGCTTGTCTCTTCCTTCGGCGGAAACGTCGAAGGAAATTAACAATCGGATATAAATATTGCTATATATACAGAAAGGTTTGATTAAAATAAAATTTAATTACTTTCGAAATTAAATAAAAAGGAACATATGTGTATTTCTGTATTTCTGCAACTAAATCGAATCTGAATGATTACGCGGAGTCAACAATTATACCCATCAACTGCGCTACATTTCTGATCTGATTTTCACTGTCACAAGCACGTATCAATCTCTCATATAAAATGAGATATTATTCTACTTATTCGTAATGCAGTTTATATATATATAAAAACGCTGTTAACTTCAAGAGCGGAATATCTGTCACGGCTTTAAATTCATAAAGCGCCGGATTATTTTTTTCCTGCATCAGCTTTCTATACTTTCTCGTCTATTCTTAAAACAAGGTTACGCTGCAAACTTAATGCTCGCATTTTAATATTAGCTTCCTCGAATCCTATATTTTACCATAGTAGTTTTCGTAGTAGCAATTCTGTAGAGAATTGTATTCCGAATTGAATTCTGTACTGTACAAGAAATAATTTTACCTCGACACCTTGACATGCTAAATATTATGTTGAAATTCTTAAAATAAGAAGAAAGAAAATATTTACGTCAACGAAAATCTGAATAAGTAAAAATAAAAAAAGACACCCGATACAATGTGTTATTCATTGTATCGCTCAGGGATCAAAGTGCAGAAGAAACATCGGAAGCATCAGGGAAGAGGATCAAGCATGGACGCAGACGTCCGGGTTTCGTGACAGGCGAGCCGTTCATAAAACTTGGTTCGTTGTCGACGAAACCTGCACGATCTGCAACCACGTCGGCGGTGTGCCAGCGGCGCGTGCATCGCGATGGAGATGCCTCGGATTTCTCGCTCGCGCGTGTGTCGGAAATAACACACGGCGCTGGAAACCGCGGGACCTCAAACAAAATCGTAACGCGTGAAACATCGACGCGCGCGTCCGTCATGCGAAGCGGTGCAAGTAATATACGATATCGCGAATGAAATGAACCGGAATACGCGCGAGTACGTGTAAACGCACGACTCTTTGTGTATGTACAGGGAAAAATATGGAACATGGACTAACAAAAGGGAAACGAAATACGTAATGAATATTCTCTCGAATAAAAGAATTTACAATTAAGGATAACGCATTATTTAGAATACGATCGAAAATCATTTTTCTTTCGCAGTATAACATTCTTTTAACACGATTATTATCCATTTTCGACATGAAACTCCATATAACCGCAATATTCTTTAATAATTAGCTTTACGCGAAATTACGTTTCTTTACGTCCTTTCCGTAAATATATAAATTTTTACAGTGTACTTGAGGCGGATAAAGAGAACGTCCCTTTCCAGGATAATAGGATAACGTGGCTATATATAAAAATAATAGCTTCGTAACATAGACGATAACAGATTTTTGTTATTTTTGTTTGCAATCGGCGAGTAGCATTCCGTTCCATTTTGATCGGAAGATAAGTTTCATATTTTTTAATAATAATTATATATATATAAGATAAATATAATTTTCCAAGATTGTATTATATGATATCCTATTATCACCACAATTATGCCACACTAAACGCTTTATGCGAGTCATAACTTGTTCGATAATATCAGTTGAGAGATACTCGAGAATCCTGATTTTAGGATCTCGAGAACAGATTAATATATGCAGCTTCTTCTTGAAAGTGGGTAAGCTCTTAAATTAAATAAATGTTAACTCTTGTTACTGAGCCGAACTTATTGAATTAAAAAAGGGCGCGCAAGCCAAAACGCTCCTTTAAGCAAAATGCATTTTTCAAGTTTTTATTTTATCTTATAAAATACTTAAAGAGAACCACAACTCCATTATCTATTAACGGAGTTTCAGTGGCCCCTCCAGGTATTCTCTAAGATAAAATAAGAACTTGAAGCGCATTTCCCTCAAAAATAATGTTTATGGCCCTTTTCCAATCGCCGCCGCAATTTATGGATTCTCATTTGCATTCTAAAATCGATCGAGGTTTTTGGCGAAAGCGAGTCTCTCGTCAAAGATCATCGCGAATCCCGCAGGATCCTCGACGGTCGGCTCTCGTTAGTTCATACGACGCAAACGTTAGCAAAACGGATGTTCAAGAAGGGCGGAGCAGCTGATCTAACGAAGTAGCGAGAGGATCACTCGAGGTCTGCTTAGGGGTTTCCTTAACTTGAGATTAACTCGAGGTTAATTCACTTAGGAGGACTTGGCCCGGGCACTGCTCCGGGCTGCTATTAAGTATTACTTACTCGGATTAGTATTACCAGTTTACTCGAGCCGCGCCACACGATGCCAACGCACCGTGTCGCCGTGCGTGATCTGCATGCACTCATGCAGATACGAAGAATTTACGCGCGTTACATTAACGTGCCTCAACGAGCACATCTAGGACATGTTCTCTCTCTTTCTCTCTCTCTCTCTCTCTCTCTCTCTCTCTCTCTCTCTCTCTCTCTCTCTCTCTCTCTCTCTCTCTCTCTCTCTCTCTCTCTCTCTCTTCCTCGAAAATGGCTCCCGGGGCTATCGTATTTCCCTTAATGATATACCCCTCGTGAAGGACGACTTTTCGGGATTTCACGCGATGCCGCTGTTGCACAGCGTTATTATAAAGCGATGTAGTGCGCGCGTGGCGTTTCTATAACGTTCCATGCATTATCGTAGATTGTGTCTTCCTGCTTCCTCTAGTGTTGTTTAGCTGGTATGTAGAATAACTTTTGAACCGACAATTACAAAAGGTTCAACGAAGAGAATTCCGTTTGAACGTTCAACATATATGCAACCTTTTTCGCCCCTTCTACGCCTAACTCTTTTATGACGAATATGGGAGAACTCAAATATTTATGTAAAATTATTATGAAATATTTATTCATACTGCTTCTCATAATTCCTACACTTGTCCTTTCTTTGTAGGATTTTAGTATTATATCATGCAAGAGAGTAGTTTTTTAGTAATGGGAGAAGAGAGAGATTATGTGTGCTTTGTATTAAAGAGATATTACGGAATAAAATTCTGTCGCTCGTTAGATATAAATATTTGTTTGTGTGCACTATTCAATCGTACATTCATATATTTTATTAATTCGATAATCATAGTTATAATAAATTTTTTCCCGTGGCAAAAATGTACCACTATCCATGCACGAATAACTTAAACACAGTCCTTCGCACACACAATTTCGTGAAATTTTCTACGTCGACTACCTTTACTTTGTTTATATAAGGATAAAAAATATATTAATATAAAATTTTCACTCACAAACTACATTTGATAAATACCTCTGCAAGCTTTGAAGAATATTAAAATATTTTCTAGTATCCATACGTACCAAAAAATCATCTCCTTTCTCTTATAAATAATTAAAAAGATTCTATTCCCTAGTTAAGAAGCTTACTTTTTAAGCTATTTAATTTAACTTTAATTTTTTCTAAATCGCCAGTAAATATTAACATATAATAAATTGTAAGACGACTTGACTGGCCATAGATGGTATTCTATTTATTACTA
>NJRQ01000017.1:1008203-1038628 GCA_003063805.1 Aphaenogaster ashmeadi
AAGAAGCCATTACAAAAATTTTCAGCCCATTTGGAGGTGGAGCCGTGGTTCGGAATAATTACCAAATATTTTCTTATATATATTCATGTACAATTCAATAAAGATTACAAAACCCATTTATATCGTCGTTATAATAAAATTTTCTGGAAATAAGTCACCGCAAACGACTTACATAACCTTCCCCCAAGAATTCCGCAATATTTTACTATCTACTTTTCTCCGCTACTTGCATACAACACGTCGGTCGACAGCCGCGTGACGCGGCTGTTTCTCTGTTCTCGTCGTTTCTGCTCGTTTCTCGACTACGTTAATTAGAAACGCGTCACGTATTAGCCATTAACGGCGGCGTCAGACACAGGCGTCTTTTTCGCACGTCCCGGCGACATTTGACGCCCGAAATGACCATCGCCTGGTTACGAGAGCTATCGGAAATCATAACGTATCGTCGCGCACACGGCATAATAACGAGGACCGGTTCGTAATGGCGATTGTCTATTACCCGCGGACGGACAAGCGTGACCCGTGTGTAGCGATGGTGTCGATATTGTGCGAAGAGTGAGTTTTTCGTGCCGAGTGTCGTTCCAACGTTGATCTCCGAACTATCCAATCGGCACTAGAAATAAAATAATAATGTAAGCGTCAATATATGAATAGAAATGTCCGTATTCAGAAGGCTCGAAACTAAAAATGGATCAAATCCAAAATTTATCGAGTCTATTTTATAGACAATACAAGTTAAAATGGAGTTTATAAAATGTGGATTCGGTACATTTTTGCTCTCTGGCCGAACCCCCTTTCGATCGAGCATCCATATTCGGTTTGCTCGAAAATTGCGAGCAAGCATTGGTTCGAGGGCCATCACTACTCTCTCTCTCTCTCTCTCTCTCTCTCTTGCTCTCCAGGTGGCCCTTCCGCACGGGCGCCGTTCAATACTCACGTATGAATAGCGATGCGAAATCGGACAGCGCCGCACGAATTCGCGATGCACGGACTCGTTTAAACGCGTCACAAATGGCATGCACCTGCCCGACAAAATCGCCGTGCCAAATAGCGGCCGAGAATTTTTGCGCACCGACGGCGCCGGTCGCTCTCATGCGTCACAAAGCGCGATCGTTTTGGCACAAAAACGGAACAGAAGTGTCAAAATTGTCGCAAGTAACCTGATATCGTCAAAGACCGGTACCCCAGATTACCCGCACTTTGTTTGATGGAGTTTCATGGAGTTTTGGAGCAATCTGTATTTGATTTCTATCTCGGTAGAGAATGTTGAAGCGCTACTTATTCGTCACCAAAGATCCAGAATTCAAGAATTTTTACGAATTAAGCAGAAGAAACGCAATTAGGTAATATATATTCTTTATTGAATTCCAAGTGCATTTTAATAAAATCTTTTATACAAGTTTTTATTTAAATTGCAAATGTATCATGTAAGATAAAATTAACACAAAAAATTGATTCTTTAGCAATGTATAACGGAACATATCAGTCAAATGATTTCACAACTGTCGAGCTTGTGAAATATAAAATATCAGTTACATTAAATATATTCCTTGTTTTGAGCGTAACACATACAATTTTTCTAGATATACATTACAGTAGATGGAACCGAGAGAAACAAACTGAGATGTGCGAGAAATATAACGAAATTTACACATAACAACAGCTTATTTCAATTGTTTTGCAATTGCATAGATTGCAATTTTCAACACGTTTTTCCACGAGAGATAAAGTTACGATACGACGGTACACAATTTCTAGTGTGTCTCGCGTATCTCGCTTACCAGCGAGAAATAACCGATAATTAAATTAAATTCCTGAACGGTATGTTATAATCTAAGTTGTAAACTAAGAATTAATACGCGAATTAATGGTCGATCAGACGGAAGCAGCATATAACCGAACGAAAGACCTTTACTTCTTTCAATTCCTGTTACAAGCCGAAAGCAACATTGGCAAACGGAGAAAGGGGATCAACGCGGTTCCAGTAGGATGATCGGCCGAGAAAAAAAGAAGAGGATCCAACGAGAAAACGAGCAGCGGTGGCGACGGGCAAGAGCGGCGCGGCGAGCAGATTTCAATTACAAACAGGAACGTATCGCAAAGTGGTGGACACCGGGCATAGTATTAAAAGCCGAGCGGACTTGGCTTTTCGGCGCGAACCACGAAAGAGAGAGGAAGAGAGCCGGGGGCGAGAGGACGAACGCTCTCTTGCATCGCTCGCGCTGGCCAGCATTCATCCGTTTCCATTGAGTCGACCTGGCTGCCGTGCAGCCCTCGCACAATGCCGGGCACTCGCTATTGCGCGCGCGAGAGACCTATTATTTCATCAGCTCGTCCCTTTTCTTCGATCCGCGTATCCGATATATCCTTCCCTCCCCTCCCCCTCCCGTTATTCCGACCATCTCCCTGGTTTCCCGACCTTCGTGCGCCTCGTCCGACCGTCCATCTTTTTCCTCTTCCTCTTTTCGCATCGCCTACGTCTCTCCGCCTCGTATTTCGCGTTATTAAGGATCATCCTGGACCGCCGACGTCGCCGTCGCGATACGCCCGAGCGAACCGGATCGATTTTCGGCTGCCGCGCTCGAGACGTCGCGTCGCGGCAGAATGCACCTGCACCTGCATCTCCACTCGAAATAAGAGATCAGTTCCTATTCTTAGCCACGTTTCCATTCACATTTAAAGTTGAAAATAAAACAGACTTTGATTTTATCGATATTTATACTTTATACTTGGAGAGAGAAAGAATCAGTTATAAAAAATGCAACTATATTTTACAATTTTATCTTTCCTCTTTTTTGATGTCTTACTTTTGATGTAAGTATTAATATTCGTAACTCGCCATCCACGAAAGGAAAAGAATTTCAACATTTTATAAAATACCATTTTGCAACAATTCAAAATCCTTGTTCCATGCTCATGTTGGTAATTTCCAAGATATACCCTTCCCACCTAACTATTTAATTTTGTTCTTATTATATACTATCTACACTTATTAATTAATTTTCTTTATCTTTTGTCTCCAGGTCAATCAATACCGGTACTGATGTTGCAAGTTTAGATGAATTTTCTATGTATTACGAAGTAAGCAAATCTATTGTTTTCCATCTATTTAGTTCTATCTCTCAACTTCCTCGTCTCTCTTATGTACACATGCACGCTAACAAGAAGCTGTGATAGCTCTTGACAAGCACGTGATGTTTGCGGCCGTCCTGCCGAGTATGTAATTATCGCATACCGCGTAGGCAGCTAGTTGCATTGCTATCGGCTGTTCTTACTCGATGCATTAAGAGAAGCATGTTCGATTGTATTGAGATGTCTAAAATTAAACGTATCTTTTCGGCATGACGCTGCCTCGCATCTAATTGTAAGCTTCGATTTCGCGAAATTATTGTAATTTACAACAAAACTATAATGATATAACCATAGTCGCTAAAGAGATATTAGTAATGATAATATTTATAAAAACCTCCGATTTAACCATAATGATAACCATAGCCGTTAAAAATTGTTGTAATATTAGTAATGATAATATATATAAAAATCTCCGATTTGAATCTGCTAAAATATTTAATTTAATGAGTAACACATTTTTCATGTATTATAGCAAATATAACTAATGCAAATATAACGAATGAAATATAACTAACATTCGCAAATTAAAAGATAACGGAATGATAATTTTGTAGGATATTTTGTGCGCGTATTCAGGAAAAAATTTACTGTATCTTTCAATAACACTGCTGTGTGATATACCATTTATTAAATATACCTTTACGTTCTATTTTATAAAAACAAAGAAATATTCAGATATATACGCAATAGATATTTAAAAATAAATACTGAATTGATCCGCTGATATCAAAGTCAGATATCTTTAATGGTCCAAGCGCTTTCAATAAATAAACCCAAAATATTCGATAACTCCTGCGCGCGTGTGGGTCGTATTTAAAAAAAATGGTACGATCTCGCAGCTAGGTTTCTGGGCCGGCTAATCCAGCAATAACGACGCGATAGCACTAGCAGACGATCTCACATCCAGCCGACTCTTTCCGCATTAGAGAACTTAATTGCACCGCGAGCAGATCGAGAGAAATGCTGGACGTGAACTCGTTCTGCGGTACTCGTGCGGAATCGCGTATTGTCTCCCGGCCAACCCTTCAAGCTCGCTTCGTCGCCCACACGCCTCGTCGGTGCGGCACCCCGTACCACCCGCCCCACGTGTGCCGTGTGCGCCGTCCACGGTAACGAACCATCTCGCCATCACCATCACCGACCAGCACTAGCACCAGCAATGACCGGCTTTACCTCTCACGCGCGCGACAGTAACGTCGTTGTGTGAAAGCCGCTCCTGATCATTCGCGCGTGCTATATTATTTTTACCTCGGCAACTAGAGCGGCGAAACACGTAGCGTTATCAAACAACGGCTTTGTCTAACTTTAATTGAAAATATTGGAATAAATTTTCCAATAGACGTCGCCGATGAAACCGCCGCGCCGCCACCGAGCGCATGGCCACCCACCCGACACAGAGTGAAGTGAATGGATGACTGAGTCGCGCGGGGGGATAGGGAATATGACGGGGGAGAGAACGGGGGTGCCCCATCGGCACGGCACACCGAGAGATGGGTAGGTAGGTAAATAGCCGTTTTGCGGGACGAGTTTATATGACGCGGGATTGTTGTTCGAAAACGGGACCGCGTGGCCAGTCAACCATTTTCGGCCCGATTGATGTCGCGCCCGACGCCCGCACCTTCGTTCGGATGCGGCAGGTAGATCATGACGGAATCACCGGTGCCATAAATGAAACACGCACGCACGTACACGAGCATTGGCGCGGTGGCCACCGCGGTCGCGTGCTAATGTGTGCGTGTCGGGATAAACGATGAAATCGGTCAGACCGCGAGCGAGCGACGCTGACGCCCGCTGACGATTAATACACGTCCCCGCGTATGTCGCCAAGATCTAGTCGTTATCCGGGAAAGGTCGCAGCTATTTTTCATGGACCCTCGGGCAGCCGCCACGTCCGTTGGCGATCTGGCCCGCGGTAATCTAGCTGATGATAAGCGGCTGTTGTGCAAAATACGTCAAATCCAGCGATGGTCACTCGTATGGTGAGGAATATAATTTATATCGCAAAAAGGCGCGTGAAAATTATGGAAATTTTAAAAGAAATACTACAATAATTAATAACGTTAATAAGCGTTATTTCTATTATACTTGACGATGATGAATGAAATTTAATAGCAGCAGGTAAAATTCTTTAATTAAAAGTCGATGGAAAAATCTACTCTGTCGACAGTTTTTCTTTGATCGAAGACTGAAATGATCAATGAGAAGCCATAGATAATCGTTAATCAAATTGCAAAGAGAGAGAATAAAAATATCTCTAAAAATTACTTTATTAAAAGTTAAGAGCATTTTCTATTTATTATAAAATCAATACGTTCAGTGAAGAAATAAAGTCAATCACTAGTCATTGATTATACAATTCGACACAGGTGAGAGAGATTCAGGGGCGGTTGGGTCGCAGCAGGCGAAATGACAGACTGGGAGGCAGACCGGAAGCGAGTTCACCGCTCATTTGCGTCAGGATGAAGCCATCCCCTCAGCCCCGACTTCTGCACCTCCCCGATTCTCCCCCCCTCTCCCCCCCTCCCCCCGTCTATCTCTTCTTCCCTTCCGAGCCCTCATCCCCCGCGTGCCCCCGCCGTTAACCAGCCACGCTGGATGCCTGGGGCCCGTCGCCGCCGACGGTCTCTTCTTCCCGAGGGCGGGACCAGGCAGAACCGGAAGTGCCCGGATATGAGTTTCCGGCGCGGACAATTTGCAACGCGAAATTGAATGATCGACTCCGATAACCGTCCCGGGGCTGTTCCTACCTAGCAGCCGACTACGCGTATTTGAGGACGGCGCCGTTGCCGTTATGTCGAAAACGAATCGCCGGGCCGCCTCGCCATTACTGCGATTCGTTATCGTCATTACCGGTATCGACGGTGCGCGCCGGATTGCTCCAGGGGAGGATGAAAGAGAGCGTGTGGCCGATGGTGATTGTTGCAGTCGCGGTCTACGGACGCAACCTCTTTCAACCTGAATCGAATCGAATCGAATAATCAAAAACATACTGAGGTAAGTTAATAATGAATAATAATAATAAATTGTCAATAGTACCATAATTATAATAGTAGATCATGATAAATAGAGTGTCTGAGTAAACAGCAATTAAATACGTGTCGATTTTTTTTTTCAATGCCCAACCTACTTGTAAAAATCGGCGAAATCAAAGCGTAACACGTCATGTGATTTTCTTCACCCCAACATCTCTTCGATTTAAGCTCATTGAACCAGTTAATTCCCGTTAATTCCCGCCTATACATCTCGATATTTATATCCGCCATCAAATCAGAGCGATTTTATTAACATTATTGTTACCCGCGTTTAACGGGATTACAGCAATAACGATCAACTACGTTACGCAAACCGGTCACGCTTCAGGCAAAGTCAACGTGCGTGTCATCGGCGGCGCGTCCAGCATGATACAATCGATAATGGCGATTAATAATACGGATATCGCGATTATAATTAGCAGAATCATACGGGCGGCGAGACGGGAGGGGACTCGTCGTTTAGCGCGACAATAAATTTTCGCCGTTATCCACGTCGACGATTTGATCGACGTAAATTTCGTCGCAATTAAACGCGCTGGGCGAAACCGCATTTTGACCGAGATGTCTCTATATATTCAACAATCGCTGCATCGTTTTGTAATATTTCAGTTCGATGGAGGCCAGAGCGAAACGCCAACGCGGACGGTAATAGCTTACTTCGATATATGTATACATACTGCGTAACACTTTTCAACGTTGAATCGCCCACGATTTCCGCATGATTAAAGAGTAACTGCGATTTACATTCACAAGCGATTTTTTTTTACAAACTAGCTAAAAAAACTAGAGAAATGCTAACTTGAAACATTTTTCCTCTCTGCAATATTTCTCGTCTGTATATATCTTCTACGAATCATAAAACTTCGTATAATCACCGTAATCGTCATTCTTATTGATTCTTAACGATAATCGTTCAAAGATGCTTTGAGACAATTTTTGGTGCGATACAAGCACATGTTCGACTTCCCGACGGCCGAATTTTTCACTATTGCATCCAGCCCGTGTTTCTGGGAAGCAAGCAAGTGGATAAAAGAAAACTTATCTCTGTATCTGTTTCTCTCTCTCTCTCTCTCTCTCTCTCTCTCTCTCTCTCTCTCTCTCTCTCTCTCTCTTTCACAAAGGGACATTCGCGCAGCGGGCTTTTGTGCGATTCGTATCGTCAGTGGTAGTTGGTAGCTACCTGCAGCTTGTGCAACGCCATTACCGCCTTGCCTTGCCGGCGACAGAACTGAACTCGAGTGGCACATTACGACTGTTTCTGTCGACTGACGCACCGATAGCGTCACCAGTTTCCACGATTCGTTCAACATAATTCAAACAAAAGTTCCCAAAGTTACGGCCGTTGTATACTGCAGTCGGCGTCATATGTACCTACGTCGAATCAATGTGCTGGGAATTACAATCCAACGAGGTGAAGGTAAAAGGAAGAGAACAGTCGCTACTGCGACAAAGATATTGCTTGAAAGTGGTGCTTTAACGTCATTAAAGTTATGTAAGCTTCATCTGTTCGCTTCTCTTACGCTTATCGATCATTCCGATCTGCAATAGTGAAGAGAATAAATCTCTACGTACGAAAATTTATGTATAAGATCGCGTAATAAATATTAAATTATTTTCAAAACTTATTATTGCTATTGTTACATTTCTATTGCGGTTACAAAAGAAAGATTATCCATCTCTGCTGCTAGCGTTGATACCTAAGAATCAGTTATAATCGATACGTTTGTCGATATCGGAGTGCGCGTTCTTGTTCTACAAATCGAGAATTTAATTTCGTTTTCTAGCCGCATATTAAATCGGTAACAAACTGTTCTCGATCTATTTGGACGTGTTCAGCGCGAAACAAACGCGAGGGCAAAGAGAGAGGAAGAGAGATCGATCAATCACTTCTCGCGTGGAGAAAAGGGTGAAGAGCAATGCGCAACGGTACGAATGAATTCTCGGATCTTTAGCGACCCTTTTGCCCTCGTTTCTCGCGAGGAGGAAGCAGAGAGATTGACTCCCGCAGAATCACTTTCTTATAGACGATTAAGCGAGCGAGGTGGGCGGCGTTTCGCTGCCACCGTAAGAAAGAAAGTTCTGCGCGTCAGCCTGCTAAAAATTCAAACGCGTGAATTTCCCCGGGAATAAATTTCCAAGTTTCCCGGCCGAGAACAGCCGAGCAAATACATCGTGCCGAGCTTACTCTGGTGCCGAGCAGCCAGCCAGCGCGCGGTCCAACTGGAAAGTTTGGCGCATTGTCGGCGAATAAACGGAAACGATTGTTGTGCGCGACGCTCGGGAAGGGATGGAGGCTGAAACTTTGCGGACGCGCGATGCGCATTTATTGGTACTCGCGATTGGCAACGAATGCGTCTCATCATGCGGGGTGACGTAAGCCAGAATAGCGTGGGACGCGCGAAATAAAAAGGCGTTTTAACAACGTAACTCATTCAGAAAAAGAGAACACCGTATCGAGATACTTCGTTGAACGCCGCAGAGAATAACGACAGGAAAAGATTGCCATTTTCACTCTTGTGAGATATATAAAGCGCTCCTAAACATTGACATGTATGTAAAAGGGAGATATATCGATATCGGTAAAATATTCGGTACGAAGAAGGTGTCTCGATTGATACAAACTATAATGACTAATGTTATTTTCTTTATAAAAGTATTTTTATATAAAAATCTAAAGATTATCGCGAACCGAAATTTTTTGAAAGAATACAAGTTTTATTGAAATTGATATGTGCCTGTCAACTTAAACACTGACAAAAATAATATTCCAGGTACCGTAATAAATACTGAAAATTAACTGCGAAATTTGGTTAAAGGAAGATCAAAGTGGCCCGTCGCGGGACTACAATTGGAATTTGACTACACGTGACTACAAGCGGAAACATTGCAGCACTTGGTCAATCATGGATCGGACATGCTTTGCGTGAGACTGCTTGTCGTAGTCGGAATAGCTGTGCCAGTCACGACCAGTCTTAACCGCAGAGTACCAGTTACTCCGAATCAGATCACTGACGACATTGATGGACCGTGCGTACATCTCCCGTTTGCACGTCTCATTGTCTCTGTATACCTTCCCTATATTCGTAATAAAGGAACAAATAACTGAAGTTGACTTATACGCTTATTTCTTGCTTGCGAATTAGAGAATGAAAGTACCAACCAAGTGCCAAGAATGATATTCTAAATCACAAAAATAATATTTTCAATTTATTCATTCAATTATTATACTTTTAGAAATATCCTATTTTTAACAATGTTCAAAGGAATTTAATTAAAATAATATTTCTTCTTTGCCGATCCTTTGACCGGCAATTAATACATTCATAATATATATAAGTTTGAAAATGTGTCACTTAGCTCATATTTGACTTGTACTCTTCAATTATTCTACAACTTTCACTTTATAACGCAATTTTATCGTCGCAGTTTGATAAATGTTCTATATTCTGTAATATTGCTGATATCTATTTCTATGTCAAGATACATTTTTGAAGCAAATCATCTCAAATTATACTTTAATGGATTCGAGCTTACAAAATTATCCCTATTGATCTTATTTGGTCTTGGTTCGCATTCTCTCACATATCAATTAATCAGAAAATCAAATAATAATCCCGAATATAATAATAATGGCAGTCGACGTTCGCATAATTGAAATATACTCAATTCGACGATCCCAGATTAAAATACGAGGCGATTTAAAACATAGCAACAAGTTAGAACGAGCATTCTGTTCTCCTATCGCGGAAAAAGTGTAACGGTACATTTCGCAGCGAAACAATAACAATGAGAACCGTACACATCGCAGACGTAGCAGCCGGCTTTTGTCTGAGACTGGGTGCGGTGGTATTTGGCGCTGGTATTTACTGGATTGCAAATTGGGGCGGAAATAGCTTCCGGCCTGTTCAGGACGATTATACCGCGTGCTCTAGGCAGCTTCTGGTCACGGCTCAGATACACTTCGTATTTCTCAACGGCAAGAATCAACAAGATCTAGTCGGCATCGTTGCGCACTCTACTGCTTTCGGATCAACGAATCTTCGCGAACAATAACTTGCAGGCGAAATTTTTCGCAATTAGACAGAAAATTTAAAACATCATATGCGTATATCGGGGGAGTCAATATATGATTATATTTGAGATGAAAGTATGCCAAGTAAGAAACCGACAGCCTGATTACGGGATAATGTATATAGTAAAATTTTACTATGAATTAAACACATAAAACGATGTTTCGTTAGGTTTTATTTCCATTTATATAAAACTTAATTCACGAAACTCTTGTCGTCATAAAATATATCTTTGCTATTATTATGATACGTCGCAAATTTTCTAGCAAATTGATTCGAAATATGTATATGAACGAAATCTAAAAAGTTGTTCGTATAATATATATTAAACTTTAATTCGTGCTTTTTTAAACTCGAACTAGGCAATACATTATGCATCAAGATTATCTCAATTATCGATAAAAACTGAAATACGACGGTCGCAATAAAGCGATCTTACGTCGCAACGATCGAGTACAAATGTAGACGACGCACGCGTCTAATTATTACCATTATTATCCGGCTAACTTGAGTTCGATCGCGTGATAAGGGCCACTTTGAGTGGCGAGCTTGCAAGCGTTCGCCATGCTATCCTATGTAAGCGTTTAATTCCGGCAAGCGTCGATTAACCATGCCCGGTATTTTTCGAAGTCAAACGTGATATTTATCGGAGTGCGGCACCGATATTTATCGAGATCGCGACCGCCGTGTTTGCAAACGGACCATTGAGTCCTGGCCGATGTGTTTCAATCTCTCTCTCTTTCCCCCTCTTTTCTCTCGAAATCGTCCGACCATCGCCATCAAAATTATTCCGGCGCGTAGTGATGCGAACTTTTAATCACCGATATAGTGCAAATATTGATTGGCAATGGGGATTGTTTGCTACGATAAAATTTTGCTCTGACAAAGAAACATTTGCCCCGATAAAGAAACGAAATTCTTATATCAACATGCTGAAATTTATAATAAATGTTTAGAGAATTAATAAATTTCTATGTATTATTAATTTCTTAAAAATTAATTGGTTAATTCACTAAATAGTACATTAATAGGGCTAATATATAAGTCGCTTATATGAAAAATATGTCTTTTTTATCATTTTCAATAAAAAAAACATAAAAAATTAATTTTAAAGAAATTTCCATCCAGAAACAATTTCTATATTAGTTCTATTAATATATGAATCTGATATTACGAACAGGTAATTATAATAATTTGTTTAAAAACAATCATAGTTCTGATGTAAATCCAACTCGAATGTGTCGAATCTATTTATAATATATATATATATATATATATATATATATATATTTATTTATTTATTTATTCTCCTAACAAATTTTTAAGACTTAGCATCAATTCATCTAGAAGAAAATGTATATATTAATCTCAAACAAGCTTTATAAAAGATGGCTAACCACAATATAATTTTATCAGCACATAAAATATTTCAGTAATATTACAGCTGGATTTGCTCCACCTATATACAATTATTTTCACCATGACTGATTGTGAGTCATAATCCGGCGTGTCAGTAATAGAAAATACAAATCTCATTGAATAAAGTCGATTCTGCGCGTATCTGCTTTGGGCTCGAGCTTCGCTCGAAGCATAGAAAAATGGAAGTTTGCGCGATGGCCATAAACGGCGGCTCGCAAAATTGATGGAGATACGTACTTTTATCGACGTACTCGAAAAAGACAGACAGCTACAACGCTGAAGCGGGCCGGCCCTCGACAGTTTGATACGGTTTACGGTAAACACATTTCGGTGGCAATCACGTCATGGGGCAAGCAAGCAGCAAGCAAGCAAGCAAGACTAGTCGAGCCGAAGAGTACGTGATGCCCTTCCTAGGTTGGGGAAGGTGCGCGAGTGGTCGCTGAAGAGCTCTTAGCCGACCCTTTGTTGTCCCTGCCATCCCCACTTCTATCATCACGCAAGGGACGACGGTGGGGCTGGTATGGGAGTTAAAGGGTGGCCTCGCTCTTGGCCAAAGGCCTCTGATTTACTTAGCCTATGGAGTGCTCTCCCGGAGACTCGCCCGCGCCAAGAATACCGTGTACCTAGTGTCCGGCAACTATCGTACGATACTTTAACAACATATGCTGAAGATTAATTAGTCGAAAAATCCTGATACGTAAATGTCGAAAAAGCACCATGATTTCCAAATTAAAAACGATCAAAATTCGCCAAAATAGCATCGCGTATTGACGATATTAACCTTCGCTATTATCAATTTTTAGCTTCTGTTTCATGGATTTTTATATATAAAAAGTTTCACAGCGATTTAATCCCATACTTTGAGAATAACGAATATTTTTATTACAATTATATATATAAATTATATTAAGTATAATATATAGAATATATTATATGTATTAAGTATATTAAGTATATTAAACGTAAATATACCTACTTATTGTATTGCCAATTAATGTATCATTCATGTATCTGTGCAATAGGGAGAAATTATTTCAATATCAAATATTTTAAAATAAGTTGCATATAACTGATCAATTCTGATATAAACAACTTTTCTTTTTTGGAAAAAAATATTTGTTAATATATTTACATTTCATATCACATATAATATCAGTTACTAATCTGTATCGTAGATAGGCTAGGAAAGATTAGAATAAAATTAGCGCGTTATAGCAACAAAAATAATTAATAATAATTCACGCAATTTTAAAATAAATTAGCTTTTTGACTGCGGAGCGTTCGAAAGTAAGACGTTCTTTGTGTGCGGCGCGGCGCGGAGGACTACCGCACGTCATGATAGATTACGATATTCTCTATTAATGAAAGGAGTAGATGGATGCGTGTGGTTAAGGTAAAAAAATTGTAAATCAAGATCCTTCTTAGCATGTAAGCTGAAGTAAAATAAATACTATATCATATTCCCTATTAATGAGAGTAAATTACCCAAATTACTTTCTTGTAGGCAGACTGCCTACGAAAAAGGCCGACTGCCTACAAAAAAGGTAGACTCGATAATGCTAGTCATTTCGTGAAGTTTTGTTATAAAAAAGTGTTATAACAAATGAAGAACGCTAAGGCGCTGTTCTCATCTAGTGAGCGATTAGCGTTGGGCTTCTTTAGGCGGTGTTCGTACGGTAAAGATTTTCATCAGACGCCTATAGAAGCTATTCGCAGTCAAAAAATTAAATAAAGTATACTACATATTTATAAAGTATTTCTCATCAAAATATGTAAAAGATAATAATATTTTTATACCAGATTTAGAGATAATTTCTATCTTACGTAAATAAAACTATCTTTTCGTTTATCCATTTTTACCAAACGTACTCTAGATATAAAATATTTTCTATCTTTTTCCATTTCTGCTTGTAAGTTAAAATTTTCTATAAATTTTAAGCAATTTGTGTACTTTGTAATTAATATTCAGTTGCATAATAATCCACCAAAATACGCCAATAAATGATCAAATCGGTCAATGATGCATTGATAATAAGCTCTACTTTATGAGCTTTCATATGTATGCGTTCTTGTACGCGCAATAAATCGGCAGATGATTATATATATTTCAGAGTTAAATATTTAATCAATGTCCTAGCCCAATCCATTTCAAGGCACACAATGGACGCTTTTTAATTGAGAGATATATGCACATTGGAAAAAAAAATAAATTTTTAAAAATTTTCCGTTTAAAAAAATAATATATTTGAATACTTGCAAAGAAATTATTTATTTGAACCAAGTAGTGAATATTATATAAATTAAAAAAAGATAATATAAAAACAAAGCATGGATTTTGATTTTGAAGCACAGATTATTTGAATAAACAATTTCTTTGTTTTCGGTGGTTTGTTTAAAAAAAATTAATTCTCTTTATTATAATAAATAATTTTTTATTCTTAAATATTTTTTATTTTAAAATGTTTCATATTTGATCTTAAATGATATTTATCTTTATTTAAATAATAATTTATTTAATATAATAAAACGTTTTTTAATTGAGATAAATATTTATTTCAGTCAAGAAACTTTATTTCAAAGAAATGTGTTTATGCAATTGAAAAAAATTTTTTTCTCAGTGCATCTGTCTATAATATTCTTACACAATACAACTTGAATTTTGTTCATGTAGCATAAAAGTAAATAATAAATTCAGATATCAAGCAAATATAAGAATAAATAATATAGGATATTTATTGCTGTGATTCTTATCACTATAAATTTAAATCTATGTACTAATACTTCAAATCTTATGTACTAATTGTTAGGAAAAGATTTTTAATCTTTCCGATTGCTCTTTGTATTTTTTACACAGATTTTCTCTTGCAAATCCAAGTTTCCTCAAGATTAAAATAAAAAATAAATTTAACTCACCGAAATGCGTGATGAGCAGATAAAACATAAATAGATAATAGATTATTAACCTAATGATTGCTCCGCGTCGTAACCCAGGTTCTCTCCTCCTCTCGTGTTCTCGTTCCTTGTTGTTTCTCGATGGCACTAACACAACACTCACTCGCGAAAACACGATTAATTGCGCAATAGCAATGGCAGCTTTTCACCCTAATACCATGCGATGCAGTTAATAAGGTCGCATTACTGGCTAATTAGAATAGACTGTTTCGAAAATATACAATCAAAATGTAATATTATATGCAAGCGTAATGAACACATTTCGGACGTATATATTCCACGAAATACACGTATTATTAATAAATACGATACGATGTTTCGCGACTTTTTTCTCGTTATTTGAATCCGACATTCGTTTTAAGAATTCTGTACATTCGTCCGCGCTCTCGATCCGAAAGTAATATGCGAATTACAATCAAGTCGGTGAAATATTCTAAATGCCGAGACACATTCGAGCATCTAATCGTAATGAATCAACTATCACACCGAAATGATAACGTATAACTCCCGTCCGATATTATTTCGATTAAATTGCTCTTGCGAAATAACCGCTTCGATCAACAGCAATCGTCTCGATATGCGCACGAGTTGTTAATCGCGCGAATCGGCAATCGCTAATCGCAATAATTAACGAGAAACCATCGCGTTTATATTAGCCATCTTCCAGCAATCGTTGCAACCTACCTCGAAGAGTGTATGCGAAAAGTAATGCGCCGAGAGAGAGAGAGAGACTGCCTGGTCACTACGCAAACGGTAACGCGGCGACCTTGTGTATACAATACAACACGCTATGTTACAAAAGAACAAACACTGAGCGTGCCGACCGTTATCATTACAAAATATTCAACGCGCTGCAAAATAAACATAATACATACAAATATTGCGTTCCTTTGTATTTCACATAACTGATTTGAACGAGCTATCACGCCACACATCTAACGTTCACTCGGTGAATAAAATTTATCCTCGTTTTGATCGAAGGTAATTACCCAGATAACACGCATGTCTAAAAGATGTCGAAAAGATATCTAAAAGATGTCTTATCTTTTAGACATGCGTGTTATCTGGGTATGCAGAGATACGGACCCTCCGATTTCAATGACCTTGACATATGTTGTCAAGGTCATCATTCTGAGTGACTTTCAAAAGGTTTTAGCCGGCGATCGTTGTTTGTTAAAAAGTTATTAATAAAAATATATAATGAATAAAATGTAATTTTCTGACACCGTATATAGACTATATCCTTTCATATTACATTCTTCACTAAGCATAAATTGTCCTTGATTACCTTTCTTACTGTTGTTGATATTTCTTACGAATTTGAAACTGTACGCCTCGAAAATATGAGCCAGTATACGATAGGTTTTCGTACAGATAACATTCTGTTGAACTATTGGAAAATGAAATTCTATGAATTTTTCGCTTTAACGACAAAATACGACGAGTTATTAGACTATTTGTGCACAAAAAATGTTATTCGTAAAAAAATAATATGTCCGCGTTATAAAAATATTGTGGAACTGAATGGTGAACCATTAATTATACATTGCACACAGCATTACGACAAACGCTGGCTAAAACCTTTTGAAGATCACTCAGGGTGATGACCTTGACAACATATGTCAAGGTCATTGAAATCGGAAGGTGGTCCGTATCTCTGCATAATTACTTTTTTTCTTTTATAGCACAATTCCAATTACAATCTCTGTAAAATTACATTCATGATTTTTTGCCTTTTTTAAAAAACTAAAAACCTAAAAGTAGAGTGACATATAGTGGGGAAAAAATGAATCGCCATCTTGAAAATTGCGGGCGGTATCACATACCGCACCTCGTGGGTTAAAGGATAATATCAATGCTGTATTGGCACTAAAATTTATATAAAAAGAGTGGAATGATTGATACATTACATAATGCGAATGAAGCGGGAGACAGACGCTAGAAATGATCAATTTTCAAGTAGCGTTACGTAAGTGTAATTTCTACAATCATAGTAAAAGTACTCGATATTCTTCGAAAATAAACGACATAACTACTTATGCAAATTCATATTCATTAGTAATATCTTTTTTTCTTATATACGTTCCGGAAAGAAATCCGGAAGAAATGAAATTGCGTGATTTTAATAAATCGATAATTGTAATTTTAATAAATGAAGAAGATGAGATTAAATCGCCGCAAAAAGATGTGGCAACTTAATTTCATTTTCTCGATTTATGAGAATCACACAATTTTATTCCTCTCGATAAAAAAATTTAAAAAGTAATAATAATAAATTAATTTTTATAGTTTCCTATTTTTTAAGATAAACTTAATTTCTCAAATAAATATTAAACTTAATAATTGTTTTTATTTGGAATAATTAACTATTTAAATTTTCATTATAAATCTACTTAAAATAACTTTATGTGAAAAATAAAATTTGCCGTTGATTAAACTTGTCAATGTTGTATACGTAGTATACCAACAAATAAAAAGATCAAAAGGACAATATTGGCTGATGATAAGCAGTGAAAATTTATAACAAATAATAAATCAATATGACATAGATAATATGGCATAAGCAAAGTAAAATTCGCAATTTTGATTTTTCACCGTTAACGACGTGGCAACATATAATATAATATTTTGAAATATATTAAAGGAAGGAAGGTGGGGTGATGGCAACCGGAAATTCGCCACGGGGAGACGAAGAGATAAAGGAGACCAGGAGGCAAGAAGGCCAAACAACCCTTTCGCACGGTAAGAAACCCAGAGAGAGGGAAAGAATATCACTGAGTCGGTCGGCGTCCTTTGTTTTTGTCGCGCATCTAACGAGGATTTACCGCTGTTACAACTACCCGCATTCTCGGCAGTCGCCACCATCACCGGCGCAGCATCGGTGTAAAGATCTCTCGATGGCGGGGAAAAACGCGGTATCTCGGTTCCGGCAGGAGTCGTAAGGATAAAGCAACGACGCTGTCTCCCGCAGGAACCAATTTAGGTACGCGCTCGCGGACAGATTTAAATCAAATCAGCCTCGCCGCTACATTCGCGAAAATTAATCCGCGACGAGCCGCCCTTCCGAGTTTTCCTCTCGGAAAAATAGTGGCATCGCGAAAATTGTTGAAATTGTATGGTTTAAATTATTATACCTGGTTCGTTCTTTACTATCTCTTTGTTTACCGCGTTCGACGGTTGATGTTGAGCCACTTCGCTCCAATATGGGATTTGAAAGTCGTAGTTTGTAACGAGAATTTGTCTTTTTTTTCATATTCCATTTTATCAAAGCAAAATATAAGAGAAAATAAATAGTTACGATCGCAAATCAACGTCGAAATATTAATTATTATAGGAGAGTTACCAAAATCGTATTACTTAAGTTATTTTATATTATATTTTTCATTTGGTACACTAGTTTGCACGCAAGTTAATATTAGAAATTGTAGCTTGATGTTTAAGACATCTATTATTATATACTTAACCCTTCACCAAGTGTACATTAATTTGTTATAAATCTTTTTATAACAGTGTAAAAAGTACGATTTAAGTAACCGATCTTCTAAATCGTATCTATCGGTTTTCAAAAACATAGCTCCTATAAAAATTGTAAATTTACAAATAAAAATAATAAAAAATATGTATGATGGATTAATACAGGGTGTCTGATAATTGTCATGACAACGCTCGTGTGCAGGTAGACCGAGTTAAATTAAATAGAAAAGTTCTGTACCATTTTACGATTTTCGCAATAATTAATAAGAAATTAATTAATAAAGATCAGAACGATGCCATTTTTGCGTAGCCGTTGTTATTTATAGAATGCTTCTCCCAATACCACGTCGCCTAGCAACCGTAAACAATAGGTTGCCTCTTCTCGCCGAATCGCGAGAATGCACGCTGATTCGCGGATATTTATTAATTAATTTCTCATTAATTATTGCGAAAATCGCAAAATGGTAGAGAACTTTTCTACTTATTGTTAGTTTAATCCGCTCTATCTGCACACGAGCGTTATCACGACAATTATTATTATATTATATTAACAACTAATGAAAAAATATATACAATATATAATAATAATACGATTAATAATACAGTTTAAAATCTCATGCTTACCATGTCGCATTTAACTTATCACGTAGGTTAGATATATTTAATTTATCATTTTATAACTACATAATTATTTATGTAGTAATAAAATGATAAATAAATACGCACGAACCATGTCAAATCATTCTAGTACGAAAAAACCTCGTAATGATACAATCGTTTATATTTCTCATTACTCATTTATTTTATATCTTTACCGTTAGATATCGTTTATATATTCAATATAAGAAAAAAATTAATGAGGTACGATTTGGGTAACCAGTATCCGGTAAAAAAATTTTCACATATAAACATATATAAAACTTGTATAAATATATATAAACATATATTAAACATGTATAAACATATATAAACACATATATAAACATTTCTAATTATGTATGAAATATGTCCATACATTAATTGCCTATATATAATCATATATAACTTTTCTATATGATTATATATCGATTATATACGAAAAATTTTATGTATGGATATATTTCATATATAATTATATATGTTTATATCTGTTTACATGTGTTTATATATATTTATATCCATTTATATATGAAAAATTTTTTACTGGGTACGCATTAGGCAACTCTCCCCTATTATTTGATTATTCATAATTCTTTTAGTTTAACGAGCTATATTATTTTTAGAGACTTATGTGTATTATATATCTAGAATATGACAACACGTATCTATCTATCTGTTTATTTATATATTTCTTTTTCGATTTTGTGCTTTATCTAATTATTTCATCTAATAACTCACGTGATTTTCCAAATCGCGAAAATCGTCAACGTTCGAAAGTAACGTGTGACCGAGGAAGAAATCTCTCGATTTATCGGCGCACTCATCCCTGAGTTGCATCGACAATCTCGACTGATTCGAAAGTCTGCGGCACGAGGAGGAACAAGTAGAAAAAGACGACGGCGATCGCGGCCTGGCGCGGGGCGACGAAACGAAGGAAGCCTTGATATATCCGCCAAACACAAGGGGTCCCGAACACCTCGGCGGGATTTATCGGGACTACGGATAATGGATGGCTTCGCGCAGCAGCCGAGGACGCCGCTTTTTTAAATAATATACAACGCCAGAACGCTGAAAAATTCCTGGCTTTCGCGATAATCGCGGCTATCCGAATACGACGAATATAACGGGGATTACTAAAAAAAATCGTCAATTTCGTTTGTTAAGTGAAACCGTACAAGCATTACAAATAATTCTGTAAATCTTGATCCGATACACTTAAGGTATCAAAGAGCGTAGTTACGGCAATAACGATGAAACTCAAAGGATTTCGGCGAGCGGGCTTCAGGTATAGCACAGTGACGACAGCTTAACAGCCTTAACCGGCTTTCCAGAGTAAATTTACCTCTAGAAAGTAGATTTACACTAAGATTTAAGGAGAAGCAGGAACGGCCGGCGTCGCGGGGCAGACGAACCGCGAGACAAAAACCGCGGAGGCACCGTCGCGTCGCGTCGCGTCGCGTCGTCGGATTGGATCCACCGCGGGAATGTATTTAATTCGATTGGCCTTTGCCGCCTCCGCCGCGCCGCGCCGCGCCGCGCCGCCGGACTTGAAGCAAGGAGGGCGAGAAGAGCGGGGTGACTTTTATCGAGGGGGTGAGAGAACCTCTGTTTCCGCCGGAAATGAGGCCCTTGCTACCACCCCGCGTCGCCCCGTCGTGAGCGACCTACTCTCCCCTAACCTTTCCACCTCTCCTCCCTTCCTCCCGCCCTCCTCGTCCCTATCGCCATAGCTCGCTGTCGTCGTCGAGGATGAAAATCGTATTTATATCCCATCTCTCGCGCGCCCAGGTAAATATTACGAGCGAGTGTACGCACCTGCCGCTACGAGCTATGACCCACGACGCCGAAAAATCGACGCTCTCGCCTCGACGCGACGCGCCGATCAGGCCGCGCTTAGATATTTTTGCACTCGCAAATTTCGAGCAACGAGAAATTGAAATGGTAAGAAATTACTTGGTAGTTTTTACTTATATCGTAAGAGAGATGTGTTAGTAGTTTATGTTTGGGATTAAAAATTAATAGTGAGTTTCAGATTAAAAAGTAATAATTAAATATCCGGAAGAAAGAAGAGAGTTTTAATGCCGCCGTAATATAAAGAGCGACGTTTATTACGAACTGAGAAAACTTAATTCATATAGCTGCGATATTTAGACCCGGTAAACACCAACTAACAGTGATATATTACATCAATATTATAATTTCTCCCTCAACAATATAAGTGTAATACAACATGTTGTATGTAACAGTTACATTGTTGAGTAGGAAATATAATGTTACTGTTGGTTGGTGTTTATTGGGGATACTCCGGATCTGTGTTTGAATGCTATATTTCTTTCCATATTGCATATAATTAATGAAGACGTGAATAAAGTCGACAGTTATTTTCTTTATAATGATACACGTATCTTGGAAAGTGCGAGGATATTTATGGATTAAAACCTTTTGTCTCGAATCGCGAAACTAAACTATGCGCTGACGATGTTGCACATTTTGCATATACATATGTGACTATTTAGTTTTCCTTTATCTACATCTTTCTGTTATATCTTTTTAACATCCGAAAAATTCGAGCGGTTAAATCAGTTCCAACAGATAATTTCGCGACACGGTGCTCACGGAAATATTGTTTATATCTCTCGAAACTTTCCGTTCACAGGCGAGGCTCATCTCGTTTCTCATTACGAACGCAAATTAATTCGAACTCTGACATAAAGTAATATAAAATCCGTCCAATAATCCGCGCGATCAACCGATCGACCGGACCACCCACGGACTCTTCCCGTTAGGTGCGCGCCTTCCTCGAGGAGGTGTGGACTGATCTCGCCCCCGTTCTATCTTTCCATGCCTGACTATTCATAAGCTCTCTTAGAACAGGTGCGGACTGCTGCTTCCTTTCTCTCTCTTTTTATTTTTTGTTTTTATTCCGCGCACCGCGAATCCCCGAATAAGGCGGCGGGATCTAGAGCCAGACGGCAGAGAATCGAGGTGGAAGAAGCTTACCGTTGCTCTCTCTAGGCGGATGTCGACTGGCTCTCCCTCCCCCGGCCATCCTGCGGGATGTAATTTTCGCTGTATGCCCAGATTAGAAGCCAACTCGGCGGGGCTATCCCCGGTTCCGCCCGCCTGATAAGTATTGCCTGCCCTGTGCCAGTCTCCCGCTGAATGCCCTAGAACTGGAAAAGGGATTCGAGAGATGATCTCGGTACGATCGATCGGCCTTACGACGTGACGTCACGAACGACGATGGGTGCCCGTTATATCTCGTTAAGGAGCTACGTATCCGTATAGGCGCGGATTTGCGGAATCGCCTTGAGCGTAATGAAGATCTACTACGCCGAACTATGTTAAATAAATGTCACTGCTATTAATACATCTTAAGGCAAACCACATTAGCGCTGTATAGTGTATGATATCTCGTTTAAACAAAGCCGTGAATAATTAATGGTATAAAGATTAATCCAACGTGTAAAATATTCCTTGATTCGCGGTAAAAGATTGACGAGAATTCTTTTCAAGACGATTCACATTAGAATTAAAGTTATCGGATGAAGAGTGTGTGGTGGGAGCCAGATGTGATTCAGAGGTAAAAAGAGTACCGCTTTCAACCCATACTTCCTTCGTATTCACTTCGTCCTTGCGATAGAACGGGACGAAACTTTTGCTACATGAAATCTCTGAAAGATCGGATAATCAGATTAATCAAAGTTACGGTTAAAAGAATCCTCATCATAAAAAAGAACACAAATAACTGGTACACAATACCAATACGCGCTACAGTGTTTAAAAACGTATATCAAAATATTAAGCGAATTATTCGCATCAAATGATAACTTGTTTCGCAGTGCTCCAAAATTCAATGAGATTGCTATTTAAAAACCGGTCAAGAATAATACGAATAAATCATCAGAAGCGTGCCATAATCCTCATTTATTATATATAAAGCTTACAATCTAATCACATATTTAATGATTTGACGAAAATTGTGATCTAAATTAACTTTACATCTGCTACAGACTAAAATTTTGTCTGGTAATAACATAAAAAAACTTGGTGTATTTGACTATACATCTCTTGCCACTTTCCTATTTTATACACCCATCGATTTTCTAGGATAATAAGGATTACAGTAAAATTATGAAAAAATAATCTCCCAGTTTGAAAGCTTCCAGCTGAACAAAGAGAAATCTGACTTGTGCAGTTGAATACTTCCGATTAATGACCATATCTGTAAACAGAAATGACAAAATTGTCATACATATATACATATAAGAATTGTTTAATTATCTCAAGAACCACACAAAAATCTGACGTAAACTTTATTAAAGATTTATTCACACATTTAAATTTAGAATCTCAATATTCATAATTTTGTACTTAAAGAATAAAAAATAGGACTAAAATAGCATATGTATGTGACAAAACTTATATATCAATAAACGAAAATCCACTCACTTCTGAAACTCCCATTCACGATTATCAAGTGGACAGACCTGTCGCGTTTTCAGCCAACGTGAGATACAGTGAAAGTGAAAGGCGTGCTGAGGACAAAGATATGGTTACGGTAAGATCTGAATCAAAACTTGACAATACTGGAATATGGAAGTACTGTCAAACCTACATTGCATACGCCCCAGGCTACGGTGCACTCCTCGCTGGTGGCAGACGCCTGATTCGCCTGGCATTCGATACAGAGGTCCATGATGTGATTACGACAGATAGCGCAATTGTCCACAACAATATCTGAAAGACGTGTGCGAGAAATTGCGTTAGAGAGCGTTTCGCAGCACTTACTACTACAACTGTACGTACTACGCCTCGGAAATCGTACAGTCACGATGCTCGATCGTGCTTCTTACCCCAAGCCCACAGTGCCACCGCGTTCCACTAAAACAGACGTAATTGCGTTTAGTCGTGTGAAAAAAATATAATGCTGGGTCTACAATGAGTCGTTAGTCGTTAGTCGGAAGCAATTTGACCAACCACACTCGATTATTCGAGGAATACTCGACTGTGGTTGGTCAATTTGCTTCCGACTAACGACTAACGACTCATTGTAGACTCGGCATAATAGATTGTATGACCGGAGTAAATGACAAATGAGGTTAGGTTGTTACGTTCGCACGCTGCGCGGAGACCGCGAGCGCGATCGATCACGCGTGACTCGAACACGCGTGTCCATGCTTACCTTCTTCACCTCGAAACGCTTCTTCTCGCCTTTCCCGCTGCTTGAGGTCGGCAGATCACACTCGTCATCGTCGATCTCCATGGTCGTCGCCATTCTTTGATTTTGAAGCGGCGTCGGACCGAGTGGCGCTGACGGACGCGCGGTTCTTACAACGACAACGACCGAACAATACTTTTCAGCACATTCTGAAGGTCAATCCGACCGCGACAATCGCAAAAATCGTTCGCACGTCGGCGCGTCCTTCGGCGGAATATTTATTCTTGCCCGACGAATAGTTTCAAAAAAAGAAAAACGCGATTGCGCGTCGACGAATTCGCAATAATTCGCTCCGGTACTCCACAGTTGGATATGTGACACCTAATCCTCGACGACGACGAATTATGAAAGATTTCCGTTTCCTTTTTTCTTCCACACAGGGACGAGCATCAATCGTTTGTGAAATGAAATAAGCCCACTGTATTTGAGAATAATTCGCGACGACGAGAAATTGAAATAGTTGTGCGCGTGCGCGCGCACAACTTTCGCTAACTACAAGATGCCTGATATCCTAGCAAAATTACCTTTTTAAAAAAAGGTAAAAAAAAGCGCCAAGTAAACGCGCTGGTAGTTTGTACCAAACTATACCTCGTAATGTCTGTATCTCGAAAAAACCCAAGTGGTAGTATCTTTCATTTAAAAAAAATACAACCCAAGTGGTACGTATCTATGTATTCTAATTCAAAGGTTTTTTATTTCTAACCCAAGTGGTAGTAGTAGCTTTAATTCTTCTTAACAAAATAATTATATCACAAAATTGCGATACCTATCTCAACCCAAGTGATATGTATTTTGCAAAAAGAAAATGTGCGAGCGTACTCGCTCGCCAAGTTCGGATATGAACCAATATCATGGACATGAACCATGTATATTACCGAGCGGACGGACCTATAGTCCATGTCCACTTTCTCAGGCGGCGCGTTATAAATAACAATAACAATCAGAATAACAATGAATAACAATGTTATTCTGAATAACAACTCAGAATAACAATCTGAATAATTACTTTTACCATTACTTTATACATTTCAAATTTATTTATTTGCATAATTTCCACGTTTTCTAATATTGCCGCAAACCATCTCGACGTACGTAAAAACTCTACATACTTAATCTCTTATATATGATTTAATTTATTTTTTACGCTATTAAATTATACTAGTTTTTAATCATCATTTTTTAAAGCATATTGTTAAGCAACTACATTTTGTGGACATAACATATCCCACACAGCACACTTTATCCTGAGGATATCCCAGAGTGATCCACATGTCCAATTGGACATAATGGAGATCCTACGGTTATTGAGATATCCCTCGGATATCTAGTGGATATCGCAATATCGTGTGCTGTGTGGGATGGTACAGATACTACGTTTACGCGAGGCGTTACTTCTGTATAGTAACTTACTCAAATTATCGTAACTTACGATATTAGAATTATCGATAATTTGAGTAAGTTACTATATATAGAATTAAGTAACACTCGCGTAAACGTAGTATGTGGATATAATGTGCTATATCCGTAGTCGGAAATATCCGACTACGTAGCTACATAATACATTTTTTATGCATATAGAAGCGCGATAGAACGAATTCCATTTAAAACGTAGACATGTTCAGAGCTCTCAGGCTTCTATGAGGGCTCAGGGCTCAACGTGCGCGCGTGCACGCGCGCCTTCGGTTTCGGAAGGCGCGTCAGTCGCGTGATCGTCGCAGCGGGTGATAGGGCGGCAGGAGGGCGGAGAAGTTGGCAGCACTGGCCGGCAAGAAAATGGCGTTACTGTTCCGCTCAGCGTGTACACAGGGCGAGGAACGTGCTTCCGCGGCGTCACTGGCGCGTCGCGCCTAACATGTAAATAATATACGACAGGTCGCGTAGGATCGTGCCAACGTAGGTCCCGAGCCTGTCCTGCTTTCGCCGTGGCGACGCTCCGCGAGTGCTCTCCGATGAGATTCCGGTGATACGTTTCTAGCTGCCTGTCCGCAATGGCCGACGACTCCGCTCCGCTGCCGAAGAGGCGCCAATTGGTAAACAAAGAGCGCGCGCGAATCCGGCGTCGGTGCCGCCGTCGGCGACGTCGACGGCAACGTTGACGCCGACGTCGACGCCGACATCGGGTAATCCTGGTGCGGTATCACCCACGTGTTGCCTCATCACGCGCGTGCGATCTTACAGCGCGAGCGAACCAGGAAGTTGTACACGGACGACTGGACGATAGGTGACGAAGAAATCGAGGGCCGCAGGAGTTTCCAGCTTGACGAGAAGATTGAGGGCGAGAGATACAACCTGAGCAATTTTAGCGGCCTTTTCCGCGAGATGACCGGGCCGGAGCTGAATTTAACGTACCTGCAGAAGCATGGTCTGCAGATACCGCTGCTGTTCAAGGAGAAGTCCGGGCTGGGGTTACGAGTGCCAAGTTCCAATTTCTCCGTCAACGACGTCAGAACCTGCGTTGGTAAGTTGAAAATATGGGAGAGAAAGATGTTGCTCAATAGATGTTAATAATGTTTGTATGGTAGGTTCTAAGAGAGTGCTGGACGTTATGGACGTTAATACTCAGAAGAATGAAGATATGACTATGAAGGAGTGGCAGAAGTATTACGAGGATCCCAACAAAGAACGCTTGTTGAATGTGATCTCATTAGAATTTAGTCATACCAAGTTAGAGAATTACGTACAATCGCCTGCACTAGTGCGACAAGTAGATTGGGTAGACGTAGTGTGGCCGAGGCATCTGAAGGACGCCCAGGTGGAATCTACCAATCTTCTAGAAGACATGATGTATCCGAAAGTACAGAAGTACTGCTTAATGTCAGTAAAAGGTTGTTATACCGACTTCCATGTTGACTTTGGTGGCACAAGCGTGTGGTATCATATTTTGCGCGGTGGCAAAATCTTTTGGCTGATTCCACCCACTGAGAAAAATTTGACTCTCTATCAGGAGTGGGTGTTAAGTGGCAAACAGTCAGATGTATTCTTTGGTGATATGGTAGACAGATGTGGCAGAATAAGCTTAACGGCTGGTATGACTCTGTTTATACCGACTGGTTGGATACATGCGGTATATACTCCTCAGGACTCTTTAGTTTTTGGTGGAAATTTCCTTCATAGCTTTGGTATAGAAAAGCAATTAAAAGTGGCGCAAGTAGAGGAGCATACAAAAGTACCACAGAAATTCCGATATCCATTCTTCACAGAAATGTTGTGGTAAGAGTGAACAATGTCTTTTACACTGTTAAAATGATATACATGTCACTTTTTGTATATTGTAAAGGTTTGTGTTCTTTTTTGCAGGTATGTCCTTGAAAGATACGTGCATGTGCTCTTGGGTAGAAGTCATTTGGATATATCCGAATCGCAGCGGCAGCACTTGGTTCCACAGCAGCACCAGCACGTACATATCACGCCATTCGAGTTACATGGCTTGAAAGCTATAGTAATGTATCTACATTCATTACCGTCGACGAAGAAGAATGTTCCGGAATTGATACACGACCCGGTTGCTCTTATTCACGACGTTCGATGTTTGGTAGAGCAGCATAGACACGATAACCCAGAAGCGGCTGTGACAGGCAATCCTGTGTTACCACCGCCACCGCCTTTGAGCATCGTTGATAGGGTATCTATCATTCATTATATCAAATCGAAATAAATATCTAGTTTCTTTGTACCCTGTTTTCTTTTGCAGGAACGCATGAGAGTAACGAGAAAAGGTTTTGTAAAAATGCAGAGACATCACTCGGACAAGTCCGAGAGAGCGTTTCCACGTAGAAGACGTACCAGATGTAAAAAATGTGAAGCTTGTACGAGACAAGATTGTCGGGAATGTGTATTTTGCCAAGATATGGTCAAATTTGGAGGTAGCGGTCGCGCTAAACAAACGTGCCTCATGCGCCAATGTCTTAGACCTATGCTTCCTGTCACATCATCCTGTAAAGCTTGTCACTTAGATGGCTGGAAACAATCACCTGCACCATTGACGGGTATGTATAATCAATTAAATATAACTCATACTTTTTTTAAACAAACGTTTTTGGATCATATTTTGAAAATCTTGTATTCACACTTTAAAAATTTTTAATTTCTTATATAATTATAATAACTATACTATTACAATATAATTTTATATTGATAAATAGAAATTTTAACAAATTCTTTTATTTTAAATTTTTATGTGATTTAAATTGTATTCAATGTGTAATATTCAATGCATACTCAATGTAATCCACATTGAATGTTTCGATATGGATTATATATACAATTTAAATCTTCCCATAAATCGAATGTTTCAATAATTTCAGGTAAATCCTTTCCCACAACACCATCTACTTTAATGGAATGTTCAACCTGCTTCGACATCGTACATCCAGAATGTATAGGATTGAATTCCAAGGAGATAACCGTGAATGATGATTTGCCAAATAGTTGGGAGTGTCCACAGTGTTGCGAGCGAGGTCGAAACTTGGATTATCGGCCGCGTCAGCCAAGGGGCCGCACGCGAAAATTATCAGTATCCAGTGCAGCTTCTTCAGCACCGACCACGGATTCCGAGCGGGCTATGACACCGAGTAAACAGTCGAGGCTTGATCCCAATGAGGTACATTAATTTTTTTATATAGAAATTATAAAAGAAGTCTTCTACAAATGGAATAATTTTTGCGTGTTTTTACGTGATTGAATCTCCAGATAGCATAAGCCGCGTTGTATAGAGCGTTGCTGTATACATTCCGCGTGCTTTATTTTCTTCAGGCGTGGAATGATTCACCCGGGGAGCCAGCCGAAGGTGAACAGAGAATGACTCAGCAGCGTACCCAGTTAGCTATGCAGTTGATTGCCTCGAGCAGCAGGTCCTTGGTGAGGCCACACGTGGTGGTTAGGCCAGCGCCGCCGCCGCCTATCCAAGAAACAGATGGCGAACTAAACGGGCAGAATTTGGTGTGCAACAAAACAGTGATTCTTGCGATATTCCGATTCCTCAACATGAAAGATCTGCTTAATTGTGCCTTGGTTTGCCGTACCTGGGCGAGATACAGTATAGACTCCAGTCTGTGGAGAAAACTCGACATGTCACATTATAACCTCCGTTCCTTACACTTGACGATTATCATCCGACGACAACCCGAGTATCTTTCGCTGGACTGGACTAACATCAATAAAATGCAATTAGCTTGGCTATTGAGTAGACTACCGCAATTACGAACATTGTCCCTTCAGGGCTGTACTTGGGCCGGCGTTCGTGCCTTGAAGAGCTGCAGCTGTCCGCCTCTAGAAAAGCTGAATCTGAGTTATGTTACCTCTTTGAACGACACTGTTTTGGAAGAAATCCTGGACTCGCCAACAGATTCGAGACCCGGCCTTATTGACAAAACATCGCGATTGAAGAATCTGAAGAATCTTTTTCTGGCTGGATGCGATCTCACGGATCGAGGAGTAAAATACATAGTCCAGCATCTTCCAGATCTTGAGACCTTAGATCTCTCCTCAATCGGCAGGCTTACCGATTCCGGAGTGGCGCATCTAACGTTGCTGCCAAACCTGGCGTCGCTGAATCTAGCAAACTGCAAGTTGCTCACCGAAACAACACTTGATCACTTGACGAGATGTAAGGCATTAAAACGCCTAGATCTGCGACATACGACCCAAGTATCGACGCAAGCCGTCATCAAGTTTGCTGCCAAGAGCGAGCATGACTTGCATGTGACAGATGTTAAGCTGGTGGAGGAGAAGAAGAAAGTTAAAACCGAATTCATGGACACGTGAAAGAGTCCAGCACTCACACGCAAACTATCGTTCAGTGCAATCCGGTTATCGTCGCGTAAGAACACCATTTGCAAAGAATTAGAGCCATAATAATACATCATGCTACGATCAGTGATTATTTATTTTACACGAGAGAATCTATAGGCATCGTTACAAAGTGTATCCTTATGATGCAACAGAAAGGACCTGACTAGCATAGAATTTCTATTCGGATAACATTTACTTTTACTGACATAAGACCAAACGCAATTTTGACAAGAACGATTTCTTCGCAACTTGGATTTCTTACTATTCTTTTCATTTTTCTTATTGCAGATACTTATCTATTCGATTGTATGATTTACATAGGCATATACAGTTTATATATCTTCCAAAATCACCGAATGTCATTTTAAAAATAAATGTTGATTTATTTGAGCTCGACTTTTTCTTTGCGACAATATCGAGAGAGGAAATGGCGTCATTATTTGCAATTTTTTAATTTTTTGTATATCTTTGTAATTAAAGCTGAAATACAAATTTGATTAAACTCTTAAATTAGTCGAAGAATGTTGGTTCTGTTATTCACTTAGCAACTTAAAGTTTAATTCATAAAATTATCATTAAAAGGACATTCAATAGATTGGAATGTATACGATCGTGCACACACACACACACACACACACACACACACACACACACACACACACACACACACACACACACACACACACACACACACAC
>NJRQ01000017.1:1039173-1083564 GCA_003063805.1 Aphaenogaster ashmeadi
TGTATGTGTGTGTGTGTGTATATAAATTATACATACATATATACACATGTGTATATGTAAATATAGCTTTGTTTATTTTACATTAAATTCATTCTACTTAATTAAATGTTAAAACTTTGCAAAGAAATAATATAAAATAATGATAAAAATAATGTTTCTGCAGTCATCTTTTATCTTTTTCATACTTTAAGTATTTCATAAAAATGTTAACATCTTATTTTGTTTTCTCCTTTCCTTTACTCAACATTATGTAACATCAGGTTGCAAAGATATATCGTATAAGTCTGGAAAAATGTATGCAAATAGGTTATATGTAGGAATTCTGTCAGATCATTGTTCACATCAGAAACAGTATTTTTCGCATAGGTTGTGAAGATAGAAAGTCGTCGAAAATAAGTATTTATTTCACACGAGTGTTTGAACAAATCTCAACCGACAATTCATCGCAAAAATGATGTCTGTAATTACACTCATACACGTTATGTACACACTTATCCGCAAGCATGCGTTAAAACATACGCAATCGACTGTATCGTTTCGTAACGTTAGTTGGGTGATTTTACGTGATAATCGAAGATAGCATGTATGTATGTACATACATGCTTCGAATTTTTATTTCCAACCTGAACTGCATCTCGTGACGTTCTGTGCAAGCCAATGTATATATACCTGCTTTCTATATATATATTCATGTTTTAGTTTTCTTTCCCCTTTCTATCCTTTAAGTGTTTTACTTACGATTTCATGTAAAGACAACACGTATGATAAGTAAATTAAATATCGATTCAAGTGCCATCGTGCATCTCGTGAAACTATCTATTCTCCTCATGTTCTAGTTTGAATAACGAATTTGTTGCGATCATGCATATCGTTTGTATCATAATCTTTTGAAGAAGGCATATTGCGGTGGCAAACACCGTTCTCTCACGAGTTTTGCGTGTCGCTATCCTTGCGTCGAAGACATTGTTGCGAGCGAAAATCGTTCTTATCTCTTTTTTTTACATAATTCAAGTTTCTTTCAGCGCAATTTAACATAAGAACGAAATCGCCACGATGTAACACATTGTATAATACATGTAATCCATGGAGAGCAATAGCGATCTCTGATTCTCAAATATAATTTTGATTCATAAAAAGCGATCAATTTTCCCCTCTCTCTATCGTTCAATTTCTCCAATTTAAATTCTACAATTTAATAGAAACGAAATACAAGCTGCCTGTTCGAAAAGTTCCAAGAGAGAATCTATTGCCAGGAATAATGTGCGTCCGATCAATTTTGTTCTCATGGAAGAATTTTCCAAACAGAAGTATTAATATGCTTCACACGCGTTCTCTGAAACTGTCGCGTGTGCGAATTTATGAGATGTATTAGATAAATTTTCATTTTAGAATTCATAGGCATTACATTTAACTTATTTGAAATTGTATTAATACTTGATTTATCGTAAAGTCATATTTGTATATTTGTATATAGAACAGAATAACAACAGGTGATAAAAGGTAGAAAGGAAGAGAGAGAGAGATAGAAGATGAAAGGAGAAAGAAACAAAATGTAACGCAAAATTTTGTTAAGATCGATTACTTGTGATTTTGTATTTAAAAAACTACTCAGACTCATCCGTGGATAAAATCTTCTCTGAAATAAAAAAGACGTCTTTTAATTTATATGTAACGATGAAGATGTAATGTATAGAGTAATATTTCATGTTTGCGTAGTTTCCAATGTCCTGCACGGAAAAAAATTTTGCTAGCACAGCGTATTTTCGTAGCAAATTCCGTCAGTCATTATATGAACAAAAATATTTCCTAAGAACACAAAATCTTAAATTTGCTAAATTTTGCCGAAACAATTAATTATTTCGCTATAAAAACACCTTGATGCTTATTCTGCCAATAAAACAATGATGGTTTTATTGCGAAATGCATTTGTCAGGTGTATATTTTATTTTACTTGAGCAGGAAATTCGTGATTTTAGGAATACATTTTTTACTGAAAATTTTCTATTTTATTAAGATAATAGATTTTATTGTAACATCGAATAATTGGTTACTTTCATCGAATATGTAACGACGAAACGATTTCACTGCAATAGCGAAATCCTTTCTTTCTACATGAGGTCGCATGAGTTTTGTAGAGTTTTATATCTTCCTAGGTATATTTCACATACCAAATAATAAAAAATAAGTTTATTATTCTTAAGACTAAAATTCCAAAAATTTTATTTCTAGAAGAAGTTTAACTGGATACAAAATATTCCCAATGTGAAAGGATATTGAAAGCATTCGGAGTCAACGGAGAACGAAGAAAATCGAAGAAGACTCAACCAATCAATCTGGCATTCCTGAAATTTTTATCTGTGGAGACCAACTTGCTTTTTGGCAAATAATTGCTCCTTCGAGTATTTAAAAGCGCAGAGGACTCGTTTCGGTCTCATTTCTTTTTCATTTTTCTTCAGTAAAGTTTAAAAAAGTTTAGTAAAGAAACAAGAAGTGTTTGAAAAACGTTTTTACGGAAGGCAAGTTTTAAGACAGTTCAAAGATAAAAATCAAGCTTTTCTTACAATATCTCGTTTTCTTTCGAGTACATATCCATTTACTTTGATCAGGTCTACCTCGCAAGACGCATAACGTGCGTATTGGCGGCACTAATAACAATTATAATTGCAAAATACCACTCTTCCTAAGAATTATTTATGTAATAGTTTTAATATACTTTTTATTTATGTAATCCGATCGATTTCGAATGAAAGATTATCGCAGAATATTTGCCCAAAAATACAATTGCGATATCTTTAATTATCGCTGTCGGTGTAGCATAAGAAACGTTAGAAACAATTCCATACTTCATCTCGTGAATGTTCTAAAATTAATGTTCTCTCTCATGTGTTTGTATGCATGATTTATTTATTATCCAGTGACTTTTCCCTAATTGTATATTTCTTTCGTTTGCATCGTATCTAGCAAAAATCATCATCAAAATAAATCGTACAGGCATCTGATGGAAAAAAAATAGATTCTCACATGTGCTATGCTTAACGATTGATAGTTAAGCTCGTCCATTCGATCGGTTCAGAGCGTCGGGAAACGTTTCCAATTCATTTTGGTTTGAACGTTTACATCTTGAATTCTTAGAATATCATATATAGAGCATTTACTTCGTTGAAGCTATTCGCTTCTTCAATAAACTATTACGAGAAACGCGTTCGGTCAATAATAATTTATTAAAAAACATTATATGTGTAACCATTCTCGTGTAACATACAATTGTCTATATTTCAATATGTTATTTTGGTATGCGTGGTGCATTTTGTATACGGTACAATTTTTGCATGTGGAAATATTTTTCGCTTACGCTGTGTTTATTCTAACCTAGTTCCGCTAAGACAGAATCAAGATCCTCCTGCAGAGTGATACTATTCTCCCGCTGCTTTACCAGATTGTCCTTGATCCTGTCTACTTGCGCTTTCAGCAGGTAATTGCCCTTCTTCAGAACTGCTAATCGTCCCTCGTGTTTTTTCACGCTTTTCTAAAAAGGAAAAGGGACGGTCAAAAACGTGATTCAATTATGATATCTTCGCCCGCAACGACAACTCACTTGCAAATTGTTTTTGCGCTTCTCGATAGGTGCTTGATCGTCATCAGACTCTGACTCTTCTTCCTCCGATTCTTCAGACTCTGACTCTTCCTCAGACTCCGTCTCCTCCTCCTCCTCTTCTTCTACTTCCTCTTCTTCCTCTTCATCGTCGTCGGTATCCCCCATCAATTTCGCCATCTTGTCCACTTGTTTCTGCAGCTCCTTGTATTTCTTCTTTTCTTCCCTCAACAATTTCTGCTGCTGTTTGATCTGCTCCTTCAGCGCATACCTCTCTTTCCTGGCATTCACAGCCTTGTCCCTGTTTAGACAATTTGTATATAATTTTCTGTATTATTTAATGTATTATCGATACGGTCACTGCGATTTGAATGAATTTCGAGGGACTTCGTCGTTACACTCACTTGAAATTCTTAATTTTCGAAATGAGAAGCTTGATCTCTCTCTGCGCGCGTTTCTCCGCTCCGGCTTTAGGATCCTCATCTTCCTCTTCTTCTTCTGTGCTCTCTTCTTCCTCTTCGCTTGTGCTGCGAACATCCTGTTTGTCTATACTTTTTTGCGTCGCGATTCTGGCTACGTCCTTTGCGCTTGGACAACCAGCCAATGCCATTCCTGCAACATTGTACCATCCTACGTCTTCCCAATCCTCTGCTAACTCCACTATCGGCTCAGCTTCAACTGGCGTAAGCTCTTTTTCTGATAAGCAAAGCAAAGGAAAGCGAAGCGAAGAAACGTGATTAATACAAGCGTTGATATAAAGCTGAAGATAGATATGATTAGCATAGAATTGATGAGACGTTTTACTTGAAAAGCGATTAAATTCAAAGCGATGGGAAAGCTTAAATGAGAACGCGATTAATGTAGAATCGCTAGCTCTTAGCAAAGCAGACACTCTTAATTACGCACCAGCTTTCATACGCTTTTCTAGCGCTGCATACATTCTTTTCATTTCTTCCAACTCGTTTTTAGCCTTGTCTCTTTGCTCGGCGGCAGTGGCAAATTCCTTTTCCGCCTTTTCCGCATCCTTTCTCGCTTGTTGCACCTCTTGCCTTAAAGACTGAGTGAGTTTCTCGTCCTGTTGCTTGTTTTCCTGAGCATTCTTTTGTAGCTTCATATGTTCTACTTCTGCCTCAAGATTTAAAATTCTCGCCTGCACATGAAATTATCCAATAACAATAAGAAATGTCTTCTTTGGCTATTTTTTTAACCGTTTGATTTTTTCCTCATCCGAGCAAGCCAATAATTTGCCTTGTTTGGATAAGATTGTGAAGGTTCCCAAGTAGGGTTGGGTAAAGTGAACGTAAACTATTGAAAGCTTTTCCCAGAATGCCAAATGCCAAATGCCTTTTCAATCTTATTACCTGCAATCGCTTATTGTCTCGTTCCAAAGCTTCTTTATTTCTAAGTTCCATCGCGAGCATCTGCTTGGTACTTTGCAAATCATCCCTAACGGCATCAATGTCATCCATTTCGTCCTGAATAGCTTCGTCCACAGGCGCCTCCTCGGCTTTCTGGATTTGCTCCTCAATGGTCATTTGTCGTCGGAATTTCCTCAGTCCCTCCAGTATCGGTTTCGAACGATCGTTCGTCTTCACATTCTTGAGCTTCACGCCTTCCTGGATCTGTTTCAGCAGCTGATTGTGCATATTCGATTTTTCGGATTCGAATACGAAGTGAGCCTTGCCTGGCGGAAAGAGATAATCAATCAGCATAAAAACGCATATATTTATTATTGCCATTCCATTGCGCTGTTTTAATAAAGAACATGAAGTGCCTATATACACGAAGTATTTAATATGCCATCTTGTAACAACAAAAAAGAAAGAAATATTTTCCAAATTGTAAAATAATATAAGAATATAGTTTTACATTATTTTATATCACATATGTACAAATTCAAGAAGAGCGATTCTAAGGATGTATCAATCGTAAAATCATTTTTTGGCTTGTTGTAAAATCTGAATTGTTGGACGCTCAATCCTGAAGATTAAAAAGTCGCTACTAATAATAATTGTCGCTTTACTTCTTTCGAAATGTATCTGTGGATAAATAAGTCTAGTAGAGAACACTTCGCTCAGTTTGATGGACGCGTAACGTGGAATTTTATGAGAATCATTAATTGATACTTAACGCTTCGCATCGACGCACGTATTTTTAACAAGTAAGTACGACGAGTCACTCGCCTCTGAATGACGTTCTCGTTTCCCGTCGAGGATGTCGATTCGGAGAATGAGAGATCCTGATCGCTGCTCGCTCGCGCGACAGGGAAGAAAGGGAGGGCGGGATGTTGGTAAACCCATTGAGAAACATGAAGACACCAGTTAATTCAACGGTAATCAATTAACAGTTTAATTAGTCCAACAGTTTAACAATGGATAAACGATGGTTCGCCTATCGACGGGGATAGAGGTGATTCTAGGGCATTGGGGGAAAAGGGGCAACAGAACAATACTGCTGGCTATTTGCGCTACAAACGAGACGCGGCGGGACGTGTTGCGTTAATCGAAATTTCTGCTTGCGCATCCAATCGTTGCCGACGTCCCTTCAAACGATCGCACGAAAAAAGAAAAGCGGAGGAAGAGGAGAAGCTCCGCGCGAGGCACAGTCTTTCTCTCTACGACGATTTCTCTTCTTAAAGAGAAGACACTTTCTACAAAGGGGGAAGATACGGCCCCGTAGGCACTCGACGAGGATCGAAGAGGGTTCGACGATCACCTGCTGGATCGGCCGTGACCTTGTTCACCCTTTCGATCAGGGGTGCGCTCCGATCGTTACACTTGACGTGCTTGAGCTTCTTGCCGCTCTCGACCTCCTTCATCATGCAGGCCCAGTCCGGCCGTTTCCTCGGCCTGGACTTCAACATCTCCAGCTTCTGCATTTGATCGTCGTTGAGGGGCGGTAGATCCTTGAGGACCGTACGACTGGGTGGCGGTGGCGGCGGCCGCGGAGGTGGCGGTGGCGGAAAGTTCGCTCGCGACGAACTCTTCGATAAAGTTGGTGCACCTTGATATAGAAAATCCTTGTTATTTAGGAAAAATGTGACATTACGGTGCATAAAAGTCATTATTTGCGTTTGAAATAGAGTGCGCAGGAATATCTTCCATTTTAGTAGAAAAAATTAAGAGATTCGTATTTTTAATAATATAAAATTACGTGTTCCTTAGCTTCACTTATTCCGCAAGTATATTCCAAGTTTCATTAAAATAAAAAAGGGATACTTCGCGAATGTATCTCATTTAATCCTTTCAGTATTCGTGATGCTTTATAAATTTATGTTGCTACATTTCGCTTCTTATTCATGTCACTAACATATTTGATTTATTTGTTCGTAACGAAAATTGTTGAATAAATTTGGTCTAAAGCTTCGCTTCATCTATCCATATAATGGTTTTAAATTTTGTGTCTCCACGAATATCCGATCTATTCTATTATTTCATCGATAAATCACGTAATACATCGACCGCGCATAGAAAATAATTTTTAATCAGTAAAAATCTCAGAACTGAGAAAAAGAGAGTTCAACGTTCAATGATGGCTTGATGTCTGAAAGGATTAAATGTTTGACATCGTGTACGATGGAATATACGGGAAGGAATGGCGATCATCGCCGCTCGTACCTGTGGTGCTCTCACTCTTCGAGAGTGGTATAATGTCACCCCGTGATCGAGATCTCTCGATACGAATCTGTCGTTCGAGCTGCGGCCTCGAATTTGGCTCCTGTCGTCCATTCTCGCGCGGCTTCGCTGGCACCGGCCGGCCACTCGGGATCTTTTCATTATTCGGCTGCTTTGGTATTATCGTGATTTTGCTCTGTTTACGTGGTCCATCTGATGAAGGTGCTGCCGGCTCCGCGGGTTTCGGCACACTCTGTTAGACCGAGAGAAAGAAATACTTGCTTGATTATAGCATTAACAACACGAGTACAATAAAAATATCCACTTTGATTTATTTAGCCAATAGTACTAAAATATTTATTAATTTTTGAAATATTTAGGTGTGTATGTGCAGATAATAATAAAACACGGAAAGAACGGTTTATCTGAAGTATCTAAAAATTTAGCTAGATATAGATCTGAAAATAATTATGTTGGAATTTCCTCCAAATAATTATGCAGAACGCTCAATCTGATTGCTAAAATGTGAAAACTTTTTGTAGTGTTATCATCATTCTTGAGCAATCTAGGTACATAATTATTTTGATAATCCAACAAAATTCAGCTTTGTGACTAACTAAATTTTTTAATTCTTTAAGAAAACCATTCTTTCCGTGTATGTATATGATAAAAATTATATATATATATTTTTTTTTTTTAAATAAAATTATTATATATTTTATCTATATATGTATTTTTTATTATTTTATTATATATTTTAATATCTTTTATTAAATTATTAAAACTGTGTTAAATAGTTTTAATCTTCATTCCATTAACAAGAATTCCGTCACAATTCAACGAATCGAGTTTACGTTTTTGCGGTTACCGGCACCGACGTCTTTTCTCGATTCACAGTTTTTGTCACATTCCCGCGACGCAAATCAATTTTTCGCGCTTTTTATTCCTACGTGTTTTTTCTAGGAACGTGCCACGTCGAGAAGAATACGAAAGAATAATCGTCGTACGACTCGCGTAAAGTAGCCGTGATAGAAAATAAAAAAAGAAAGAATCGTTCTCCCTCCATTCCTCTTCTCTTGATTGTTCGAGACAGAGAAAGAGAGGAAGAGAGACAGAAGGGAAAAAGAGAGAAAGAAAGAGAGAAACTGAAAGAAAAAGAAAGAAAGAAAGAGAGGCCCAAAGAATTTTCTTGGCAAGTCTCGAAGAGTTCGTTCCGCCGGCTTTAAATAATCCACATTAAATTTCGCACTCGAGATGTCACGTTATCCAGCTTCGATCGTCATCGACGCGAAGTTTCCACCTTTTGAAATAAGTGACTCTCGTAGAATCGCCGTTCAATTTTCGGCCCACTCTCGACTCTTAGAATTTCTGTCATCTTTTCTTGTTTCCGTAAAAATCGTACGGCCGAAAATATTACTCATCCGCGAAATCCGCTTTCGACGTATATCCATGATGTTGCGTACGCGATTTTCGAGCACGCTACATGCGAAATCGCGATATAAGCGCGTTAAGAAACTGGCGGAAGACGCAGCTGGCAAGTCATTTGAAATAGAAACGCGTGTTCTTTAAATAATCGTGACCCAGAGGCTTATATGCGGGCACGCGTACGACGGATCTCACTTTCCTTCGTGGCCGGAAAACAAAATCGTAATTGACAAACACGTGCGGCATGTCCGAAGATTTTAACGAACGGCCATGAACTACTTGCAGCGCTCGGCAATTTTTCGAATAATGTTTTTTATTTTGTTGTTGTGACTACAACGATCAACTGCGATTCACAAATGCAAGGTGCGCGCATCTTAAATTTATAATTACTATTATTAAATTTCTGAATATAATACGTTTAACGCGCTATCATCAAGTATATAAATGATACTGAAACAAGAATAGATATTATAAAATTAAACAGAGAATTATTGAATCAAAAATTGAAAAGAGTGATCTGAAGACTTGTAAGTAATTCTATATTTTTACTAATATCTCTCGTGTGTGATTATAAGGTCTAATAAAGAATTATGCAATTAGCGTAACGAAACATGACTCGATTAATGACGAATCTGCGATTTGAATTTAATCTGTTCTGATGATCTAAGCGTACCCGAAACAGTTAGCGATATAGCGATATAATGTCAGGTCACACAAATCTTCACGCGCCATCGCGATTTTGCGCAGATTACGTATTGAATATCAATCCCGTGATTTTACGTGAACCATCGCCAGGAGATTGAATCGCTCTTAAGAATTTTTCCATGTAATACACTGGAGGCGAAAATATATAAATATTGCAGTGCGTGATTTCAAGTCACTGTCATAACATCTCTTATCAGAGATTATATAATTTCGTAGCGGACTGTGGACACATTTTTTCATGATCTATAACTCGCATCGGTTGAATCACTCGAGAGAGAATTACATTTTGTAAATTTCTACTGAATTTATGACCACTTTCGCTGCAACGATGAAACAAAAAGGATTATTGTTCCGACTGTCGTAAACTTTTCTGTAAAGGGAACTCGTAAAGTACCGAACTTGTAAATCGAGGTGGACTATCAAAGTTTGCACTGTTTGCATACAACAGATCGTGTGGAACTTCGCGCCACCCGAAATGTTTATCGCGCTTACTCGTTGCAAGACACCCACGCCGGCTATTAATATCACGGTCAGTACAGCGAAGTCCGCTGACTTTGAAACCCAATATCTGAATGGAAAAAGACTGCGAAAGTTGCATAGGCAACTCCTGCCTTCGATGGAAACAGAACGCGTTACCCGATTTCGGCGCAAATGCATGAAAGCCGCGATTTTCGCGTTTGAATAAATATGTTGTCTTCTTCAGTCAAATGGCACCGTAGAATAGCTTCGACTAATTTTCGTCTCTTAAACACAAACGCGTAAAATTGTCCAATATTGCTGATTGCTAGCTTTAAACTATCATTATCTGATTATGAAAATAAGAATATGGAAAAATGATTTATTTATTTAATTAAAAATCGAATACATCTCTGTAATGCAACAGAATTTATCCAATACCGGTTTTGATATCTACTGATTGTGAGATCCTCTTCAGTTGGTGGCCTATATGATGGACTAAAATTATTTATCTAATAATTGTCCTAACATTTAATAATTGCAGTATGATATATTTTTTATAAATTCAATCAATCGTTAGAAACAATTTAATGGCAAAAGAATATATTTGTACAAGAAATACCTTGTTACTGACAAAAGTCGAAAATTTTTTTTAAGATCATGTAATTTATTATCCTGCGGAGTAAAATGAAAGATTATTTTGCGAACAATTCCCCACCTTCTACCGCTTCGATTTTCTACTATCCTACGAAAACTTGAAGAAGTTTCTTCAACTCCAGAAATCCATCGCGAAGTCGTAAAAATGTTTCCGAAGAGCCACTAGAACGACTCGATATTTCATAGCGAAGTTGTTCCATCGTCTCCGACAAAAAGAGGAAAGCCTCCCTTGAAGCAACCTATCTCGCGATTATCGCGAAAAAAAGATAATCTCATGTCATCAACTCTTTCGGAATTCTTCACCCACCTTTAAGGTGACTTGGGTGAAAGCCGGAACTTCCTCAGTCTTCGGTTTAGAGTCCCTGCGGGAATTGAGGGTCCAGGGCGCGGCAGGCATGGGCAACGGGTTCGGGCCATCCTTAACCCACGGCGGTCGGAAGGTGGTCCTCTGCGGTGGTTGACCACCGGCGCCGGGCATTCTCGCTCAGCGATCTCTCTCACTGCGGCGAGGGATGATTTTGCTCCTGATCCACCCTCAGAAACGCTGTCGCGATACGTCGATTTCGTCCGATGGACGGGCGGCGATGTGATCGCGCTCGTTTGTGTTAATTGACGACGTTCGTGGGATAAACACGACGGTCCACGCTGTTCTCTGACGACGATCCTCCCGAGGACGTGCACAATGTGCCACTGACGGACTCCTGGACCGATAGGACCGCGATAGGTGGGGACCAGGCGTGGGCGAGATGTCTGGCGCGACCCACTTCTCGCGAGAACGTCGTCTCGGGATCAGGAGTTTCCGATCGCGACTGTACCCTCCCGGAGAAAGATCCTCAAAGATGCACGATCGTCGACGTGCGACACCCCGACGCCGATCGACTGCCGCGTTCTCGCGTCTCTTTCTCTCTCTCTCTCTCTCTTTCGTTCTGTCGTTCAGCTAGAGAGACGATTGCGGATCACGATGGGGTCGAGAATTTTTGCGCGAGTCTGGGAAAGATCGAGACCTGGACCGCGCAACAGGCGGACTGCACCTCCCTAACCGTACGATATTTCCGTCCGTGTGACGTCATCGAGAGACGAGAGCCCGAAATAGAAAGACGATCCTCTCCTCCCCTAGGACGCCCTCGGCGACACGCTCGTCGAGGCCTCCACCGCCTCCGCTTCGCGTCGTCGACGTCCTACGACGCATTCCGCGTCTGTTTACGTGCAACCGCCGATCGCGACCGGCCACGAAGGTCGATCGATCTTCAGGGTCAGTCAAGCCGTGGTCTCCCCATCCCAGAAGAATCCCTTAGACTTACAATTAGACAAAGAAATTTGCTTTAATGAAAGGGAATTTTAACAGAAGAAAATTTTCCGATACTTATTTTGATCAATGTCGTAAAACGCGAGGAACCGAAAGATCCAAAAGAACAATTAATATGCAAAATAGAATAATTTTCGTAGATACTAATTTTAATATTTTATCAATATTTATTGTTACGTTTGTGTAATTTTGCGCTGGTCGTGTCCGGATTTCCATGTCAAAATGCCAACATCATTTTATGTTCATTCCACATGATTTATTGGACATACGAATTTTGTCAGCACCAGGCGAGACCGAAAGATTGCCGATGTGGCATTATTATAAAAATATAACACGAATTATCGTAACGTTATTGATCAAAAAAGAAATTGTAATCCATAATTTAGCACGAACATAACATTCCCGCTTCGATTATGCGTTGTATAACTTTCAGCTTCTAAAATTCATGCTTTTTATAATATTTTTCGATTAAATGCTTCTCTTTGAGAGAGATATCTGCAAAAAGTTATGCTATTAAAGAATTTGATGTAATCATGAATGGCAATAATTTAGAGACACAACGAAGTTCTTCTAAAGCTATGAAGCTATTTCTCGACAAGGATAACTTTGAAAGTTACAGTTTCTTTATTAATTATAAATTAAGTTTTAATTTGTACTAATTTTATTTTCAAATACATCTGAATAATATTAAGCTATTTCTTAAGAGAGGAAGAGAAAGAGACAGAGAGAGAGGGGGGGAAAGAAATAAAGAGGCAGTTTTAGAGATAGATTTTCTTTATGCATATCTACATATGTGTATATCTCTTTATAATGATATATTTTTGTCATGATATAGAATAACTACGTGAAAAAGAAGTAATTAATATTAAATTTTAAAAAATATTCATAAAAGTATTTTTTGCTGTTAATAATTATGGACATTTTATTTATAAAAAACTTTGCAGCTTTTAATAGTTGTTCAGACTTATACAATTCTTGTTAGGTACTTCACACGTAAAATAATGTGTGTGATAAGTAGCTTGCCCATTATATATTAATGCAATTTTTTTGTAAATATATAAAATGTATGTATTAGCTAATTTGTCTTTTTTTCTTCTTTTTATAAGGAATATGTATTTTATCCATCAGAATATGTATTTTAGCATTATCATATGAAATGTACTATAGTCTGTATTCATGATCACGTATCTGTTGAAGAACTTAACTAAAACCAGTCTTGAGATTTAATATGATTCAACAATAAGTAGATCTTAAAAGTTAATTTGATATTCGTAATGTCATTTGTAATCGCAATTTAACTGAAGAACACTCAGGTGAAATTTGTCTTCAGATATAGCCTAAGTTCTGTTTCTCGCCATTGAATAATTAATCGGATTTTCGAGAGAAGATCGTACGTATGCGTATTAATAGTCTTTGAATCATATATCAATAGAGAATCATATATGAATCGAAAGTAATTACATACTACTTAAATATGATTCAAAGATATTTTTAACAAGAGCACGATTACTCATGTGAAAAATCTGACTTGTGATTTAAGAATAGATTTTTAACATATTCCAACGAATTATATAATACTGCTTCCGATTATGTTATTTCTGTTTCCTGCACAATCTTTTAATATTTTTCATACTTATGTGTGCGATACAAGGTACGCAGAACAGCATTGGTTTCTTTGAAATTAATATTTTTCAAATTTAATATAAACATGCTATGCCAATAATATTCAAAAAATAAAGTTTATCTTCCTTTCAATAAAAAAATTTACGAAAATTAATTTAGTATTATTCTCGCAGAAAATGACTGATCCGCATAGTCATTTAGATTTAGCACAGACAATTAATTATTAATTAATTATCGTACTAAAGTTTTACAAATCTGAATTGTTCGTAAGCGATTAATTTATATAGAAGTTCCAAACTTCTCGTTCCTCCTTTGATTCAGCAAATAGTCTGAATGAAAGCTAAATTAAAATATTGCGATATTATTTTTCATTTAATAAACAATTGGAAAATTTTTAAAAATATGTATATTTGTCGCAAAAAGACGTGGAGCAAGAACGTTGATTCAAAGTTACCGTGAAATGATAAGAGCATTTTTTACAAACTACTCCTAAACTTGTTTTTAGTTTTGAATGCTAACACGAGATCGCGCTACCAGTTCCATAGCGAAAAGTAGAAAGCATGGACGGCAAGACGCATGCACGCGTCTGAAAGATGGACCGATAATATTTTTTGTATAATAATTCAATTCTCAAAGAAAACTAATTTTTTTGTAGATTACTACAAAGTTCACATTTCATATTAACGTATTATAATATATAACATTTATATATGACATTTAAATCCTCGGAGTGGACCATTACAGTTAGGTTTCTTTGTAACCTCGCGACTGACTTGACTTGAAATTAACGATATCTATAATTATTATATATTGTAACCATTCAAGCAACTTCTCTCTCCCATTAACGACAAACATAATTCAGCGCATTATTGTCCGTCGCAATTTACACTTTGCAAAATGAAAATTTCATTTCGCGAGAGGTAGTCGAACGCCGCATTCGTAAGCGCGGAAAGAAAGACGGGGCTCCTTTGTTCGCGAAACGCGTGCAAAGTCGGCAAAGTGAATTAGAGCTCTATTATTGTCGTCATTATCGCCGAAAGTCCCAATTAGGCGGCAAGAACTCTCAACGCTCTTTCCTGGGGGAGGGAAGGGGCCGAAGAATTTCCGAGGAATTCGCGGCGGGTACGGCTAGGTGGTCGCCATTAATCCTCGCGCGTACGCGGTGACAACCACCGAATTAGTCGGGCGATCCGTCAAAAAGCGCATTTCCGTGGGCGGGCATGCGTTATATCCGCCGTCTTGGACGAACACATGGCGTTCCGGGCATTTCGTACGCACGCACGCATGCATGGGCGCATCTCTACCGCGTGATGAGAAGAGCGTGTGTGTCCAAATTTTGCAATTAGGGATATCAAAATTAGAGATTTGATACGAAAAACGCTGTTAGAAATTGCCGTGTATTAAAATCTGAGGAAGTAAACCTCACTACCTTCTTAAATAATAGTTTATTTATTTGGAAAAATTTTTATTGTAAAAAAATTGATTATTGATTCACTATTCGTTATTAGATCTATCATCATAGTTTTATTTATAAAGTCAACGGAGAAAAGAAATTCAGAAATGACAGATAAGTTAACGTTTCTTCTTCTTTTGTTTCTTCTTCTGTTTCTTCTTCTTCTTTTAATTTAGATTTCCATTATCTAGAGACGGCAGTACCAATATATTATCTTAGATCTGTTTTCGGATCTTGTTTTTAGCAATGTAATATCCTTTCCCTCAAAATTCCATAGAGTTGACGCGTTTAACTGGCATATTTTCCGGAGAAACGAAAGCAGTTATTTTTAATCGCATGAAAACTAAAAAAGCGAAACCATTTGTTCGTATCAGGCCTGTCCAAGTTTTTGCTCGCGAGCAAAACACCTTCCCCTCTACGTCATCCTGATTGTGAGTGAAACGGAGAATAAACAAAAGCAGAAATGCTGAGGCTCCATCCATCCAGATCGCACGTGTTCGTTGTATCATTCGCTGCGGGCAGTTGTATCGGAGGTGTTGGCGATTCCGAAACGAGGTAGCAGGCCCCTCCGCTCGATGAAGCTGGAGAGAAGCTTACTTTATATTACATACCTTAGATTTCTGTGCTACGTATTTCAGTATGTACAGTAGTGCAGCTTTTACTCTATTTTATTGTCTTACCCCGCTTTTTTACTATTAAAATAACATACGATGATGCTCTTTCTTGATTATTGTAACACGTAAGCTGTTTGTCTTTCTCACTTTGTCGCCCCGCGCATTTAATCCTGCGATACATAATACAAAAGCCCAACTCGCATCGCGAGACACATGCCCCGTAATACACCGCGAGAGTGTTGCGTGCCCGCTACATTACCCCGGCTGATTCTTTCAAAGCAACGTGCACGGATGTTCGCGCAAGAACCGCGAGGAAACGTCCCGCGGCTCTCGTCTCGTCCTTATTCGCGCTCTCGGAGTCGTTAAATTTTTTACTCGATTTGGACTCGCGGGCTCGCCATGCTGTAGGGACACGCGAGGCGGATATCTCCTCAAGAAAATATCCCATAGTGGAAAATTCGGTATTCGCTGATTTTCGAGCCCATCGTTTTATTTGGGAAGAAGTTTCTTTGTAGGAGGCTCCTCGAATTTTACGAGCGCCGACCGTAAATTACTTTTCTCGAAATATTTAGAAATTTCACGAATTAACTTGATAGTCGACGTGCTAAACGTCAAATAGGAATGATAGTCTAACTCACTTTTTAAAGAGCTTACTCTCGAGAAACGGCCTAAAATTAATTTTTTAAATCTCGGCTTTATATATAAAGATATTAGCCTTCCTGTTATATATCTTTGTATATTGCCATCCTAAAAAAGTTTCTTATATAAAAAGTGGCTTCGATCACTGCCAGGTCTTTGCGATCAGGGACGACTTGCACTCATTGTCACGTCGAACTCGCTTTCCTAAAAGTTTCCAGACTTTCGCGAAAATTTTTCACGTGGGTCTCGCGTTACAATCTTCTCGGGAATCGCATTGCCTGGCACTGGCTCGCGAGTACCATACCCGGCGTTTTCAACCCTGAACGTGCACACGCCGCGTCCGTAGAAGGGTAGAGAAGGAGACGGAGGTAGAGAAGGACGGCAGTCGTAATACATACGTGCATCGTGCGTGCAATGGCCCGTAAAAGCTGACTGGCTGCTCGGCACCCGAGAGAAGAGGGATGCAGCCACGCCAGCTATGTTAATTAAACGCGTTTCTAGCCCCCGCATAGGAAACCGAAGAAAAAAGAAGGAAGAGGCCGCGGGAAGAGGAGGAGGAGAAGGAGGAGGAGGAGGAGGAGGAGGAGGAGGAAGACGAATAGAAACAGGGAGGAGACGGCAGCAAAGGAGCAGAGGAAGAGAGGAGGAGAGTGCCGGGCTAATAACACGTCCCGTACGACGAACGCACGCCACACGCCCGTCTCTTCTTCTGCTACTTCTTCTTCTTCTCTTCCTTCTTCTTCTTCTGACTCTTGTTCACGCACGGCGCATCGGGGCCGTCTTTTTGCCGCGGGGGAATCGAGCGACGCCCGAAAGAATCGAGAGCGCGCGGACCGACGCGGCGGACGGACGGACGGACGGACGGACGGACGACGAGAGCGTCTGAGAAACTTTGTAGGAACTGGAGTGAAGGCAAATTGGAGTATTAATTATCCCGGCGAGAGAGCGTGTATGGGAAGTCGATTTGCTCTCGCTCTCGCGCGCGACGGACAGAGATTGCGTCTTGACGTCTTCAAAGGGTTGGAAGCTGCCGGCCGCGGCAGCCTTCCCTCGTTCTCGGCTGGGAGGAGTCCACTGGCAGGGCAGTCTACACGATCTCGTCCACACGACGACGACGACGACGACGACGACGACGACGACGACGACGAGCGGGATAATCGCGGTGGCCGATGGATAGGTAGGGAGCAGAAACGCAAACTGGAAAAGCATCAGCCGTTTCCAGCTCGAGATACCGGCCTTTCTTCCGCCGTAAAGCGGAGCGTGTTAATTGCGCATGGTAATTGCTGAGCGACGGGGCGGCTCGCTCCGCAATGTGTGGGGCATGTAAGCTCTGATCGAAATTAGCAGGCTCTTAACCGAAAGCGCTGGTAACGTAAGTAACGAGACTATAAGGCGGGGCGTCGTAACAGGATATCGTGCGATTTCGCGGGTTACGAAGGAAGCGGAGGAACAGGAAGATATCTCCTCCGCGGAGAGCGAAAACGTCAGCGACTCGTCAAGTCGCTCGCTCCAATTTCGGAAGTCGCTGTCCGATTTTTTTTACGGGCGATCCCGCGAGTCCTCCTTTGTCCGGAGTCAGGCTCGCGCCGCTCGGCGAAGACGGGCGTCCGAATCATCAATTTATTATAACGAGGCGCGTTCGTAGACATTTGTCAGAATATTACGCCGCGCTGTGGTCGTCGGCGATGCGCCACGGCGCGGCGGTAATAATTCTCGACCGGAGGGCAAACGCGGGGACGCGTTCGCAGTAACGGCCTCGTTCGTTCGTTCGCTCGCTCGTCCGCCGCGAAACAAGTTTTTCGGTAATTTCGCCGGCCGGCTGTCCGCTCACTGTCCGTCTTTGCTCGCCGCTCTGACAGCGTCCCGTTGCGGATAATCACTTCCTGGGCCTAATGGCCTACGGTGGAAAAAAAGGAGCGTCCGAAAAACTCGCCGATTGTCCGCGAGAAATTAATCAATATCGCCGCGAATCGCGAGTACTCCCGCGATTTGTCAACACCCGAGAGTACATCGGTTGTCGCGGTACTTGATGGTTCTCTAACGGAAAGATAGATGCTTTTATAGTGAATAAATAAATATATATATATATACGAGAGATATTGTTCTTTCTTTCTGAAAATTAAATCCTGAAGCGATTATAATTTTATGGATGCTAAATTAACTGTAGCGTTAGAACAGAATTGTAGAAATTTTGTTATCTTTATTAAAACTATCTTAGTCCGACATCTTTTTGTGTTTAACATTCAGAATTAGATTGCGAAACTTCTCTTCTTTTTCGCATCGAGACCAGATTGCCGAACTTCTGTCAATGTCGGAATTAGATGGCGAAACTTCCCTTGACGATACTCGTCGAAGTTTCATTCCGACAATGCCGGCGTTTTCCCTTCGTATCGATAAGTTGCATTAACGATTCCCGGCGTTCCCTTGTCGCACAAAAAATCGAGAGCGGCTCGAAAGGGCGGTCGAAGTCGCGCCGTCGACAAATTAGCTGGCGAAGGGCTGTCGGTCATAGGAGGTACCGGAGGGTCGCCCGTCGTCGTCGTCGACGTCGTTTCAGGGAAACGCACGTGGATCGGGAGGGCCGGGAAAGGAAGCGACAGAGTGCATATGTCCGACGAGAGCACTTAATCATCCGGGGAGTTTTTCCGTCGACAACTGATTACCCGCGCTCGAGCCGAATGGCTGATTAACACGTTTTAACGTGCCCTCCCTTCCTCGTGAAAACGATATGGTCGCGTCGGAAGTCGCCACTTCCGTGACGAACCACGTTATTTTTATCGCGAGCGTGTATTGGTAATGCACGGAAGGTCGTAGTCACACCCATTAGCGAGCTTCTTAACCGAATAGAAATTGAGGATCCTTTTAAGTAAGAAAGACTCTCCGCGGGAATTTTCTTCATGACTTTAACACGATTGTTCAATAATCAAACCAGTTTAATTAACATAAATTAAAGCAAATGTTTCGATATAAATAATGTTTTTTATTTGGAAACTGAATCGTTTTATGGAAGCGATTTATATGAGAATATGTATATATTAAGATATAACTTATTTGTAAATTTGTAAATTAAAAGCTAACATAATTTATTTATTTTTAAAAATCAAGATTTATTCCATTCGATAAGAAAAGGGCCTTTGCAAATTTTTGTGCGTTTTTTAATTTGGTAGTGGTTAATATGTGAGATCACAGAGTGATGACATCGTGTCACGCGTGGCTGATCGTTTTTGTCACCCTTTTGCAGTGGACGGTCTTATTACGGGCGCCATTAAATTTCACGCAATTATAAATAATAAATTACAGTATATCGACGCTCGCGCTGATAGATGAGGATACGGCAAAACGACGTATTACACAATCAACGTATATTTATTATGCCATAATTAACCGGAAATTGTCGTTACGTTATTAACTAAATAATAATGATATATCGCGCGACAAATGGATGAGGCGAAACGGCGTCGCGTTATCACAATTATCATTATCATTTCCATCGCGTTTCTTTCTTTTTCTCCGCCATACAACCGGAAGCCCGATAAACACCGGTAACGACTCGTTCGCAATTTTACCGGCGACTCGACGTGTCCGCCGTAAGCACAGATCCGTTTCGGAATTCGAGAATCGCTAACGCGACTGCGGCGAAATGATAAATCTTCGTACGTACGGAAACTTCGTGCGCAGAATTTTCGCCGAAAATTTATTCTCTTCGTTATCGCGGGGTCTCGCAACGGCCTTGAAACGACGGTATCACATATCTTTTCGCGCAGCGCGCAGATATAAATGCCGGTGTCCACGCGACGGCGTAATAATAATTTCGCTAATGAAAAAAAAGAAAAGAAAAATGGATTATCTTGGAAGACAGACAGACGAAGGAAACGCGTTACATTTAAACGGCCCTTTAGATTTATCGCCCTTAAAACTAAATAAAAGATTACAATTACATCTGCATTGTGCGTGAATTTTTCAGTTTTCGACTAATACCAATAAAAGATCTTGTAATTTGTTAATAATACTTATGACGCGTATACACAGCGAGAAACAATGATTTCATAACATATAATGAGTATATAAATGAATAATTTGTCCTTGGAGTAAATTTTCTAAAAAGAAGATGTCTTTTTCTTTATCAACTCGTATTCGGATGAGATGGTGTTTGAACGGGATAAGTTCGTGCTTTACGATGCCTGAAATGATGGGAAATTCTCGATATTCCAGTTGAATGATAATTTTGCAAAAAGCGGCGTTACCTTAGTAAGCTCGATAATTAGTATTCCGCCTCGCCAACAATTACGGCGTATTGGCATCGCCGGCGGTTCGCTTCCTGACTTCGCGAAGACAGAAACACGAAGAATATCGCCTTTTTGCCGGCGCGAAGCGATTTTCTCACGATGTTCATGTCGAGAGAGATAATTAAACCGTGTCTTTGGGAACCGGCACGAGACGCGGAATTGGCGGTGCACGCAAGGCGATTTTCGCGAGATAGTTTTGCGGTCAGCCTGTTCGCGGTCTTTGAAATTCTAATGCTCCTCGAGTCCTTTTTTTCTCCTGCTACGCGTTTACCCAGAAATCCATCGTAAGATCCTGCTGCGTATTACCTTACGTAACACTTCGGTGAAGGTAGTTGCATATGAATACGAAGGTGTATTTGTAGAAATGTATTAAGAACAAGGAAGAGTAAAGGAAAATAAATATGAAAATATTTGACGAGAAGCTAAAATAACATTAAAAGAGAGCAGAACAAAATGCATTGTTTTATAAATGAAAATAAAAGAAAAATTATTTAAAAATTATATTTGTAATAATAACAAAATTTAGAAAAATGTGTTAATCCAAAACCTCCGGAAATCATAATCTCGAAATTAAAAAGATAGATTTTACATTTCAATCATTTTTAGAAACCGTGTTTACGAGAATATATTCTAATGTCAATCTATAATTGTAAATTTTATTTAATAATGACGATATATATCTAAAATTTAAAAGCTTGTCGATATTTTCTTTCGATATTTTTACCAGGATCGTAGATGATTTCGTCTACCGTCTTTGAAGGATCGAACCCTTCCAATTTGAATTATCCGATACGATTGAAATATTGTCGTATACTAATGAGGGAGTTTTCCACAAAACGTAGCATTATCGATTAAAAGGGACCGTTATTAAAATAACTTTTATGGAATTATAATTAACCCGTGGTTTGTACAGTATTGGATGTGTGGCAATAATTATAGGCTGGACCGCATGATTAATCGCCGCAGGTGCAATAATTTATTGTCCCGATTACTACTACTTCTACTACTTCAGTATTAACATCTTCTTCATTCAGTGGTCACGGTGAACGATAATTGAATATTCGCTTTTTAAACTTAGAAGCAGTATAACATATAACCTTATAAATAAAAAGAAGTCGAATGTATAAAGGGAGGTTTGATGCTCAAAGAAATAGATAGAAACTCCTGTTACATAAATGTATTTTTCGATGCGCATAACGTTAGGCTATTTCTACTTGTCGATCAATTTACTTAATTTCCTTTATCTAAGAAGAAATATTATCAAAACCTTCAGTTTTATTTATGTAAATAATTGTATATGCATTTAGATGCTTTTAATAGAACGTGTAATATTTTAATATTATTTTTTCGGACTTGTAGCACAATTACACGAAAACACACGTATCATATCGATGTGCGTTATCTGCAAAGAATACTCTCTTTAGCAGATGATTACTCGTGTATATTACTAGGATAAAAGAACTTTCCTCTAAAGTAACTATATATTTGTTCCAACTTCGCTCAATTCTCGTCTTCCCTTTCGCGCGCCATAAACACCCACAAGTTATGAAACAATTTCGCGGGGCTCTCTTCGGAATTTTCGCGAAACGCGAGCTTGAATCTCGTCGTCGCCGGAAAAGCTCCCTCTCTCCCTCTCTCCCTCTCCCTGTCGCTCTCTCCCTCTCTCTTTCTCTCCGCACATCCCGCACGCGAGGACAATTTTAAATATTCCCGTAAAATATCCTTCCGACATTTCGCCCCGATTAAATCCCGTATTCCACGCGCGCGGGCGTAGAGCGATCTAAAAAAGAGAGGAAGAGAGAGAGAGAGAGAGAGAGAGAGAGAGAGAGAGAGAGAGAGAGAGAGAAAATGAGAAGGGAGAAAAACGAGAGAAAAGTTCCCCGGGACCTCAATCTCCCTCAAATCCGCACAAAGAGAGTGCAGAGCCCGTCGTGCAAATGGCGACTCCGAATTCCCGCGCGCGCTCTCTCAAAGAAAATATATTTATAAAATTCATGCGCCCGCGTCGACGATCCGCGCGCGCCCTGGTTAATCGGTTTTCCGAGGACGTTGATCAATTTCGCCTAGAAAGAAGGCGAGAGATGGAGGAGCGAATGAGAGAAGGGAATGGCTCTCGCCCTCTCGGCGAGCGAGAGAGCGAGCGCGAGCAAGTGGAAACCTTCCTCTCTCCATCCGCGGCCTCTTCATCACCGCCCACCCTTTTTTCTTTTCCTCCTTCTGCCACCCTCTATTCGTCGTTTTCCACCCATCTCGCGAACGCCGTCTCCTTCTCTCTTCTTTTTCGAGTCGTCGAAAAAATGCGCCCTTCGGGCTTAGAAGACTCTCGTGGCTTCCGCCGTTCCGATAGAGAGAAAGAGAGAACTGCCGTTTCTCTCCCTTCGCGCTCTCGCCCTTTCTCGCGTCCTCATCCTTTTTTCCGCCCAAGACACGCGAAGCAAAGCTAAGTGCCCGAAAGCTCGAAACCATCTTCCCTCCGCGAGTATTACGCGCGTAAACAAACGCCGCGCTCCCGATGGATCCGAGCGGCGGCTCGGATCTCCCGTTTTTTCTTCTTTCTCTCTCTCTCTCGCCCTCCGCGCATCTCCCCAGCCTGTTACGTGGAAAAATAAGTGCACGCAGCAGCACCTAGGCACCCAGAAGAGAGCTCTGCGCTCCTCCGGGCGCGCTCCGGCATCTCTCGCCGCGTGTCTCTCCGGTCCTCCTCGCTTTACCCTTCCTCCCTACATCCCGCTATCCTCGTCCTTCTGCACCCCCTTATCCGCCGTCCTTCTCTCGCTCCCGTGGCGCGCGCGCGCGCGGGCGCGCGAGCACACGAGCGAGCGGCGCGTCTGCGTGCACGTACATTAGGTACCTGAGCGCGTATATATGGGTACCTATCTATAGGTACCAAATGGTAAATGAGAGGGTAGACGCGAGGTCCGGACGCCCGCAGCTAGCGGCGACCCAAAGCTTCGTCTACCGCGGGGCTGTATGTGCCACCGCACGTACCGGGTGGCCGAGAAACGTCGGTATTTTTTTTCGGTCGGGCGCCGGCAGCGCGAGGTACCGCGGGACGGAGGGAGGAGAGCGGGGACAGGGTGGTTAGAGTCGGCGAGTGGTTACGGCAAGGCCGGAACGCCCTGCGAACGTGAATTCCGCGAGTGCGGCAATTGCGAGTGCCTCAGAGACGGAGTTGCGGCGGCACAACGACGACGCGCAACGAAATTGAGTTGTTGGATAATGCTGATGAACGGCGATCCCGATGTGCGTTAATGATGTACAATCGGAATGTTCTCACGTCGCGGCAAGATCCGCATTTGGTCCGCGGATAAGAAAGAACCGCGGAATGAACGGAGGAAGAGGAAGAAGAATCGAATACAGGCAGGGCTTAATGGCAAAGGGAAAAGGAAAAATCGAGTTACTGGAAAAAAGCGTGCGCAGAAATATCTCTTGTTTCAGAATACTTGTCGTGCACACAATCTCCCGGTTGTGCTTTCACTTGGAGAACTCGTATTTCTATTACTTTCCTGATGGACAATGTATATTGCAGGGAAATTGGACCTTTCTCAAATTCTTTCGTGATTAGAACTATAATCGCTATTGTTCCACGTTACTGCAATCGTAAATTTTGCAATTATCTCATGATATAGTTGTCGCAATAATATATTAATTACCTTAGCCAAAGTAACGTTGAAAGCGCTAACGTTATCGAATGCGCATTAACGCGTTTATCAAATTCCGATATACTCATCGCCGTTCACGTCGCGCGAGCATAATTAATAACAATTGGTGCGTGTATATAAAACCCATAAAACTGGCCACGATTCCCATCTCTTCCGCATCCACGTAGTTAACCGAACGCGCGCGGCTACATCCGCGAAGACACAGAGTTACAGCTGGAAAATTTCATAGAAAATCCCGGCTTCCGGTCACCGCACGGGACGCGGTCGCGCGGTTATGAAATCGTTAAGCCACAATACCCGATATTGAAGCAACTATTTGCAGTATTTACCGCGCGATGCCGAGCGGATGCATCCGGGGACGCAGCGGGACGGTACACAACGCGTGCGTTCCGCGTGCGCAAATTGGCAATCGGCGCGCGCGGAAGCCTACGTTAAAACAAACAAACAAATAGGCGCGGGAGAGAGAGAGAGAGAGGCGAAATGAAAGGCGAGCAATTTTCGCGAAATCGCAAACGGCCCGCGCGCGCGGCCAGAGATGAAAAATTTTCTATATCGCCAACTATTATCGTCGCTTTAGCCGCATTCACGGCCGACGCGCGTTTTCAATCGCGCCGGCCCGTTGAGTGCATTTTGTTCACAATTCCGCGAGCGGGGCCGGGGGCGGAAAAATGCATCGGGGGTACGGGGGACAGCACGGGGCGGGGGAGGGGAGCGTGAAGAGATAGAAAAATTGCTACGGCCCGCGCGAAATTTCATATTTTCCCGCCCTACGATGAGCGATAATTCAGAGGCGTACCGAGAGGCGCATCGCGCGATAACGTGTACGCGATAACTCGAGGAAAATGGGGTAGAAACTGCGTTCCCGGGGAAAAAAAAAGGTCACGCTCGCGCGTACGCGCCGTATACGGGGTGAGCCCCGAAAATCGCACACCGGGGGACGCGGCCGTGTAATTAAATGCGTCCGAGCGGACCGCGAGCGTAATCGAACGGCCGTCCTGGGAGTCCGTATTACATTAAATGATTCATTTGTATTTATATACGCTTTCGGCGTATATATTTTCCTTAAAAGGGCTCTCATTACGATTTCGATTAAGTCCGCGGCGGATAATCGACGGCGGATACGCGAAAACAAGTTTAATCGCCTTTTTGCTTACTACGTACGAAATCGCTGACTTCATTTAATCCGCATGATTCGATATAATTTGCAACAAAGCGGCGGCGGCGGCGGGGCAAAATGCCGTACGATTTTTCGAGGTTTATACCATGCCGGCGAAAGATGATTTTCAATACAAAATTTCTACAGCGATACAAAAAAAACAGCAATGCCGAGTGTAACGATATTCTTTTTCTATTCATGACAAAATAACAGAAGGTACTGTTGGATAATTTATTATCTGTACATTACTAACTGGTTTACGCAACATTACATTTTACATTTCATTTTCTTTGAAAATTCGTGTATCTATCTTCGGGGGAGTATCCCTAAAATAAGGAAGAATACTCTTCCCCTCTCTCTTCTTTCCTTCTCTTTCTCCATTTACCGTTATCCTCTCTCCCTCGCGAGTTTCCTTCCAATTCCCTACGTTTCTTCCGCGTCGCCCGCGCCCGAGAAATGCCGAAGAAATATTTCTATCGCGCCGCCCGCGCCCTCGTGCTAGCTTCGCCGCCGCGGCCGCGCCGCGGCAGTAGCGGCAACGACGACGATGGCGTTCTCGTTTCGCGAAGGGCAATCTCTGCGAGAAGCCGTACACATTTTTTCGGTCGGTGGAAACCCCGGGAAATCCAGGCGCGAGAAATCCCGCTGGCTGTCGCCATTCCGCACGCACGTGCGACTCTCCGGGGCTTTTCGCCCCGTGTAACGAATGGGGCCGAAGCTGTAAGGCGCAATCTGGCCGGCCGATCTTTCGCGCGCTGCGGGATCAGAGCCCGGTGATTCGAATTGATTAACTTCCTCTCTTTCCTCCCTTCCTCCTCCCTCCCTCCCCTCATCACTCTCTCTCTCTCTCTCTCTCTATCCGCGCCTTCTTCCCTCTTCCTTTCCGCCCCCTTTGGGTGTAGAACAATAGTTCTCGTTCGCGAGGAGAGAACACCACCGCGCCGCTACGTTTCCACGCGCGAATCGTAATTCCTCCGTGCTACGGGACGATTCGATTTGCATTTCGATACCCGGTCGCGGAGATAAAAAGCGACGGGCCGCTGCTGCCGTTGCTTGCCGCGGCCGGTCCGCAATCTCCGCGTCCTCGCGTTCGTTAAATAAATGAAGATTGCGTCCGTGCGAGACGCCACGTATTAAATTACGACGGTACGGAATGGACCCCGGCTGCGGTTGCCACCGTAAACCGTGAGGCATTTCGGCCGTCGTCGATTGCGGCTGCTCGCCAACTCGGATCCGACGGTTCCGGGATGCTTGTCGTATTTGTACGATTAATAACTTATCATTCTCGACTCTTATCAATTCTCATTGCTTTGACAAGTAACGCGAAACTCTCTAGAATTTTCGAGTCGTGATACAATTTGAAGAACTGTACACGTACATCCTACAGGCCTGCTTCAGGTCGCACGAATAAGCGCATTTGCTGCTATCACCGTCATTATATGTTCGCGTGTTGGGAATAAGCGTAGTTTAGGATGCGTATATATATATATATTCGCGCGCACCTATATGTTTCCCGCGTTAGAATAAATGGTCGCGAATGGTCGCCGAGAAAAACGTTAAAGCACGCGATAAACGTTAGAATATATACCCTACATTAAAACCGACTGCGCGAGTTATCGCGCTACGAAATAATAAATTCAAGCGACCTGGCAGTTTGAATCGTACGAAAGTGCGATTTACGATCAAGTTCGCGCGACGCCATCAGTCGGCTAAACACCCCGAAGACGCGCTTCGCGACCGTACTTCATAAAGCAACTTAGCGGATTGCGAGTTGGGGGAGCCGCGCCGCCGTGTAAACGAGAACTATCGACTACTTTCCCCTCGTCCGTCGTTCTCGTTACGCCGTCCTCGCGCGACGGGAACGTAAAATATCTCGTCCCGCAATCTTGTCGCGGACGGCCAATCAATTTGCTCGCGGCACGCAGACGGACGAACGAGAACCGGGGCCGTGCCGCAATTTGTCGACGGCGGGGTGTCGGGATCGACACCTGTTACGATCGTACTTACCGGGGATATTAAGTAGCGTGATGCACGTAGGCCGTAAAATCGTAGCGGCCGAGGCCGGTGTGCCGCGGATGGAATCAGGGGATGCCTTCGACGATCGCCGATAAACAGTCGGTCGCGGTCGAAGGAAAGGCGAGTCGTAATTAAAATCTGCGATGAGCGCCCGCGATACAGACAAATCCGATCGGACCGGATTGAATCGGATCGACGCGACGCGACGTGCCCCGCGCCCGCGACACCTGTCCGCCTTTCGGCCTTTCGTCGGATTTTTCATTTTTTCCTGTTCCGCCGCACACGTGCGGTCAAAACGCGTCCGCGGAATCCTCGCGTCTGTCGTTTTCCGGCGACAACGAACCGTCGCGTCGCGCGAACCACCTGAGAACGCTCATTACGCACGCTGCGAATCCGCGAAAAACCGACTCGACGACGGTGATTGACGGTTCTCCCTGTGTTCGTCGCCGCGCGAATGCGATATTCTTTCGAGTTTGTGACGGCGTGTGATTTAGATCCTTTAGAAACTCCGACAATGGCGAAAAATACATGTCCTTGACACTCGACATAAATTACATCCGGTGAGCGTCGAGTTTGTACGATTGTCGTCGTAAAAATAGAAAATTAGAAAATTGTCATGTCCCGCAATAAACGTGTCATGAGTTTTAATCAAATGTAAGGTGTTTTCAATGTCGAAATTTCGATAGTTTGCAAGTTGCATTGAAAATCTACGGAATCAGATCAAGCCAAAATTGCATAGAGCAACGCAAGTATAGTTGCGTTTACTTAAAAAAAGATATACACTTTCTTATTTGTATATCGGCATTTTTTAATAATAATGTTATCGCAACACATCTCTTTTCTCTCATTTTACATAGTGTAGGTAAAATACTTGAATTCTCTCGATGATTTTTAAGTTACATTCCAAAATCATTTGGAATTCGGACGACGGCCGAAGGAACTAAAAATTACGCGAGGGTGGAGTGTACGAGCGATAATAAAGACGGTCCAAGTCTCAATGCTGCCTGGTGCATTAATTAAAAGCGCGAGCGAAGCGCGGACCACCCGTTACATCCGTTTGTTTACGATCGCCTCTGCGAAATCGCGCGCTTTATCAATGGCCGAATATTATTCGTCCCTATTATCGTTCGTCGTTAATTCCCCATCGCGGCGGACCCGTCGTGGCAGCGAATTCATAAAAAGATATATGCGCCCGATTTTCCATCAGCGATTTTTGCTTTACGGCCGGCCCGCGCTGTTATCGGGCGCCACGAACAATAACAACGTCCCGTAAATAATTGCTAAAAGCTGATAGCGTCCGGAACTTGCGCGCGTAGGCGTAAAATGGTGCCTTTTCCGGATGTTCCCGTCTTTATCGTCAAACGAGTGGCCGTCAGAAATACCCGTGGAAGAAGCGAAATAATATTACTGGCACTCGCGTGTTTCACGCTCAGCGATAAACGTCATGTTCTCTCACTTGTAATAATTCGCGCACACGAGAACGATGATACATTTGTAAATTGAACGCAGCTGCGATCATTGGCGTATCTTTACGTTCGGCAGATATATATCTTCATTAAAATCGAACTGAAGTAAAAATTCCATTCTCTTGCGCCGCGGAGACATTTATCTCTCGCAGAGCAGAACGCGCGGGTTGACGCGCGCGGTGGCATTTTTCTCCGGTCTGCGCTTCCGTGTCCTTAAAACTGGCGACGCTTCGCGACGTTAAACGGCGCATGACTTATATGTGGCAAGCCCAATATTCCGTGGGCTCGACAGGTCGCGTTTACCTGCGAGGCAACGGACGGGCGAGCACCTGTTATCGGTTGCCCAGTATCACTCTCGATACGATATATTATCAAATCTTGTCCCGTGACCGGAGGTGGTCGAAATGCCATTTCAGAATGGACGACAATTACGAGCCGCGTTATAGAGCCCGGCCAGTGCGAGCCAATGTGTAAATCAAACATAGGGTGTTGCGATACGTACGCGCGTACATTGTATTATGCCGTTTATCGCGATTCCCTGCGGTCGGCCGTCCGAGAATTATCGTGGAGTATTCAGTATACGCTGCGCGAAAAACCTCAAGGATCCTTACTCTTCGAGGAAGAGATCACGCTCGTTCGTGTTTCATATTCTCTACGAATTGTGGCTGTTGGAATAACGCGACGCGATCACAAGACGCTTTAATGTTTCTTTCCCGCTGCGATATACAAAATGGCAAAAGTGTCACTTAAAATATTAGCGTTTCGAGCTATTATTAAAGTTTCAACGTGGATAATAACGCTTTGATATCGATATCAGATTATCATTAAAGTTAGAGCCATCAATGCGGAGAAATGACAATTCCTTCCTTCTATTTCTGACTGGCAGACTGGTATTCGTTGTTCTACTTCGTAGGTATTGATATATTAATAGAGAATGCAGCAACTGTAAAGTTTGCGGTATCGACTGCACACGCCAGTCGTGAAATTTCGCGATGAGAGATCTTGCCTGCGAGATTAAATGAACAGGTAATTTCAGAAACGAATCCAAGTCGCATGAAACAGTACAATTTTCAGAAAGCAAGGATGAAGCTATGCAGATGCTAAGATATCGCTTATTGATAAACATCGAAGAGCATCGATGTTTCCTAATACGAAGTGCACCGTAAGACTAAGTTATTTCCTATTAATCAACTTTGCACCATGAGGAATATACAATTCACGCAAGAATTGTACATAAGAAAAACAGTGTTTGATTTTGCGCGTGCGACAAATTTTATTATCTTTAATTCCCGATGTTTGTCGATCGCTCTGTCGACGTTAGGCAATTCGAGAAGCTTTTTCTGTTTTTGACGCGAAGTCATCCCACGTTGCGGTATCGGCGGGCATCTCCAGGGAATGTTCGCTCGCGCTAATTTGCGCTCGCTCGCGCTCGGATGCTCGTACAGGTGATCGCGTTTCGTGAATCTCGGCGGCAGACACCCGTTATAGCGCGACCCGTGTTCCCGTCCACGAACACAGCCGCGCCAGGCCGCGGGACTATATCGGTGTAAGAACGGTCGGTCGATGGGATGAGAGAGAGAGAATCGTCGTCCGGACCCGACGTCTACCCACCGAGTTGATAGGTTGTTCGAGCGAGAGAGCACGAAGGGCGAAGGAGTGAGACGAACGACGAGCGTGGAGAGGATACGAGACGCAGAAACGACACGGAAGAAGTGCAAGAGAGACGGCGGGAGAGGCGGTCGAGCGGCGAGATAGAATTAGAAGAGGACGTCGACAGACTTCGTTCGGCCGTTGGCGGAGGAGGAAGCGAGAAGGGAGGAAAAAGGGAGTACGAGAGGGTGGAACCAGCGCGAACGAAGCGAAGAAGCGCGGGTGCGAGTGAGAGGAAATGCGCGTGGATGCGTTTGCGTGCGTATATACGCGTACACGCGTGCATACGCGCGTACAAATGTGCGTGTGTCTGCGTGTGCATGCGTGTACCACTCTGCGGGTTGGAGGAGGTGGAGCGAATAAGAGAGAACCGTGTTTCGTTTCGTTCGGCTTCGGCTCGCGGCCTCGGCTCCTTCGTGCTCTCGTCACGAAACCTAGAAGAAGAAGAAGAAGAAGAAGAAGACGAAGAAGAAGAGGACGAGAGAGGAGGATATCTCTTGCGTACGCGCCGGAAGAAAGAGAAGAAAACCACCGCGGAGGGACGGGCCTCCACGTAGAAATCGTCCTACCGTGCCCTGCTACTACCTGCAATCCCGCGGTGAATCCGCCTTCCTTCCAGGATCCCTTCCTTCCTTCCTTCCTTCCTTCCTGTAACGCGCTTCTTCCTTCTTTGGTTACTATTCCCTCGTTCTTCTTCTTCACCATCTCTTCGATTTCTTTCACCTTCCTTCATCTTTCTAACGCAAGTTCTTCAACTATTCGTTTTCCGACGTCTTTTCGCGAAAATCGTCGTCTTTTTCACGGCTGAGAATAGATACAGTTAAACCCCTTAATTTCGGTGTCTTCCTCTCAAAGTGTTGGAAATCGAGTTGATTGTGAAACAATCTCTCTATGTGTTTCCTGCGTTGTGAAAATACTTGTGGCAAGCTAGAACAAAGAGAAAGAGAAGCCTATAGTAAATACATGAGATGCCTAAGTCTAATAAATTCATTCGCATAAGAAATTTATATAATCTATTATTTTTTATATATTCGCAAACCGTACATCTAAAATCTTTGAAACTAATTATTGAACAATCGCGAATATTAACATTCTTGATTTTGCATAATTACTATGTTAAGAGATTGTTTTTTTTTGTAAGCTCTTCAAACTTTCTTTAGTTGAGCTATAAATTTCTTTGGTCTCTAGGTTTCCGATAAGTATCTTACTTTATGGCCTTCATTTTTCTGAAATTTACTTGTATTTTTTTTTCTTTATCCGGATCACAAGTGGATAATTCTTCTGACTATAACAGCACAAAACTTGCTCGTTTGTTCCTTTATGGGTGTATTTAGCGTGAAGTTTACGCTCTGCTAGACCCTTAATACGTTGCGGGGAAAACGCAAAACTTCGCGGACTGTTCCCGACAGATCTGCCTTCGGTCGCGGCCTTTTGAGGCGGTTCTTCTTACGAAATCGCGGCCGCGCAGCGTTCTTCGTCTTTGATTTCAGCACGCGCTTCTTCTTGGCTCGCTGCAAGATAAAACTAAAGGCTGCATACTTCAAGAAACAATCGCAAGAAGCTACACAATAACTTGCTGTACTTTTTAGTTAGGAAGTAGCCAGCTTACGCTCACGTGACACGCGTTGTAATACTATCGTTTACGGCAAAATCAACTGACGCTTTTATTCACGACTAACGTACGATTCCGAAAGCGTACGAAAAATGCAGAAACGTACAGTTCACAATTCTCGAAAATGTTTGAAATGTTAAAACTCTCATGGATGCATAAAATGTTTTTCTTTAGTTGGCAACTTATCGTATTTTCTTCCTCCTCAAAGACCGTTCTCCGACTTCGCGATATCGCGAAGAACATTCGATGTGCGAACTTTACTATTGTCCTTTCTTTTTTCTGCGTTCGTTTTTACTTGTGACTACATCGGCACTATATTTTCGTCTGTCGTCAAACGTTCCGTTACTACTTAGAAGTCCGATGCTCCGCTTTTCGCGATTGCTTTCCGCTCCTGTTTCGCCCTTTATTTCTCATCTTCAGTCTATCGATTCTGATATTCCTATCGAGGATTTTACAGTTTACTATATCGAAGACTGCGTAAAAGAATTGTGATATACATGTATACATACATATATACACAGTTGAAAACCACAGCATTTTTTCTTTAAACATTTTAATTACAAAGAAAAATTAAAATATTAGGTGGAAAAGAATACTTTTACTTCCGAAAAATCATGTTACGTTATAAAATACTTGTTGGATTAATGTAATGTCTAGAAGATTACACGATTGGTTGAGATTTTCTAAGACACTGTTTCTACTTTCTTAAAACAAATATCTGGCGTTTTTCAAACAGCACTAAAATTGGGATTACATTTTAGAGTTTTAAATATCGTTTTGTTTATCGGTATCTTATAAAACTCCTCTATTAAAGGATCTCCTCAGCACGAGAAGAGAGAGAGAGAGAGAGAGAGAGAGAGAGAGAGAGAGAGAGAGAGAGAGAGAGAGAGAGAGAACTAGCTCCGCGCAAAAGTTCCATACTAGTCGGACAAGCGTCGTCCTCGCACGAATCCCAGGAGATCCGCGCGCGATTGGATGTCCCGTTAATCCCTCACCCTTTCTTCTCCCTCTTCTTTTTGTCCTTTTTTTTACATAAACGCGTTTCGTGCCTGTCGCCCAAAACGCCCCGTTACGTTCCACGAACGAAGCTCGTTCGCATGACGGCGCGGCTTAAGTTTCGCGTTACACGGCGGTGGCCTATCAAGATCAGAAAAATCGATCAGTCTATGAGAACGCTTCCAACTGCGAATTAAAATTGGCCGCCGTCCTCTCTGCCATAACGAGGAGAAGAGAGAGAAGAGAGCTACAATGAGACATATACAGGGTGTGTCAGTACATTGCGATAATAAAATTTGGAAACGGTTTGCAGATAGAACACACTTAACTTTTATCATTACATATCAAGAAAGTAAAGCTTCCGACATCAACTCTGTCAATTTAAAACTCAAAGCTTGGGGAATGTTTGGGTAATAACATCTTATGGTTTATCTGAAGCTTAATCCATTAAGACACTTAAATTTTCAGTGTTAAATAATTCTGTGATCAGAATTGAAACTAAATTTGGATAAAGGAATAATTCTTTCAAAGTAAAATCGCCGTACCTCACGTATATCTTAGTATATCTTGGTATACGAAAACAAAAAGAGCGAGAACCAATGAAAACGTTCTTCATGGCTGCGCGAAGCCAAATCCAGATCAAGACGGCAATAATAGACGGCATTAATAAGCTATATCTTACTGATCGTTGCTTTATCATTTAGGAAACGCGTTGATTGACAATCATTCGATCCGATTTTATTAGAAGCGATAAGGATGTCTCGCGAACGTCAAAAGTATTTATTAGCGATCTACTTTTTCTTAAGGGCATGTACGCCACGTTTCGGAAATAAGCCTCTCGACTCACAAAGGGAGGATAAATTACCGATCCGGGAATAATTAATTCAGGCCACCACGGCAAACCCAGGCGTACCTATTAGCAAACCTAATCGTTCGCGAATCCACCTCCTCATTTCTCAAATTCCAAAAGCCTTGTTGCGCTTTCGAGCTGCCGGCCGGCGTGCGATCGTAATCCGATCGATTAAATTCATACCGTGCCATTTCGTGCATCGCGTACAAACACTATGTGTATGTCAATCGACACTCTCGGGAAAAAAAACGAAGAAAAAAAATACCCATTTGCTCTTTGCTCCCCGCCGGGGGTTCCAGAGAGGGGGCGAGCTGATGAAAAAAAAGAGACGCGCGACGAGAAACGAAACTACTACGAGGGGGTGAGAGAGCGAGAGATCGCTCGGGATCGATCAAACAAATCGATCTAACGATCCACGGAGTGTATACGGCCTCGCATACTTCTCCTCGTTAATTGCCTTTTTTTCAGCGCTGCGTTTAGGGAGTCGGGCTAAAGAGACGAAGAAGAAAGGGACTCCTCGTACCCAGCCAGGGATACGAGAAGCAGGGGAATCGGGGGAACAGGGGGAGCGAGGCACAGGTCCGAAAGGGGGGCAGGGCGAGATCGGCTGCTCGAGAAATAGTTTACGGCGCTCCCCGATCGAAGGGAATCGCGTGAAATCGAATTCGTACGCACGTACGACACGCAGGAACGCGAAAGGGTGAGAAGGGTGGCGGGCAAAGGGGCGGCGGAGGTGGGAAAAATAGAGAAAAGGAATACGGGAGAGAAACGAGGAGAGAACGGTAGAGAGGGAGGAGAAGAAGGAAAGGTGTATTCGAGCGATCGCCGGAGCACGATCCGCGTTGCTTTGAGAACGACGATCGTCGGCAGCGCGATGACGGGGCTGCTTCTGATACCCGGCGAAAAATAAATGGCGCGCCGCCGCGCCGCTAGCGAGCTGGGAGCTGGCGTGATAAGCGCGACGAGGTGATCCGATCTCGCGCAACGTGTCGGCTCGATCGCGACATTTCCGCGTTATTTCACGCCGTGGGAATTTCGCATTTGGAAATACGAGGCAGGGAATGATGTTTAATGCAACGAATAGCGTCTGAGAAGAAAAATTTCATTTATTAACTTACAACGATCCGTTATTAGTTGTGAAAATGATTCGGCTGAAGCAAGCTTGTGTAATCTCTGAAATTACGCTATTCGTATGTAAATTATTTTTAAGTTAATTATTTTAAAATAAACACATCGAGTCTGCATTTCCCCAAAAAAGTCACGATGTTTTGTATTTTAATTTCGTTTACGGAAGCAGTTGCGTTAGAGGAAATTAATAAAAGCGAGTGCTAAAATTGCTATCAAATGCTAATGCGAGAGCTAAGAGATTCGTGAGGAATGAAATAGCGATCTTTTTCTGGAGTATCGACAGGGAGTTTCGATGAAGAGCTTCCTGTCTCTGGTTCTCGATTTTCGAGGGCGATCGAAAACGCGTCAAACGGTCGGAGAGAAGCAGTTTTCTTTCTCTCTCTCTCTCTCTTTCTTTCTCTCTCTGGATTTCGCCGTCGTTTTGTCCGCGTCGACGGCATGTCGTTAGAACGTCGATCGACAGTTACAACGGTGACGAACCTGTCAATGCAGAGAGCAAATAAACATCTGGAAATGTGGGGATTTGAAACTGGAACGTGATGTGCGAACGGAGCGAAAATCAGGAAAATGCAAACGTCAGACGGAACTGAATATCCCCGAAGCTTCTGAAAAATTAGCTCGACGGAAAAATTAGGGCAAAAATTATCCACGTGCTCGGGTAAATTTTACAAAATCGCTATTCAGCGAACGAAATTACGAAAGTATGAGTATTTTAATATGTACGATATGATTTTTCTATCTTCGTATGAATTTTATTAACATTGAATTTTGAATTTCGTAACATCAAAATGAAAACAAACAATTTATAAATATTATTTTAAATTTATACTTGTTTATAATTATAAAAAATGCGTACTACATTCGTTTGACTAATTATTATCGTATTGCAAATGACAATACATGTAAAACAATTGCGACCAATTTTGCGTTATCAGCAGTCCATTAAATGAAAATTTATATAAATTTTGTGAAGCATGGATTTCGCAGGCAATTGTACCGTGTCACGAATTGAAGCAATATTTGTTCCCGTTTGCGCTCACGATCGCATCATCGTCGAGAGCGCTGCTTTGTATTTTTTCAAACTATTGCATTGTCTTCGCGTGTAATCGAAGTTCGTAGTGCAACAATTCGGAGAATATTAGGTAAACAGCGCGCTTGTTTACCCCGCGAAGAAAACTCGAACGGTATGCGAAAATATGTAATCTCGGCCGGATTTCGTTCCGGAGCCCGGAGCACTTTCATCGCGCGCGATTGCGTCCATGTTGATTTTCCAAGAAACGCGTTGCTGCATTTCGTTTTCTCTCGCGCGCGCGTGTCAGCGGCAGCGCCTGGATTTTTTCAACCGGGCCGGAAAATATTTTCGCTTGACGAATGTGCGGGCTAGCGGATATCTAACAATTTACGACTTTGAACGATCGTCCCTGATCGACATTCGGCTCGAGTACGCCGCATCGCTCGTCTGTCTCTGTACAAATTCGAATGTCCAGATCGATCGGCAGAGAGATCTCTCCGTGGCGTGTGACGCGTATTAGCGATGTCACACAAAAATACGAGACAAAGGAATTTTTATAATGCATATATATTTTACGAGTTGTAAGTTTTCCATTTATTTATTAAGGGGATCCTGTAGTGAAGACCGAACTCCGACGCGAGGTCTGTATTACCGGCCGATATATATACGACACATTTGCTTCATATAAAAGTTCTGCAGCCTGTATTTACAAAACGGGAACGGTATGATACGCGGATTACACCAAGAATCAATGTAAAATTCTTAGAGCTGGGCTCAGGTACCTAAAAAAAAAGATTAGCGTTTAATAACGGTTATTAAATGTTTAATAACGTTTAATAACGGTTATGTATGACAGCTCCATCATAAATTTCCGGCATAAAGTCGTACGCTATGTATTTTGTATTGGAATATATACTTTAATTATGGAAAAGGATTTCTAAATCTGTAAAACCAATACAACAAAAACGTGTAGAAAAAATATCGCGTTCGGCCGGTAATACAGACCGGTACAGGATCGCCTTAATATTCATCACCGTCGTAATTTCTGTAACAGAACGCAAAAGGTATCTCCCTCTTATTATCTCTCATTTTTCTTGCACCCCACGAGATCTTGCGGCGGTATAGTTGCCGGTTCATTTCACGACAGGCATCTCTTGCATTTTCGCGATGACCTTCCAGGCATCGATGTCTCGTCGATCTCTCGATCTCGGGGGAACCGCAATCGGCGACGTCGGCACATGTAAGAGGGAAATCGTAAAGCTCGTTGTCATAAAACGCCGCCTCCGCCCAATCTCGAGTGTTTTTTATTTTCTCTCCTTTCCATCGCCAATTTCCAGCATTGCGTAAGATGGTCGTTCGAGAGGCGGCGAGAAGCGATAACGATAATCGCCGGTTCGGACGGGGGCCTCTCCCGGTCTTCTCCCGCAAAAAATAAACGCGGTGGATACCGCGGGCCCGAGATATCGCGGGCTTCTTTCTGCGGATCCTGTAAAAGCGAATGGAATTCGCATGCGGTTTTTTCCTCGCGGCGGCGCGCACTTTAATTGCACCGAACGGTTGCTAATTGCATCGGATTTATCGCGCGACGTATTGACATCCGCGCGAGAGGTCGCCGAAGAGGGCGAGCCCGGGTGCGATGAATGAAATCCGCCACTGGGTGAATGAAGGCACGTCGACGACATTATGCGCGGCGATCGTAAACGCGCGCCGATGCAGCGTCGACTTTACAGCTTCCAAGGACCAACGCGGTAAAATTTAATATATGCAGCGAAACATTAACGACGCGAATATCGCGTCTAAATTTATTAATTGGACGTCGTCGGCTCTTTGTCTTACTTGGCACATACGTCAAGGGAGGAATAATTAGCTTATTTTTTGTCAACGAAAATTAAAGAGTTTCAGCGTGCAGCTGCGAGAAAGAGAAAGAATTTTCGACGTTTGATTCGTCAGGGAGGCGTATCTTTCGGCTGCCACGGCAAATATTTCAGCGACGGAAGCGCCCTGTACACTCACTAACAGTGCAAATATCAAAGCAACGCATTTATAGAATCGCATTTTCCAAGGCAAAAAAAAGGCGATTTATTAACAACGTCGTGCGCCCCGTTCGAAAGCGCTCCGAATCGCGGTACCTGTTAGTTTCTAGAAACGATACTCGCGTTCAAAGGGATATTTGCGCTTAATTTAAAATCGCGGACCCGCGCAATATCGGCAATTAGCAGCGACTACTTTCGACCCCAAAGAGAGTCGCGAATTCAGTTACCGCGTAAATTTTACGTTCGTGCGATATTAAAATCAACGGCGAAACAAGAACCGCTGGTGTATTTTATATATACGGCAAAAAGCGCTTTTGCGTTACGTGAAATTTGATTCGCTCGGTAACCTTTTTTTGGGCGTGCATCAACTCTTAAACCGTGCTCCGTGCGGTTGAATATGAATCCATTTTTTTTTCGATTTTTCCATGCTTTTACAAATTTATGGAATTATCCGTCCGTTCGTTTATCTATCTACGAATTGCGCTTCTATATTATTTTCCTATATTATATACACCACAATGGCGCGTTGCGAAAATAGCTCCGCTCGCGTTTGGAAAATGGATTACCGGATCAGGATTACGCGTACGTATCGTACTCCATAGCGCTACTAATCTACCTCACCGGAGTCGACATTCTCTTCCGGAGCAAAAATGAGCTGGCTCCGGGTTAAGGGTCAAGCACGAATCGACGAGTACCTGTAATCAGTAGTATGCGCCTCGCGCTCCGATTACGGGGGACACGGCGTTCGTGCGAAAGTAATATCCACAAGTCCTGGCCGTGGAGGATCGATTTCCGGTATTGCGTAAGGCGACGGTTATATCGGCGATCCTTTGAGAGAGAGAAAGAGAGAAGGCGAGGCACGATAATAATGATAATTGTTATCTTCGGGTCGGACCACCGGGTTAGTACGACGCGCGACGGTACCTTCATATATACCAGATCTATCTTTAAACCGTGTAGGCGAAAGATCGTTTAGACTTTGCTGTACTTTATTTTTAAAAATTTATACTATTGTTTATGAGATGAAAATGCAGACAAAATTGTTGTTAAGCTCGCTTTTCGGTGCTGTCAATTTTATTTGCATGAATTGTCATTTACAAGTTTCTTGAAGGAAGCTTCGACTAGACAAAGAAAAGAGGAAAAAAATATTTGCGAAATTCGCGAGTTATCCGGCGGCGATAAAGTCGCTCGATGGTGATTTTCCCAGGAATGTCGACGATCGTTTCCGCTTTCCGTCGTCGGTAAACAGCGATCCCCCTTTTCCGTGTTTTTTTCTTTTTCTTCTTCTTCGACGACGAAATATTCCGCCGATTGCCACGCGGTAGGCATTTCTTGAATTTTCCATATCCAGGCTCGAGGAAAATTACACGGTAATTTCGCTAGAGAACGATGCGCGAGAAAGGGAGGGAGGGAGAGAGAGAGAGAAGAAAAGAAAGTAGAATTTATCTCGCATCGCGAGACTAAGTCCTGTCCGTACACGATACATAATTACATCCGGTTGGTAATCAATCGTAAAAAATCTATCCAAAGTACTCTGAGTTGCTTGATTACGCATGTCTTTTTAGAATGTCACAAAAAATTCACCGAATGGTGCGACATGAATTATTGCACTAACGCATACCTAATTATACTAACTGTTTTTTGCGAGTCGCAAGTGTTCTCTGTTCGGTTCTGCTCAAATGTTAGAGTCGTTTATTATTGAATTCTTATTTGCGATTGACTAGATAATCTCGTATTCAGGTTCTGCACTCGATACCTGTACTCAAGCAGGACCCGAGTAAAAAAACTAGTCGCGATATCAGTAGCACCATATCATTGCACGGACCGCTTAGCCGAAACGTATCAGTCTGTTTAAACCTTAATTCGTAATAAAAACGTTAAGATGCGAGCGTCGCAGAACGGAGGATAATCCGAGACGAGAAAGAGGAAGACGCGATAATGAGACAGATATATCGTAATTGGCAGCGATTTCGTTGGCAGCCCGCCCGACGCCTTCGTCTGGGACGGATTATGGAGATGCGCCGCTCGGATCCGCTCCACAAATAATTGCAATTACTCCGCGGAATCGACGTAATCCCGCCGCACGTTGTTTCTCGCACTCCGCGCTTCGCACGCCGCGATTTAATGGTTTGCGCACACATTAAGATTCAATCTTTGCGGCGCGGCGCGGCGCGGCGCGAATTAGCGCGCGTATCGCGACGCGGCGGATTTCTCCGCGCGGGATTGCAAATTTTCAAGGTTCCTTGGAGTAAGCTAAACGGCAAAGTTGTTGACACGCAGTCATTAGACATTCCCACAGGATCGGTCGTTAACAGGCATCTGCTTTGCCACGGATGAAGAGGCCAAGAATAACATGTTTCGTCTTATTTCCGGAAACAGAAATCTATCGCGCGAAGTAAAAAAAAGCGGAAAAAAGCGCTCTGCTTTATGCGAATGCGGCACTGGCAGTCGCGCGTCTGCCCTTATTGTCCCGTCGCGGTCGGAGATTCGCTTTCCGGCGAGGCAGGTTCATTGATCGACGTTGAGTCTCTCGTTTCGACTCCTCCGACTCCGAACAGATTTTCTCAGCGAGCGCATAACAATCGCGCGCGGGCGCGCGCTGATTAGAATTATTCCGAATCTGGAGGTGCATTCCCATTCCCGTTCGCCGATTGTCTCGCGATGCAACCGATTTTAGCGCGCGGGATTTTTCCGGCTCGCATAAATCCTCGCGGAGCTTAATAGTTTACGCGGCCATTAAGGGAGATCCGATCTGATCTCGCGCGCCGCGAATTAACACGCGTATCGCGTTGTACTCGTAATTGTCTAGGCGCGATAAGAGACGGCCAGGCATCGTAATTAATTTCGTATCCCCGGTTGTCTCGCTACCTTTTATTGCGCCGCGGCGTAAAAAGGGCGCCGCGCATGTCGCGCGTAATGATTTGTGGTCTCATCAATGCGAGCAAATGATACCCGCATCCAGGCGATATTAATTGATGGCGACTTCTTATTTGCTCTTCCAGTCGCCCCGCATTCCGACCCGCTGTTTTCCAAACGGAAAGATGCCTATTACGTTCGCGACGTATATTAATTTCTTCATTCCAAAAGTGGCCGCAACGATATTTGCAATTCTTCATTAATATGGGAAATGAATTCGAGTATTGAATAGAATTAATCATTAAAATTAATTTGCGGAAAAAATAAGATTAAGATCGGGTTCGAAAGAATTAAAAGTACAAAATTAATTTATCAATGATATAACGCCGTTAAATTCAGGAAATTGAAAAAACTGGAGAAAGAATAGGTCATATGATTGTATATAAAAACATAATAAAATCTGTGTGTAAATTTAATGACAAGGCAAAACAGATTTCTATCTTTCAATTTTGTAAACTTTAATATGTATATTTCAATGTAGAGATATTTCAAGTGAGATGGTGCGAATTTGCGAGCGTGGACAGTCAAAAACGCATGTGCGTCGCACAGGATTGCCTTGCCGAGTCACAATTTAACGCCGATCCATAATTGATACAACGATCGCCCGATTCACGCTAACGCCGTGCTCGGCGATTTCCAACTTCCCGGGCTACCCGTGTTACCCGTTTCTATTTGCTCTATTAATTGATAAGGATCTCGCTTCCGCGCTTTCCGGTCGGATTCGCCGGCAAGAATGCCACTAATTGAGCAGTCTCCGCCGCGCGTTGCGCGATCGCGATTACGGCGAATCGGAATAATTTCCATCCCGTAGTTAACCGCGACCAGCTTCACGCGCCGCGGCTTCCTTCGATCGCCGAAACGCATCTGCATAATGCCGATGCGTCGCTCTTCCAGCGAGTGCATCCGCGGTGCCGCTCTAGTTCCTCTCGTTCTCGATACGTCCCGCGTGAGAGTCTAAAGATTCCTCGTGTGAAAGAGAGAAGAATAGCAATTCATAAAAAAAGCTAATTAAGCAATAATCAATAAATAAGCCACTTATTCGTCGATTTCGATAAAACGCAATATTTCTTTAGAAAACTTTTTTATTATTATTATCTTAACACATTCGCAACCGCTAACTTTACGTCATTTTATATTTATAGAGACGCAGATGACTTATTTATTTATGACGATTCGTATTTATGTGATTACAACAGTTATCTAACAATAAATTGATTTCAAGTTCCTCAAAATGAGCGTTTGAACGGAATTGAAAAAGAAGATAAATTTCAAAAAAGAAGTATAAAAGAGATACTAAATTTTATTTTTATGTAAAAGTATTTCATTATATGAAAAAATATATTTAATAAATTTTATATTTAATATAAATATATTTAATATTAATATAAATATATTTAATAAAATTTTTTTGAATTTTAATATTCTCATATTTATAAATTTGAAATTTTTTCTATCCAGATTTGTAATGTAAAAATTTCTTTCAATTTCAAACAAGTGGTTACAAGCATGATATAAAAAAAGTTTTTCCATTTTCATCCTCATTTTAATGCCAGAACCCAGCTACAGATTTTTGTAAATTGCGCGCGGCTCCTAACTTTAGTTGCGCGCTAGAATCGTCGGCTGCGAAAGTGTTAATTGTCTTCCTTTTATTAAGGCAAAATCAAGGATTGTTACAGTCATTCATTATCAAATCGTGCGCGGAGGGATGCACCGACTCGGGGCACCGTCGCGGTTAATCGCGCATGTAAAGAACACAGGTTTTCCCAGATGCATGCGCTAATGGATGGGGCGCCCTTCGTACCGCTTTCGCACGCGTGTGCAGCGTATAGTAGGCACGGATGCTCGCGCGCGGCGGCGGCGGCGGCCAGCCACCACGAAGCTCTGCTTCCAAGTGATCGGGAAGGGCGATAATGATCGTGACCAATTTGTTTTCCGCGTGAAACGCCTTCGAGATACAACGTTGCTGCAATTATGATAATGACGTTACGGTAAAAAGCACGACGGACGGACGCGTGATTTATCGCGCTAAGCGTTCGTTTCTCCGCCGCGGATCGAATCTCGCGTTCTGGCAAGGGCGCGATCCGTTGCGCGATTCACCCTTCTCCTCCTCCTCTTCCTCCCTTCACCGACCCGCACGATTCGCGCGAGATCGCCGCTTTTCTGCGGCGATTAGGCAATAGAAGCCTCGCGCAACTGACAAATCGGATTCGTGCCCTTTCGGCTTCTTCCTTCTGCGTTACAATGCAAGAAGCGGCGATCGGTTGCTTCAGATCAGGTGTTGCACGAAGCATCGCCTGTCTCTGAAATCCTCGACGAAAACATCGGTTGTTGCTCTTGCGATATGGATTATAGCCGGTCGAAGCTGGCACTCTGTACCTGTACTCTTCTAACAATAAGTTAAAATTACGACTATTATAAATACGACATTCGCAATAAAATTAACGGATAATTTAACCACCGTTCAATAACTCTACAATTTTTATCGTTGAAATGATATGTAAATATCATCTTAATTGTTTTGAATTTATTTCTAGAACAGCAACCTTTTATTCTATATATCGTAAACGTAATTCTCTCTCCGTATACTGAAGATCGCGGGAAATGTATGATGTGCATTGTTTTTCATGCATGTATGAGATGCAATATTAATTAATAAATCGGCACAGACGCAATATGAGATTACGATGTCTAAGGGGAGCTCCAATTAGTAGCCGGCTTTTATTCGACGCGGGAGTTTTACGACTCCGCTCGAATCTACGCCATTTTATCGCTCGTGCGAAGGTGAGGATAAAGAATATTGCATATATTTCACGGAGCTCTGGCTCTCTTTGTGGCCGCGCCACGGCCGGATCGCCATTCCCCGTAGTAGTGCGTTACCAAACGATAATTATTACAGCATAATGATAGTCGCGCGAGACGCGGTCGAGCTTAATCCTTTCTCTCCTCGCGTACAAACGCGGACGTACCTTTCCTTCGTTTTTAACATAACGAGCGTACTGCTTCGAAGTCAATACTATATCGTTCGAATCATAATTGAAATCTCATCTCGGTAAAAACTAATACATTTGAATTATATAATGCGCGCTCTTAGAATCAAACGTTCTATAGGAAAGAACGGATTCGCGATATGATTGAAAAATGCACTACTGCTCAAAAATATTTATCCACTCCAATTTCTACATGAATTTTGACGTACAAGTACGTCTTTCTCCGGGGTAGGGGGTAACTTCGCGAGCATGGATGCAACGAAAACATTTCACACTTTGAACGCTTAGATCTTCGCAACTAATAATATAATCGTAGAGTAATAAATAATAATCCAAAATTGATAAATTGAACCGCCAGTGATAAATTAACGGTAATATTCAATAGTCGACAACAACTGGCCACATTTATTTAAGATATAAATTAAATTACAACGTTCCGACCCTTGGTTTGGGTCCTTTTCAAGTGAAACTAATAGTTATATATAAAAAAAAACATTCTTCCTAACATGACAAATCCTCATCCATGAGAACGTTCCC
>NJRQ01000017.1:1083664-1103608 GCA_003063805.1 Aphaenogaster ashmeadi
GTCGAAACGTTGTAATTTAATTTATATCTTAAATAAATGTGGCCAGTTGTTGTCGACTATTGAATATTACCGTTAATAAATAATATCTCATTAGATAGCTTATAGAGTCCCATTTATAATCAACCCTTCATCCCTTAACCCTTCGATATAGTAGCGTTAGAAAGTTAAGCTAAATTTCTTGTGATTTTGTTTCGCCGCACGTCGTTTTAACGTTGATAATTAGTGAATAGATCGTTGGCAAAGCGATTAAAGGATCGTTGGTATTGAATTTGGTTAAAATTTGATATCTAGAGATATTAATACTTCGAATTCGATGTCTACGTGTCCCAGGACGCCGACGACGAGGTCCGGAGTGTGCGTCTTTGGTTGTCTAGAGGTATTAATACTTCGATTTCGATGTGTACGTGTCCCAGGATACCTAACCGATGACGTGGTTCAAATAGTGCGCTCCGTAGTTTTTGGTGTCTAGGTGTTCTAATTCGATGTTTTTGTCCTGGGACATGTAGACATGGAATTCGACGAATTAGAACACCTAGACACCAAAAACTAAATCGTGGACAATCGTATCCCCCTTAGAAATTAATGAAAAATGTTCATGGGGGTGCTGATGTCAAATTTTTTCCAATTTTTTTAATTTGGTCATAACGTTTTTTTGAACGATGGGCAAACGAAAATTTTGGGTGGAAAAACGTGGACAAATCGTGGACAAACGAATGCCACCTGAATTTTATAAAAATTTGCATTTTGCGATGTCAAATTAGGAAAAAATTTGACATCAGCACCCCCATGAATATTTTTCATTAATTTCTAAGCGGGATACGATTGTCCACGTTTGTCCACTCAAAATTTTCGTTTGCCCATCGTTCAAAAAAAGTTATGACCAAATAAAAAAATTGGGAAAAATTTGACATCAGCACCCCGAAATGCAAATTTTTATATAACAGGTGGCATTCGTTTGACCACGATTTGTCCACTTTTGTCCTGCACTTAAAATTTTCGTTTGTTCACCCTTTAAAAAAAAGTTATGTCCAAATTAAGAAATAGGAAAAAATTTGACATTAGCACTCTCATGAACATTTTTCATTAATTTCTAAGCGTAGTACGATTGTCCACGATTTGTCCACGTTTGTCCACCCAAAATTTTCGTTTGCCCATCGTTCAAAAAAAAGTTATGACCAAATTAAAAGAGAAAGTGCCAAGAAATAGTGACAGTTGACGTAGTTCTACGTTGTTGGTTGCGGCTCAGTTGCTATTGAGCCCTTTTGATTTTTTTTATATGTTTAATGTCTGTTCTAATTCTGTTGTATTCTCTTTACATATGTAGATGTCTTTTTATATATGCAAAATTTTGATCTATCAAACATTATTATTACATTCAATATCTACTCTTAAAATTGTTTATTAATCTTTTGAATTTCTATAATTAAGGAAGATAGAGGGTAAATACTTTTGAGCAGTAGTGCATATAGATGTAATACAAATCCTGTTATACAAATTTGGACTATGATTAATTACAATTATAATATGTAAGTGAAGTTACATAATATCTAAACAAGATTATGATTGACGCTAGACGCATTTTTTCTTTCCTTCCCCTCGGGAAACGAGAGTGGCGAACTGTCGGCGTGTCGTTCGGATTATTTCAACGCCGTCGCGACAAGTGCGTTAATCGCGCTGTTTTAATGCATCTCAAACGTTCGTAACGCGAAATATCGCTTTGTCGCCCGCTGCCAAAGGCTCGGTTATACAGGGCTTTAATGATCGCGAGCGCTTTATGCATGCAGCGTCGCGCCGAGCCCTATGCAAACGATTTTCGATGACTTCACAGCGATATCGCGGAATTCGCTAACGCCCCGTCCCCCCTGCCCTCCTCCCTCTCATATTTCACCCCCTGAGTACACGCAAAAATTAACCGAATCGCGCTCAAAGGCCGAAGGTACAGTTAATTTCGACACAATATTGAATAAAAATATTTCGGGCAACGTTTCCGCCGTGAACCGCTGTTGCGGTAAAAAGGGAAAAAAAAGGGAAAAATACCGACCGTTTAATTTCAAACTTGGCGAAACACACGTTGAAACGAGCACGATTGATCAATATATTAATTCTCACGCGTAGACTTCCTTTTCCTTGCACTTGTTTGCAGCATATCGTACGGCATCCAATTACTTTTGTCACCTTACTTTTCGCCTTAGTTTTGGACGAAACGAGTCCAAACGACGTCGTCACGTAACTCGCTTGTTGTCGCGTTACCCTGCCATCGTCGTGCCGCCGCGCCGCGAGATTATGCGCCGAACAAAGGAGGCGCGAGGTAGCTATTACGTGACCGACGCGATGGCGCGATACGCCTCGTTGCGATGCTAAATCACGTCTAATGATTTCAATGATCGCGCCGCGTCAAGGTGCACTCCCAACATTTGCATATACGCTCCGCATGCGACCGCAACCTGGCTAGTTCTGAAATAAGAGGGCGGCAAATTTTTCGAAAGAGTGGATCTCACACGCCGTGGAACTTTACGCCGGAAGACGAAACAACGGATATATCGCTCACTTGCTATAACAACGACATAACTAAAAAAATTGTCAGTTTTGGATTGTTTGCAAAAAAGAACGAGTCTTTGAAGTTCTTATTACTGGTAGAACGACATAACTGAGCTTGTAAGACTTGTAAGAAAAGAGAAAAGATAAAAAGGAATTTTGCATCAAGAGTGTCATAAGTAAAAAAGGGTTGCTTTTAAGGGTTCATTTTTATAGTAAGTGAGAATTCATTACACTGAATAGCTAATAATACTTTTATTTCTCCACAATCAATTATTAGACCAAAATCGCATTTAAAAGTGATATTTTAATGATTTTAATGACTCAAACTCATTTTTTGAAAACTTTGGTCTTTGAATTGTCGTTGTTGTAGCAAATGAGCGATATGTTCCTTATGACGAGTGAAAAGGATGAATGACAGGGAGAGGCGTGCGTTTCTCTTGCGAATATATCACACCGCCAGGATGAGACTCTGGCGCAATCGACGATAAAAGAAAAAAGAAAAACGCTACGTTTGACACTACCGCGTCTTAGGGCAGAGGACAGCGATTAATCACACTCGGCAGAGTATCGATCGGCGGATAAACTTTTCACCAGGCATCGTAACTCCGTCGTGAAAATCTTTTTCTCTTGTATAATTTTTCGGTGATTATTTCTCTCAAGGAGAGAGAAAGGAAGAGGAATATCATTCCAAGGTTGTCGCATACGACATCCAATATCTCCGCTATCTTTCAGTCGCGATTCGCGAGGGAAAGCGCCGCGCCGCGCCGCGCCGCGCCGGCGTTCAGAGGCTCGATGATCACCATTACTCACGATCGAGCTCCTCCGGTTCGGATCGTTTGCCGTTCTCCATCCGGCGGAAATGCGCACGGCGTTTTATTTCAATTCGGCGTCGTCGCAACAAGTGCAATGTGGCGCTATTAGATCCGTCTCCCTTGCGCGCGTAGGTATATAAAATATCGCTTTGTAACCGCCGTGGGCCTCTCGAGCCAGGCGGGCGTTAATGATCGTGACCAATTTGTTCTCTGCCGTGAAACGCTTTCCCGCGGCGACTACGCCGGAATTTTTGTTCCCGCCGCTGTTCCGCGCCGCTTACAGTCGCGTTCCACGTGTGCATGTGCAATTCGCGACGAGCGGATCAAACCGCCTGTGTTGCGTCCCATACTGAAAGCGACCGCTCGAAGCAGCATCCGAAATTTTACACGAGGAAAAAAAAGTTATTTATTTATTTATTATATACACTTGGCGTACAAACTGTCGCAATTACAATATAATAATAACTTACTTAAGATAACCCTCAAAAATTCCAATGTAGATCTTAAATTTCCATGCGTAAATCTTAAAATTCCACTGTAATTATTTAGAAAGTATCGTCATTGTTTAAGTAAAATAATGACAATCGCTACATATTCTCCGATTATGTGCACACGGAAAGAATGGTTTTGCTCAAGTATCTAAAAATTTCATCAAATATAGATCTGAAAATAATTTTGTTGGGCTATCAAAATAATTATGTAGGATACCCAAAATAGTTGCTAGAATATCAAAACTTTTTGCAGCATTATTATCATGTTTGAGTGTCCTACATAGTTACTTTTGGTCTAACAAAATTATTTTCAGATCTGTATCTAGCCAAATTTTTAGATATTTCAGCAAAACTGTTCTTTCGTGCAGTCAGGGTCATCACCGGTCTCATTCGTGTGAATTTAGCGAATATGTCTAATTACAAAGTTTAAAAACATTTGATTTAAATTATCCAAATGACTATCAAATCTTTTCAATTATATTTCAAAACTTTTCATACAAAGTACAAACGATTTTAATGCAAAAACTTTGTTTAATTTATTTATGTCGGCTAACTGCGTGTAAAAATAATTAAAATTATCTGGATGACTGGCAAACCTTTCTAATTACATTTCAAAAGTCTTCACACGAAATACAAGCGACTTCATAAGGAAATTGTTTAAAAAGCCAGTAATTGTCGGCTGTGTTCATATCTGTATTAACAGTACAGAAAAAAAGATGTTATATTAACATATAATAATTATATTAACATCATATATAACAGCATTAAGTCTAATTAAAAATAATTTTGTTAATTTATTGATATTAACGAAACAAATACCTACGTACGCTCTTGTTTTATTAAAACTGTTATTGAGGTAACAAGATTATTTCTAATTAGACATAATGCTGTTAATACAAGATCGTTTTTTTTTCCGCATACGAATACGAATCTCGCTTTAGAGAGGGACGGGCGACGACGGGAAATAAAGAAATTCGACGGAAGCCGGAACATCTTCTTCTCGTGATCTACGACGGCACGGGCGACACGTGGACAGAAGCCGGCACGAATTCCGGATGCACCTCTCGGGACGGGCGACACACCTAAGCGCGTCGTTCAGATTCTAATCTCGAGGCCATCCCGTGGCACTCGTCTTACTCACAGGCACCGCGACAGCGCATCCTTCGTCCGACTCCGGACTCCGGCCTGCTTACCTCTACGTACTGGGTGGGCCGGTTGACAGTTTTATTACGACGTAGTAGCTTACTTCCCTGTAAATCATCATTTTTCGCTCGCGCTCGACGGCACGTCGGTTTACAACGCGTTTTTTTCTTCCTCGTTCCATCGACGCCGCGACGTCGAATTAAAAAAAAACGATAGCGCGCGATTTATGGACGGCAATTCGCGTCGCGCGAATTGCGATCCTGTTATGGAGATGAAAGATTTCCTCGCGGTAGAATTGCGATTTTTACGAGAGACAAAAGGGGCTCCCTTACATCCTGACAGAAGCAAACGCATCCCCCGTTAACTATAATCACTTTCTAGCGACAGATTGTGCAAAAAACGTTTTTCCAAATATGTGAAAATTTTATTCTAATCTCTTATAGAGGCAAATCTAGAAGAGGAATATGAAAGCTGATCAAAAGCACCGCTTCTCAAAGCATCCATTCATTTATGTCACTCGACAATACCCAGCTGACAAATTTTCAATAACGAACGAGCGAGTAAACCTCGCTGGCTTCCGTTACGTTTGATTTGTTAGTCGGGCATCGGAGCACCGGAAGCGTTAATTCCCAGGTTGGAAGCGTTGATGTCATAATTTTTCAACGAACACTCTCTCTCTCTTTCTCCCACGAGAAGGGCAGTTTGCACTTCCTGAACGCGTCCAGGGCGGCTACCATCCATCCGTTCGACCTCCAGCGATCCTTTTTGCGCCGGTAATAGGTGCGAAATTATATCCTTTCAAACAGCGAGGCTGTCCCTCGGCCTACTCCGTATAATTTTCTGAGGACGAATCATCGTCGCTTCGCATTCCACTCCGTTTCTCTCGCTCCTCCGCTTCTTTTCACGCCTCTCTCTTTCTTTCTCTCCGCAACTGCATCGCGGGTAGATGCGTGCATCCCGCGAGATAAAGGGAAACGTGTTCCCGCTATCTTAACGAATCCTTTCCGCGGCGGTAAATTACGGTAAACGTCGCACGCGCCGAAAGCGCGCACGACCCTTCGACTGACTGCCGGGCTTGAACGATAAAATTGCACACGCAAATATCTCGCTTGTCGCCGAAATGCCGTCGGGATATAAAGCGCCGAAATATAAAATATAATATAAAATGTGCATAAAGTGCCACACGGGAAGTGCGAGCGCAAACAAACTCGCGGCCGAGTTTGCATAACTCGCATAACTCGGTTTACGCGCGTCGTAATCGTGAATCTTCTGCGTTATTCGATTCTTCGGGATGCCACATAACGAAACTTTAATATTCGACCCTCGGCGATTTGTATTAACCCTTTCGGTAGTTACGCGCGCCGCGTGTCGACTCTCGACGGTGTTTCGATGAAAATTTAATCGGTACTTTTGATATCTCCACGACGTTAGATAATGGCATGGGCATCGAGAATCGCGAAAAATGTGCGTTAAACCTTTTTATTGTTTTAAACAAACAATATAAGTGCCGTGAAGCATTTTTAGCATCTATGTCGAGATTGATCTAAACAACAAATTCAATATTGTACAAGTATTGTACTTCCGTAGATCCATCTCCATTGCAAATCCATTCCAATTGCAACTTGCTAAAAAAAAAAGGAGAGGAACAAATTTTTTCCCTCGCGAAAATTTTTTTCTATTTTACGTGGAACTTTCATTTCGGCTGCCGTATCAATATTTGCCCGAGGAATTTGCAGAATGATAATAGCTGATTCGAAAAAAGCGATCTGGCGGTTAATTGTCGCGTGTCTAGCGCAATTAATGAATAAATTTCGGTCGCGCGGGCTCTCTCCCCGAAAAAGTAGTCGACGTCCGCGTATCGGTGCGTCCATAAAAGTTAAGAATTCCTCATCAGCGTTACAGGCGCATCCATAAAGATAACCGTGATGAATACCGGGGCACTTTGTTTCTTATCTCCAGCGTTACGCGCCCGCTAGGAAGTAACACCTGTAAAATACGTTTAGCGCGCGTTCAAAGATACAACCTGAGATAGGGGCACGAGAAGGGGGATGGGGGCCGGTACCCCCCCGATAACCGGTAGCATTGCTTTTCCGTTTCTGAGACGGGGGTGAGCGTGGCGTCGATCTCGCCGACGGAGGTCGCGAGTGCAATTCACGCAAGCACATGTTAACAATCATTTCAGAACGTAGGTCGTTCACCAAACATCTTCTAAACGAAGAATACAGAAGCGGCGCGTTACTTACATTCTCCAAAATCTTTCTAACTGGATTAGAGTCGCAGTCTCATTTTGACTACGAACTGTTTCCAAGAAGGAATGTGCAACGAGAAACGTTTGGTGATTCTCGAATTAATCTGGGAATAGAAAAAGTCCAGGCTATTCCTCGAAATCTGTGTCTTGTTATCTATTCAGACTTTACGCTTTGCTTCAACTAAGTGTTAAATAACATATTACTTCCCTCGATTAACTTTACAGGAGCCCGCGAAGCATTGAAATAGCGCATTAAAAATTGCTGAGAGCGCATGGATCTTCGTCGCGTCTAAATAAACTCGTACATAAAATCGCAAAATTGTCGTAACGACGGTAATAAAAATAAAAATAAATAAAAGACGTGATATCGGCCGGTATACGACTAGTCCCACGTCGCGTATCGACGCCACGTCGTTGCGAGCGTATCTGATAATGCAAATTGCATTTTTACAATCTCTCCCCCCGGCGCTGACGTAATCCGGCGTGCAACCGCGGAAAGAGCCCGTCTCGGCGCTCGTCAGCCCGGAATTTGCCTCTTCGGAGTGCATGCCGGCGAGAGAGCCGCCGTGAGACGCGTGTAATCGAGGATTATTTATGGTGCGCGGCGCGTACAGAAAATCTCCGTATCCCGTTGTTTTCTACGAGCGTTATTCTTTACATTCCCTCTCGACACGCGAATGGCAGCGCGTTACTATTTCAACCGCGCACATAACCGGAGCGACGCGACGCTACAAGTTGATAAAAACAAGAATACGAGGCGTGTATCGGTATAATAATAGTAATGATAATAACTTTATTGAAGTGCGATAATAGGAGCTATATCACATAAACAAAAACAGAAGAGTATAGAGAGCTGCATCTCAAAAAGTGAGACACTAGTAATAACGCCGCTTGTAAGCTTAGACCCATAATAATAAAAATCTATATCTTTAAATAATATTAAAAAGTGTCACACATTGTGTATGTGTGTGTAATAGACAGTACATGCTACTATACAATAATGATATTGTATGCAATAAAACAATAGTTATAAAAAGATAATTGCGATAAAAAAAAGTACGTTTCGCTAGAACTTAAACGCGGGTAGGTGTTTCTTTAAGTGAGAATACTTTTAATTAAAGTATAATTTTGTTAATTCGAAATGACGAAGCTAGAGTTCAATCGAATATCAGCCTTTTCCATTAACGCGGCTAATAAAAATAACGTTGTGCAACTGGCCCTCATTCCCTCGGATCCTCGTCGGGGCGTCGCGTCGTCGCGTCGGTCGCGCGGGCATCGTCATCGTCATCGTCGTTGTCGGGTCACCGGGCCCCGCGGTAAAAAGCCGCCCCTCGTTTTCTTTCTTCCTCCCTCTCCTGACGCGCGCGTCTCTCGATTTGCCTCGAGTCAAAAGTTACGGACGAACTGACGGACAGGTGACGCAGACGGATGCCGCTCATTTGTCTCGCTTCGAGTGGAGCGAGCGAGATCGTTGGGTAGGGATCGTGGCACGGGAGGATGCGCGGGGAACGCAGAAAAAAGGCAGAGAGAGGGAGAGAGAAAGAAAAAGACAAAGAGAGAAAGAGAGAGAGAGAGAGAGAGAGAGAGACGGGACTAAGGGCGGTCGTAGGGAGAGCCGCGATACCGAGGAGGACGGGAGAAGAGTTTTCGGACGAAGGGGACTCCCCGTCGCGCCGGGGCCTCCCGCTGGCGGCGGTCAATTTGCTGCTCCTTTTTTTCTTATCCGCTCCTTTCTCTCTCCCGCCCCTCCTCAAGGTCCTCTTCAACCTCTCTTTTTCTTCCGTTGCGCCAAACTCCCGGCCGCGAGAATCCTCTCTTTCTTCGTTCGCCTTTCTTCCATCGTTTCTTTATTTCCCGTCCTGATCTCTCGCCTTCACACTCTCTCTCTCTCTCTCTCTCTCTCTCTCTCTCTCTTTCTCTCTCGTTCTCTCTCTTTCTTTATCGAGGGTTTTTGTTTCTTGCTTTTCGAAGTCACAGGTTTTCATTCCGCGCCGACAATGTTTTTTTCCTCCGAGCGAAACGCGCGACGCGTAATCGCGCCACGCGCAACGATCGCAGCTGGGATTGACGCGGTTCTCGCTCTGGGAACTGACCAGGTTAACTTTTTGGCGAAATTGAGTTGTACGTACCGCCGATGTAATCTGCGATAAGGGCCGGGGCCCTGCCGAGCGAAATTAGGTCAAATCTGCTTTCCGTGCGGCGGCGGCGGATGGACGTTTTGCGTTTTCGGGCGCAACGTTTCCATTAGATTTACGTCCGGTTATTTAAATGCAACTTTTCTTTATTTCACGAACATTCGCCCGGAACGAGCATTTAAAAGTCATCCTTGTAACGAGTCGTTGGAGATTTATGGATCAGCTCGAATAGAATATTGGAGAAGCTCCCGATCGAACGTACGATCCGTCGTGCGTGATTTTCAAACGTTTCTTTCCGAAAGTGGGTAATCGCTTTCGATTACCGGAGGCAAAGTGAATTTCGAATGTAACAAACAGGTTGCGATTATGTTGTGATTATTATAATTAGCGCGACTCGTTATCTCTTTGATCGCAACGGGGGAACACGTCGTACATTTGAAATGCGTACGTACCGCGTATCGTCGCGGACGCAGTCGGTTTTCGCCATAACGCTGCGCGTAAACACGGCAATGCAACACGGCGCGGCGCCGTCGCTGTCTGCGAAATACACGCCGTTTTCTATGCGCCTCTCCTTTCTCTCTTTTCCGTTTCGTGAGCCTGTACATTCGTAATTGCGGAATTTTCGTCGGCCGACTCGCCCGTACGTATCGATCGCGCTTCCTACGCTTTTTCATTTATGCTAGTTCGATTCTAAAAACCGCGTATCACGGGAAAAAAATAGTCTAATAAAGCATTTCGACATCGCAATTAGATCTTAAGTTACATCTACTCTTTTTAATACACAAGAGGAAATTACTTAAAAAAATAAGGTATATTACAATGTATTTTTTACTACTAGATAAAAGCGTGACGCTTTTAATGATCGATATTTCAAAGCTAAAATCACGAGGAATGAAAAATTATTTCTTATAGCTTTACTTTCAATATCTGTAAAATTGGGTAGACAGTGGACAGCGTATGAAACTCGCGGTTAAACGAGAAATAACAATCTTTCCCGTATCTTCGATCTTCCTCTCGACGCGTCTAAATATAAAAATCGTCCTCCGCCACCGGCGTCGGCGAACATATTCCATGTTCTTACAAAGCGATGACGTACAGAACGTCCAAACACTCCAAACGGCCCGATAAGCTACGAAACCCGCTTTTCCTCCTGCGAGAAACCGCACTGCTGCCGTAATGTCCTTAATCCAGGGATGCAGTTTCCGCGTCGGATCTCCTTTTCCGGGCGCGGAACGAGCGAGGCGTCCGCCGAACCTCCGTTCTCGTTATGACGCCGGTATACGGCGTCGCTTTATTATCGTCGGCTTTTCAAAGGAATCCAGTCTCCCCGATAACACGCTCTTCCCCAGGGCGCGGAAGTTTCCATCGCCCCGTCGGTATCCGAGAAACTAAAAAATTCCCGGGAAACTCTAAGACCGGGAAAGCCGTGCTGGCTGGCTGCGATCACTGAATTCTCGGCGACGCTTCTGCATTACGAAACGCGTCGGCGTTTCCGCATTACGGAGGCGCGACGCGAAACGACGGGGACTCGTGTTATTCAATTATTAACTCCTTACATCCAAAGCGATTTGTTCTTATCGCGGAATGACGGCGTTATCTTGCGACAAGACCGCGAACGACGCTTCCTATTTAATCCTTCGATTGCGAGATGATATCTGACAACGCGGATGTTGTCGATATTACGCTCGAAAGGTGTACGAATAATTGCATACAAGATTATTTTTGCAAACGTCAAAAAATATGAGTTTTGATAAAATCTTGGAGTTTCCCAAAAATCTTGAATCTCGAATCCGTCTAAGGCTGGCGCCAGACTATGCGCGTTTTCGCGAATCATTCGTGAATAGAATCATGTCATCCTTGTTGTTTATCAAATGATAAACAAGGATGAACGATGCTCGAATCACGAATATTCGCGGAAAACGTGCATTAATACATTTCATCAAGCACAGCCTCGAACGATAGGATAGTGACGAAAGTTTCCTCGCGAGTCTTCTCCACGAGTTTTCAGTCTCCTCCGTGTTTCAATATATTTAATAGTAATAATAGTCCCCTTACACAAAAAATGACAGATTAATCCTTCGCGAAAATGAATTGAATTTCCATTAAATCCCTAGAAAATACTTCTTTCCAGAGAATCTTAATTAGATACGAGAATTACGTAATTCGTCATTTCTTAGCTTTGCCAATCCCACCGTCGATAGTTCCCTCGCGATCCTCGGCATCTCCCTTCGCCGTGTATCGCGATCGGATTTTACGCCGCCCCTCTAGGAGGCGGAACAACGCATCGCATCGCGGCGGCGCGGCGTATGATCGCCGCACCGGCGCTATTCCGGCTATTACGCTCGCTCGCCGCGGCGAATCTTCCTTTTTCGCGCGATCAACGCGGCTACTCGCACGTGAAATCGCTCGCATAGCGAGCCGACAATACCTCTCGATCTCGATTCCCGCCGCGCGTCGCGAAAAGGAACGTCCGCCGCCGGCCTCCACTCACTCTCTCTCTCTCTCTCTCTCTCTCGCCTCCTCGCAAACGTTATTTCTGCCATTATGTTTACTCACACTTTACTCCTCCTCCGACCTCGTCGCCACGCCGGCCGCCTCCCGCTTCCTCGCGCGGTTACGCCGCGGAGGAGGCGTTACGTGCAATCCCGTTTTCTCGAATACACGCGCGACCAGGAAGCCCGTTCTCGCGAGATCTCGTCGCACACGAACGGGTTCTCGATTCTCCGCGGTCCGTCTCAGGATGCCCCTCTGTTTTATACAGGACGAGCGATGGGAATACGCGCCGCGCCGCGCCGCGCCGCGATACGACGATACGAGGACCGGCGACTTTCGGAAAAGGCGCAGAGGCGATTTAAAAAATTGCGATAACATATATATCGCGATAATTAAATCTCGGATTAAACCTTCGAATTAACTGATGTCTATCTGGAGTCAGGAAATTGAACGGCGTAAGCCTGTACCGCCCTGCATACCTCGGTGATACATCGACGGTGTCGAGTCGCTGTCGCTTCTTTCGAAAGAATGCGCGAGCGGGAAAGTTAAACTCGAATCGCGGATGCGCGCGGGGGCCGTCGGAGATAACGTCCGCAGATTAGCGTCCGATGATACCAGCGATAATTAATCGAGGCTCCTCCGCGAACAGCGTCGCGCGCGACGCGACGGCGCGAGCGCGTTCCGCCATTTCTTAGCATCGGAATTAATAAGCTTCATTATCCGCCACGCTGCCGGTAATTAATTTTCGCCTGTAATTGATATTGGAACGATCGCGCTACCGCGTGTGCCCGTTTACGACGCGTAACTGGGGCTTTTACCATACGGATAATTTTATCCCACCTCCACGACGCGACGCCAACAGAAGGCTCTTTTGCTGTATAATTCCATTCTCTCCGTCAACTTTTTTTTATCTAGTCTTAACAGATGAGGGATGTAGCACATTTTATCGCGTATAACAGGTAAGAATATATCTCTCAAATTATATATTTCTCCCATGAAATATTCGTTGATTATTTCATCGAATTCATTGGTTAATGTAACTTTGGCGCAAATATATCTCATGGAGTTTTCAATTTAATTATTGCTACTGCCACGCGAATCTAATTATTGCAAATTATTATCATGCGTCGATAATGTTATTCATTAATGAGCCAGTAATGCTGATAATTGATTTTATTCGCCAATTACTACAGAAAAGTATTCCTTCCTGTATACACATTGCCGCTCGTTGTGTGACGCGACGTATTATTTATCATGTAACAACAAAGCTGGTTAGTTTCTAATAATATCAACATCGAGTTAATTAATTACGCGACGATTCGATTCTAATAAATTTTAAAGGTCTATTTTTATTTGTTTTTTCCTAGTGTCCCGTTACCGATTAGACGTTTAAATATTTCTCTTCATATATTTACCTGATATCTTAATCCTCTGTTTATAATTTTAAATCTAGCAAACATTTTAAATAATTAGATTTGTGTATAATTTATATTATTATAAGATAATACAAATAATTTTGGAAATTAATTTGATAATATTAGCAACGTTAAAATGAGAATGTTTAATATCGGCGCATTTCTGGAAGTGATTAAATCACGACGGATTAAATCCACCAATAAAATATCAATAGTAGTTGATGTCTCAGCTTCTTGAGATCGGTGTACCGCTCAATTCTCTTATCGCTCTTCCGCCCCTTTACGTTCAAGAAATTGACAATTCCATGTACCTTGCCTCTTGCGTCCGCTGTTTCTCATCTTTCTGCCTTTTTCTTGTGTTTCACGTCCTTCGGTCCGGCAGCGGCCCCGAGGTCCAAGGGAAGCCCGTGAGACGAGGCCTCTCTCTCTCTCTCCTCTCTCTTTCTCTCCCGTACTCCTTCCTTCTCACTTCCCGCGACTCCCTCGCTCATCCTCTCTTTTTCTCGCAGGCCAAAGACTTATGGATATCCATAGCAACGAAGTCAAAGCCATTAATAACTCCGGTGGGAACGCCTATCCTCATCTCGTGCCTTTTCTTTTAAAGTCGAGCGTGTGCAACAAACGCTCGTCTCGCTCGAGAGAGAAAGAAAAAGAGAGAAAGGCTGAGAAAAGAGAGAGAGAGAGAGAGAGAGAAAGAGAAGAGAAGGACGAGTACGAGATGTATGGTAAAAAAGAGGAGGAGAAAAGGAGAAGAAGGAGAAGGAAGACGGCCGAGGAAACGGGAGAGAATGAAAGACAGAGAGAGAGAGAGAGAGAATGAAAGAAGAGAGAGAGGAGTCGCGGAACAGGTAGATACGCACCGCGGAATATATTGGAATACCTGAGAAATTTAGTGGCGGGGCACTAAATTTCACCGCCGTGACTTTGCAGGAGGCGATGCTCGCCGCAGGGCGGGAGCCACCGGGCGAAAAATCGCCCCCCTTTCCCTCTTCGTCCCCATCCGCCTTCCACCCCTGCGGCTACGTGCCCCGCCGGAGATATCGCCCCTTTAGCACCTGCGGCGACGCTGCTCTCGATGAGCAAGAGCCGCATATTGTGCCCCCGTGAAAGCGAAGGAAATATTAATTATCTCGATGCGAAGTAATCGCTTAGTATCGCTCAGCGTCTAAGCTCGATCTCTAATACATCTAATTCGTTCTACGATCGTCCGTAGATGCATTTCAGAGGACAACCTACGTATAACATTTATAAAAATGATAATATAATTTAACGTGATAATTAAATGCATACACTGTGACGGAATCAATCGGGAAGAAAGATGAAAATCTGGGATTTTCAGCCATGTTAGAACGATTACGACGCAGGGCACGCGGGATCGCTTCTGCTACCAAAATCAGTATCGGGATTTTAATCAATGCACATTCACACGGAAACCCACTATAATTTGTAGTTGCTTCGAAGTCAGAAGGGGTTCGACATTTACCCCCGACGCCGTAATCACAACGCCGCGCACGATAACGTACGCGTCGCTGGCATCTACAATGTGCCGTTAATCGGAAAAGTAATCATAATCAGGCGGGTTGCATAGCGCGTTGCATCGGCGCGGCGCGGGTTGCCGCGCTCATCAGCGAAGCGCAGCGAACGAGTAGCATGCGCATTCCATCGCGCGCCCGTAATTTAGCTCCGGCGAAAATATCATTTCTCCACCCTGCGCCCCTTCACCACCTCCCCCACCTGCACCTTCCGCTCATCGTACCTCCCTTCTCGGTCTTGGCTTCGTAACGAAAGAAAGAACGGCACGAGCAAGGAGAAAAATGAGAAATACGCCATCAGCTCCTTCGTTCGTTCGTTCCGGCGAACGTTTCCACCCTCCCGCTCCGGCTCCGCTCCGCGCTCGCGCGCGCGAAAAAAAAGACGGGAGGGAAAAAAGCGAGGGAAGTAATCAACGGCGGCCCGAACGACAGCCGCGCGTTTGCGACTCGGAAACGACGCGTCGCCGCGTCGGCACGGGGGCAACGAATTTTCATGAAAGCGCTTTCGCTCCGCGCGAAATGAGAGCGCGGCGCAGAAACGGGCGAGGAGAGGGCGGTGGACGGAGCCGGCCAGCAGGCGGAGGTGAACGGCGGATGAAGGGCGGGCGGATAGGGGTGGGTGGTAACGCGGGGCGCGCTTGCACTCGATTACGCATTCGATAGACGTTGATTATCGACAAAACACGTCGATTCGACAACACCTGACGATGACGAGCGCACGCGTGCACACGGTGCTGCGTATACGCGTAGGTGGGTGCGTGTTGGTGCACGGCGGGGGGAGTTCGTGGTGGACATGAAGTCACGCGGAATCGCGGGGGGCGGGGGGAGGATCCGATATACAGTACTGTTCATAAGTTACGAGCTCGATGGAGTGATGAGAGAGGGTGAGAAAGAATATAATAACAGGAAGGAACTTTCTATCACAAAATCGCGACTTCGAGATTTAACGAAGAAAGCGATTCTTTTCAATGAAATACGCAGCTGATTATTAAAAAGGAACGGAAAGAAGAAGAAATTATTAACACTAGAACTATAATATCAAAGCAGTCAAAATGACGGGTTTACGATTTTTTTTAATTTCTCAAATTTATTATATTTATAGTGCATTTTTTTAAATTTTCCAAGATCTTTATTGCAATATGTTTAAATTGATCAATTTACTTTTCCTCCTTCATCCCTTTTTTTCAAAGATATATATAGTATACTTAAATAGTAGAAGTTAATAGATCTAGCGTTAAGAAGAACGAAAGATCTTCGTTAGATTTCACTCTTCATTATCTTTGGATAGAAAATGGCAAATATGTCCACCCTTATTCAACACCGATCGCCCTAGTAGAATCAATTACAAAGCATAGACAACTAATTGCATACGGGAAATATAAAAAAATTATGCCAGTAACGGAACTTTTTGATGCGGTAGGAATTGAACGGCGCCTTACGAAATAAAAGTTGGACGGAGGTAGATAAAAGTCAAAGTATTTCAGTATCATTACCGAAAAGGGCGGCGTCGGCAAGGCGGACGGGAATTTATGAAGGCTGGCGTGTACGGGCGCGTGTACCTGTCCGCGCGTAAAACGACGTATTCACGACGTCGCCGCGTGTTGTAATCCGTAGGCGAAGGCTTGGTAGGCCCGTTACGACGAGATTATCGTTCGACAGGAACCGTAATTCTCAATGAATCGTAAACATAGTCGCCCATGCGTCGGCTATCGTGCGCGAATGTTCCGAAAGCGAGATGACGAAGGCAGTAGAATTGTATGTTGAGTTGCCGATAAGTAATAATCTCTTATCATTCCCGTTATTTCGGTCGAATCGCTACCTTGAACAGTGATTCTTTCGCCGAGCAGATTGAGTTCGAAGCAGGTAAAACTGAGAAATGTGTCGTATGTATTATATAAACCAACATCTGCTCTCTGCGTTTCATCTCATTTTCCAGAACTTATTATATTTGTTAAAATTTCTCATTTTCTCTGGATTAGATCTTACAGCGGCAGTATCGCTGTCGCCTCGCCGCTTTTCGTGCATCCTGTCTTCTGTTTAAATTCGGTGAAATTTGTAATATTCCTTGAATAAAATGATCAGTATTATTTTCAGAAGTAACATATAATTCTCTGACTTCAAAATAGCTTTATCAGAGTAGCTCTATCATTTCAAAGTAACTCTATTATAGCTTCCATTTAATACCTATCCGAAAACGGTAATATATTCTCTCACCGAGAGAAAACTATCGGGGGAAAAAGCTCCATTAACGAAACGATATTACCTATAGGATTTATATTGAGGAGGAATCGTCGGTCGCTTATCTCGGCGGATTCCACCTCGCGGAGCGTTGCCGCGACGGAGTAGCCGAGACCGACGGTGTTATTTAAATACGGGAGATTACGCGATCTTCAATCCAGGCGCGCGACGTGGTACCTACCTATACCTACCTATCTACCTACTCGACGCGAGCGCGCGAGAGAGAGGCGATCGTAACGGAATATAAAAGCCGCGTGTATTTGTTACTGTACGATCCACGGGCGCCGATCGCCGATAAGACACGTCAATATACGGCGATCAGGGAGACGGCTCGTGAGGGAGAGCCGGAGGTGGGCGTTCGTGCGTGGGCGTTCATGCGTGCAGCCGCCAGTCGACGGATCAAATCGACACCGAGAGGGATAAAACCGCGCGCGAGAGCAGGTACGCCACTTCATTTCGCGTACACGGAATTCTCGTAATTATCCTCTCGATGCCCAAGACACAAAGGACGCGCGAATCGCTCCTCTCCCTTCGGAGGAGGTGGAGGGGAAAAATCAGAAAGTCACGAACGCGTAAAAGTTGAGACTTGTGCGTGTCGATCGAGCGATATAAATGAACGACATTGCTTTTCTTATTATTTTTCAATTGCATCGTTAATTTTTCCTCTTAGTATTTTTTTAATCATTTCCTGACGTTATTTCTTAATCGTTCTCATTAATTTTATTATTAATCGCTGGGAGGTATTATTTTGTCTCGAGCTGTACCGAACTTTTTGATCGAACACTGAAGATTCAATGCGGGATCGATGTTCAAGGGGAGGACCACCGGCTCGTTTTTCGTACATAATTCTTTCAGGGACCTCCTCGATACTGGGAATGGACATTAATCTCCCCGTCGACGGAAGCTTCGGGAAACCCTTTCTCCGACCTTGACACGGCGTCTATAAATAAAGTCTATCGCCGTTAATTAATTCGCGGTACAGCCGCGCGGGATGATCGGTAGAGCCGCTCGGCCTTGATCTGGCCGATCGAGAGAAAGGAGACAGAAAGAAAGAAAAAAAAGAGAGAGGAATAGAAAGAAGCATCTCGCATATCTAAAATATAACGATGTAACAATTCACTATGCCATTAACACCGCTATCGAAACGACGAGGGTATCGGAAGAAATTAAATGCGTAAAGATTACGCACATTTGTGATATTAATAGCGCATATGCCTCTTATGATCGAAAAACATGAAGGTTTTTTTACAAAGTAGAGCATTGGTTCGTCTCAAAATGAAATGAAGAGTCATGGGAGACCGGCGTGGATCCAATCGTGCGCATCTCGAGATGAGTTAGTTACCGCCGGATCCATTACAAACTAGACTACTCATTCTCCGTTAATTAATAGAACCGAATTCGAAGAACGGTATCCTGCGCTTTTCTAGAGTAAACGCTTAAATGCCTTGAAAAAAGTAGCTTGAAAAAATATACTAAATAGGTCTATATTTCCCAAGTATATAAAAAGAGATATATATTTCCTAAATATAATATTGCGTAAATGAATTCCAGAAATATGATCGAAGAAGACAGCTTTTCTAAAATTTTAACGGTTTCCCAATCATTTATAAATCTACTTGAAGATTTACATGGCGATTTCGCGGAGCGAAGGCGGGGAAACAAGTCGCAAAATTGCAGCTGGACCATCGTGTGGATTGATGAAACAACGTGGTGCGCGCATCGGCGTGGGTGTCGATGCGATGCGGGGGGTCGATGTAGGGATAACGCGAATCGCGCTTTTTAGGCGCGTGGGGCGCCCAAGCGGCTTGTCGTTACGCTCGTTGCCCCCCTCCGTGCGCGTACAGGGACTCCAGCAGGTGCCCGTGGGGTCCCCCATGGTTTTCGGTCGCTTTGTTCTCTCGCGTCACCCGCTTCGTCCTCTCGATTATTAGGGCCCAGTCTTAACCGCGCGATACCTGTTACGCGGGAATATTAATTCTCGAACGGGTCACACACGGGGGGTTGTCCTCTAATCCGCTAATCTTGAAGTGGCGGTGCCGAGGCTTCGATCCCGGAACTGTCGGGCTCCCTTCGATTACGTATGTTATCAGAGAAAGATTCTTCTCGCGGGTGTCACGGAGAAGAAATAACGCTTGTTGTTATTGTGTTAGATTTGTAATTATGTTAACACAACGCGCACAACGTAACACACTGAGAATCGTAATAATCAGAAAACCCAAGGATATTTTTCAACCGCGGTTGCCGTTCTCCCAGAATTAAATTCTCGTAGACGAAGGAGTTCTTTTTCCGGGACGCCGGCGTCCGCGGAAATCTCGAGGGATCGGCGAGGGGATCCGCGTTCATCTCGCGCTCGCAGAGATCTCTCGCGGGACGATTCGCCGCGATCGGTTAATACAATCCCGCTTGTCGCCCGGAGCTTCAACACACCGCATTCGCAGTAGAGCTCCCTTTATCCCTCTCCGCCTCCCTCCGCCAATCTCTCGCGCCGGTTCGCGAAACAGCGAGAACAAAGCGGAAGAAAAAAGGAGGGAAGGAAGAAGAAGAAGAAGAAGAAGAAGAAGAAGGAGGAGTAAAAGACGGAGAAAAGAAACGCGCGCAACGTTCTCCATTGCAATTTCGATTTCATTAAAAAATGGAGATGGAGCTTCCAGATGAAGGAACGGGAACGAGAAGGAGCTGTAGGGTAGAGGGGAGTGGGAAGGGGGCGCGGACGGAGAGGGCAGCGGGGTTAGGAATGAATGAAGGAACGGGAAGGGCGGAAGGTGGCGGCGTGTACGAGGAAAGAAAGGAGGCAAGGAAAGGTACGACTGTCGATGGGGCCACATCCGCGCGAACAGAGAAGAAACGGAGCGCGCGAAGGGGAAGGGACGCAGCAGCATCAGCAGCAGCAGCAGCAGCA
>NJRQ01000017.1:1103787-1191735 GCA_003063805.1 Aphaenogaster ashmeadi
CCTCCTCCTCCTCCTCCTCGCCCCGGTTCTGTTCGCCATCCCGCGCTCTCCCGCTCTCTCCCCCGCACCGCGTCCACCAGCCACCGTAGGACGACCCTATGGAAAGCCGCAACACACACCGCACCGGTGCGGTGCCGGGCGCTCGTTCCGTGTATATACCGGCCGCGCATCCACCGTCCAATTGCGCGCACACACACCGGCGGATGTAGCGGGTGACATCCTACTTATCACGCGCCGCGCCGCGCCTTCCAGACTAAGGAAAGAGCCACGCGCGTCGGATCGCAGCGCCGTCCCCGACCAATTACGTTCCTTGTTCTCCACTTCTCGGAGACAGAACTGTGGAAATTTGATTCTTATCGGGATAACCAGCTGTTGGACGCTCTCGCACGGGAACGGAGAACGCGAATACAAAACCGCTCGCGCCTCGGGAGAATTAATCGGAACGGATACATATTTAAGAACCGTAGATAGATAAATAATGAAGAAACGGATAAGCGACGATCGATTAAAATAGCTGCTGCCTTATTCTCTTATTTCGCAAACAGATCGGATCTTCTCTGTCGTAATCTGACGGTGAGGAGAATCCGCGATGGGAATAAACACGCGCGAAGCCCTCATTCCTCTCGATTCCGTTCCCGCTTCTTGTCCCACCGTCGCAATATGTTCGCCATAAGTGTCGCTATGTGACCGCCGCGTTTCACACGGTGGAGATCGCGGATCGATTCGCGGCGAGAGATCGCGTCTCGCTCCATCTCGGCCGACCGCCGCGCCGCGCCGTTATCACGCCCGCCTTTTTGTCCGACGCGTTAAAACGCGGCGGCGGTTTACAAATTGCGCGGCCGCGGCGAAGATAGGGGGACGGTCGATTACGTTTCCAATATCCTAGATCCCGGCGGGCAAATTGACGGCAAAATTAACGCGGGATTCCGTTTAAGTCGCTGCCTGGGCTTGAAGTCGTCATTAGATCGGCTTCGATTCCCGGCTCTCGTCATTGGACTCGAATTCCTTGATGCTAAAGCTATAAAGATCGAAAACCATCTTTCGGGAAACACAGATTTATATGTATATATCTTTTACAAATAAGAGAGAATATATATAATTATATCTTTAATAATCAAATAGGTAATCGACAATAGCACGAGTTTATGCTCGAGCTTTTTAATTTTTTTGCAAGTATTTCAGATGATAATAGTTTATTAAATGTATTATTTTTACAACTGTTTATGATTAAGACTGCGAATAAAATATCTTACTTGGCTTAACATACTTTCTGATGACTTATTCTAAATAGATACATGTTTTCCCAAAATTCTGCAGTAATGAAGCGTTGACAAGATTGAGCGAGAGCGAATCCTCGCGGACGATCGTCGACGACGCGGAAACTACCTCGAGCGGCGAAATTTATTTTCGCGTGTGTACAAACCTGGGAATATCCGCGATCGAAAGGTTAATGCACCCCCGCGGTACGCGTCTGATTACCCACTGGAAATGTGCGTGCGTGCATCATGCGTGCGTGCGCGCGCGCGCGCGTGTATCACGCGCGGCACGTGCGCTTTTCACGCGTGTGTGCGCACGTGCCCGCCGGTTAATTTTTTAAAAGCGCATCGGCAAAATCGAGACGAGCGTTGAAAAATGTAACGTCTGCCTAAAAGAGCCGATTCTAAATAACCATCGTCATCACCTTGCATGCAAAATGCATTAACAATCTGCGCCACGTATCATTATCGAGAGCCTCTGTGCACATGCAATTTTTTTATTTCGATGGTAATTTTTTCAATCTTATTGACTGCTATAATTAATACTGTTTACGGAAAAGTTAATTTAGAAAAAGAGAATTAACTACAATTAATGTAACCTACAATTATAAATGTACAGTCCTTTGAGAAGAAAATATTTTTTTCGACGAAAGAAAAATGCTAAAGCCAATAACAACAGTTTCGCTTCGATTTTGTCGCAATTTCGTTTTCGGCTTTGTCCGACGAATGCACCAATTTTAAGAAATACAATACATAGAATCGTCCAGCACATTATCATTCAAGTATTCCATAATTCCTAATAATAACGTTTCGCGCGCGCGCGCGCGCGCGATCTCTATTTTGTCTGTCTTAACATTTAGTCCCGAATTAAAAAACTGTTAAATACGAGTTTAAGATATTTACAAGTACGCGTCAGGCGCAATTCCATTGAGTCGCGTTCGCACCCAGGTCCAGGAAACTATCAGAGGGAGAGGATGGGGAGCGCCAACAGTTCCGGGACATCTTGCGTTAAGCTCGCTTGCGCCGGGGGGACGCGAGCGTGCATATTTCATGCGCCGTACAAGTTCGCGCGAGCGTGTTCACGAATACGTCGGCGCGCTCGGCGCATGCACAAAAACGAGAGCCTAGACGCGCGGGGGCCCTTCTCCCCCTCCGCCCTTCTTGTCGGTCAACGATTGCTCCGCGGCCGCAATTTGTTAAAGGTGGTTAAGGACGAGCGTTCTTGCACGTCCCTGTACGCGCAGTTTGCCTGCCCGCAGAGCGGCCCGGCCGGCGCGGCGGCCGGCCGGCTTCCCCATTAAGATTCCTCGTGGATCACCGGAACTTCGGCTCCGTCTCTTCTTCGCCGTGTGGTGCTGGGGCGCGCGTGGTCGGGCGCGCGTACATCCCGCGTGCGCGCCGGCACCTAGGTGCTCCTTGAAGGGCGATTACCGGCCCGAATTGGCCCCCTCGATCCAGCCAAGGTCGGGTATAATTCGAGCGCATTAGCGTCCGCTCTCGTTCGGTCGACGATCGCTGAACGAAATTCCGCGATTGGCAGCGCACCACATTGACAACGGAGACTCTGAAACGATCGATGTACAAAGTAGCTTGTATTAATTCGTTAATTCGTGGCGTAGCCTTCAACGGCCCTGCTTCACGGATTCGTCAAATCTTTCGACGTCGAAGTTATCGGGTCGAATCTCGAAATCTCTGAATAAAAATATCTGTCTACGATTACATATTTATACTGGCGTATCAAGGTCTGAATATAAATGTCTTTTCTGATGGTTAAATTATTCGAATCGAACAAACAAATCTTGTACAAGTACGACTGCGAGAAAGAAGTCAGTAACGAAGTCGCTTTTTCTTTTTCTGTTACACTTACCAGATCACCATGACCGAATTCATGTTTTCGCCTCATTAATCAACGTCTCCTTTCAGCGTAAATCCTTTCGATCCTTTCCATGCAAATGCAGGCATCCCGTATAAGTATCGACGAGCAAAAATGCCGGCAACGTTCCAACGTAGGGCGTTCAGCCGCCGCTTAAAGAACGATTACGTCGAAATCGGCCGTTCGATCGAAGCCAAGGTTCAAAAAGTTTCGGCAAATTAAGATCGAAGGGAGATCGATCCTACGAGCGTGGACGCTCGAGGAGAAGAACGACGAGAAATTGAAATTTATGCGAGCGTTAAGCATTATAAATCACTTCTATGAAGAGAAAGAAGGAGAAAAACGACGATCGGCGTGCGTTTGTGTTAATGCAACTCGACGGAATTGTGTTAGCGGGCCCACGCGATCGGCGTGATTAATCGTGTCATTCATCTTCGTCACGTGCGGCTAATGATAACATTATCATATTACGGGAAATTCAATTTATCGAATTGTAAGGTAGAGTCGCGCGATGCCAAGGTGTTGGGCGGCAGGGAGGGGACACGGAGGGGCACGGCAAGCACCGAGAGGTGCACGATGATGAAGACTTCACGGGGGGGCACAGCCATTATCCTCGTCGATCTCTCGAAATCGTGCGAGAGTCACTAGAGCTGAATCAACATAGATTACGCGAAGAAAGGAAGTAGTAAGATAGAGAAGCTTTCGAAGTCGCGTACAATATACCAAGTCTCGCGCGGAGAGATCTTTTAATTAGTTTGAGGTCGATTAAAAAAACCCGATATAATTAAATTCAATTTAATTATATTTGAATTTTCATATTGATTTCGATGATGAATTGTATCGGATTAGTTTAATATTCATAATATTCATAAAATATACGAATTCCATACTTATATCTATATATATTTATTTCTATGCTTAATATGAAATATTGCTTTTTCTACTTCGTCTAGAAAAGCCTAGAAAATTTTATCTGACGAAAGGACCATTGAAGAGAAAAATATATTACTGATAAAATAAAGAAAAGAAAGATTCTTATGTTTGCAATTAACGCTAATAACCATCAAAAGAAAGATAAATGGAATCGTTAAATTATCGATCCGTAACGCTAACTATGCCGGTATTCGCCTTATAAAAAAATTTTTTACGCAGTTATTGAAGTAAAATATTGACATTGCGTAACAAGAGCGCGGTAACGCTCGCAATGATGACAACATGATGGACGTAACCGATAATAGAAAATATATATAACCGCTATCATATAAAATACTAAAAACAAATAGAATTTTCTCGAGAGGATATATCGATACGATCTGGAAATGCTCTCGGCTTAAATACGCGTGACTGCGAAGTTTCGTCCGACTAATCTACGTTGACGTTGCTGATACTCGGTCTAGAGATAGTTCTAAGAAAATACAATTATTTTTACCCCTGTTTTTCTAAAATTAGTAGTGTTTTTTAAAACTATTTTTCTCGCGTGTATAAATGAGACGCGACTCTAAGCGCAGCAGACAATAATTAGCGGCGAGCCAAATGCGGCAGATAACGATAGTCGTATTGTAGTCATGCGGCGTTGATAGTAACTGCGGCATTACCGTTGCTGACAATTACAGATAAAGAGACGATAAATGAAATTATCGAACCGCCGCGCAACGCGTCGCACAGTAAAAAAAGTTTTTAAAAAATCTGCCCGCAAGTTGAAACGAAACGACGAAACTAATCGTAATGCGAGATTATAAACCCATTATTTTCTTAAAATTGCAAATAAAACTTTACAATCCTCATTTTCTAAAAATTACAAAATATAATGTAGATTCCAAGATAATGGGAGCGTAAGATGTTTTACAATTTTATGGAGTAATCCAAAGTCTATATTATAATTTCACACAAACAAATTAGCCCGGAATATTTTTTATTTATGGAAAGTTGACGATTCAATAAATATTTATTAATTTTTAAACACATGCGTTTCGATTTTTGATCACGTTTTCACGAAGATATCCCACTATGCGTCGCTTTGCTAAAGAGCACATGCGATTATCTTGGACGATTGAGAAATTAGCTTGCGTGTTGTGGTGCGGAGCTTCTGAAAATATAATCGTGAAAGTTTGAAATTATAATGATCTGTAATTTTTCTTTCCGAGTAAAATTAAAATAGTTAACATCAAGAATCATACGAGCGCTAAAGTATATAATAGTTTCTCGATCCAAATGTTTAACGCTTACATCTATCGCTCCGACACCTCACCAGCATTCTTCCCGCGGAGATACAACGCCTAATCATCCAATTCCGGATACCGGACGGCTCCGAACCCTTCGATAAAATTCCTTACAAATCGCGCGAGGTGTCATGCCATGAAACCATCGCGTTACGAGCATGAGGGGGTAGCTACAAAGGGGCGAGGGGACGAGGGCGGTGGACAAGGAAACTTTTCCGAAGAGACAGGCCGCGTGACCATGAGCGCGCGCGCGCGCGCCCGCTGCCGTCGCTAGCTCGGGCTGTCCGTCATGCCAAGCCCCAGTAGTTACCGTCACGCGGCCGGCCCTGCAATCATCCCCCGGGTCGTTTCCCGGCCCGCACTAACCTCCCCCCTCCCCCACCACCTACCCCTGTCCCGGGCAACCCCTGACTAATCCCGTTCCCTTCGGACTGACGTATAGGTGAGCACGCGATGCACGACGTTTGCACCGAGCAGCACGTGGGAAACGCGAAGTGTGCATCCCCTCCCTTTCTCTCTCTCTCTCTCTCTCTTTCTTTCTCTCTCATTCTGCTTTCGCTCCCCTGTCTTTTTCTCGCTCTCGTACGTCGCGTCGGAGTCGAGCAACCCTCGGCCTCCTTCGTCACGGGCGCGCAGGGCGAAACATCAACGATCAAGCCAACCATCCTGAACGAACAAGCGGGGGCGGCCAACCCTCGCGGCGGAGAGACGCATGTAACTGCTGCGAGCCGGCCAAGTGTCGGATTGGGGGGTGAACTCGTCCTGGCGGTGGCGTGGTTGGATGCGTGCACGGGACAGCACGCATTCCGCAAGGGAAGAGGGATGAGGGTGAAGGGGGGGTGGGAGGGAGGGGGGGCAACATCCGAATACGGTCTTACAGTGTTTGTCGATGGCCCTTCGGCGCGTTACAGCCCCTAAGCGCATGGTGGTGCGGCAGCGCGGGAGCTCGGTGGAGAGACTTTGATCGCCTGGATCAAGTGGCTTCTGGTGTTTGTCTAAGAATAATACCCTCGTTCGCGTTGAAATTTGTGTTGCGATTGTAACGCGATCGCATATTCGTTCGTGGGATAGGGGAGGGGGATACGGGGGAAAGTCGAGATCGGGAGGATAATCGAATGCGAGAGAGAAGAAGCGCGGGAGATTAAGGGATGGGACTTCCGTTCTCGCAGATCCGCCTTGATATGAACAGAGTTAAGAGATTGCGTATTTTTGGGAGATTCGGCGCGATGGATCCGACTTCATTTGTTTGACATAAGAAGCAACGCGTTAAAGTTTGAAAGATTGACAAGCAAAGAAAGGAAAAACTTGCGGCTACAGAAAGTGATTACAACTTTTGGAACGTACGTGTTTCCCGGTATGCATGTAAAAGATATCGACTAGCTTTTTTTAGACAGAACTCGCATTCGAGGCGATCGGCAGTCACACCTACTCGGGACGATCTGTTTTACTCCAACAAGTGGCCGTACGTATCGATCGCGAGAGCGCAATTCCACGCTCGATCGGCTCGATCGGCTGGTTAGACGACTATATCTCGTCGTTCGAGTTTCGTCGAAGCTCTTGATTATGCCGCGAACGCGGTCGTTTTCGTGGCGGGGTGCGCACGAAAATATTGATAAACGCCGGCCGAATCGAGGGGAACTGGGGGAATATAAAGGGAGAAGAAGATATTTTGTGGGTCGATCGACCGGCCGTGGGAGGACGGGAGGATATATACAAGGGGGAGGACGAGAGAAGAGCGATGCCGAGAGGAGGTAGGTTAAGGGGGCTCTGCGCGCGGGACCCCTGCCGAGCAGTTTTGTACCCGGGAGAGGGCACCGCGCCCGAAAAGGGGAACCCCCGTAGTGATAATTAGGGGGCCAAGCGAGTGTTTCTGGCCCCGGTGAGGGTCCTTGAAGTTTCGCCGCCACGACCTCGAAAAAAGGAGCGGCGGATCGCCAGTCATCGTGTTTCACCACCGACATCCGCCTGCTCTTCATCCCCCCCTTTCTTGCCCCGCGCCGTCTCGCCTCCTCCTACGTTGTATATCGGGGGTGGAACCGACGCGAGAACATCAATTTTTCAGTGCCCCGTCCGACGTATGCCTTTTTCCCTCCTCTCCTCCTTCTCCTCTTCGTCCTCCTTCTTCTTCGAGATCCTTCGCGTCCGTGGGATTTCCTAGGTCATGGCTCTGTCATCTGGTGCTCGACGGATGATCGTTCCCTCTTTTCCCCTCCTCCTTCAACCCCGGTCGATCGCTAGGATCTTCGATCATGGTGCTTTCCGCGCCTTTGGGCCCGGCACACGCCGAGAACGGCTACCCTTCTTTTCTCCGGGCACACCATCTGTCCCCCGGTGCCGACCGAGAGGTTGTGACTTCGCGGCGATTTCCACAGCCGTCACAAGTATGATTATAAATAATATTTAAAGATATACATATATACGATATAGTTAACTTATAGAGATATGGTAATTTAAAGCCTGAGATCAATTCAAAGTCGTAACGAGTCGAGAAATAGGCCAATTTTAGCACGTTTTAAATTTTAAAAAATTATACAGATTGTAAGATTTACATAATGTACAAATATACTTACAGAAAATGCAAAAATATTCGATCTTTCCGAATTATTCCAATGGCTTAATATCTTAATGATCATTCAGTTGATTGCGATGTCAATTTTAACCAACTGATCCTCTGTCTCCTTATAAGAAAAACAAACCATGCTCAGATTAATTTATGCGTTTAAAATCATAAAATTGTATACATAACCTGAATAAATAGTTAATAAAAGTCTTTTCTTCTCAAAGCCTACTTTTTTTAGACTTTATGTTTAAATATTGATACCTGGCACGTTATGTGAAGCGTTTCATGTTTCATGTAACGCGGTTAATCAAAGCATTGTTCGGCAATGTATCCCTTCAAAATCAGCAATCCGCACGTTTTATAGCCTCGGAGCTAGATTACCCTCTTCGTGCGCAGGTCTACCGAAACGTACGCGCAATTTAATGGCTCACGATCCATTTAATGCGAGAGGGGCTGATATGAAATCGCGAAAACGAAAGTAGGGAGTCAAGGGGCCAAGGACTTACGCGAGGTAATCAAACGAGAGGTAGCCCCAAATCCTAATCCTGGCAATAAATACACTCTGCGAAGAAGTCAAACGAAGTTACATCTTTTATGTAACGTTTTTGATTTTCCGTTTGTAAAAAAATTGCGCTTGCGTAATTGTAAAAGCAGCAGTGAACTCAATCTTCAGTTTGCAGAGTTAAATGGAGTTCGCACGGCTGTTCACGCGTCGAACAAAATCTAATGATTGAAGCTAATATTTAACTTCAAAAATGTTAAGAGGTTCGCGGGCTATCATCGTGTTTTGATATATCATTAATACCATTACAAACCTCTTAACATTTTTTAAGAAAATACACGTGGAAGTCTCAGAAGTACACTACTTGTCAAAAGTCTGAGCACATATTATCCATTCTGGTTAAATTAAATATAACATAACAAATAAGCTTTCAAAAATATCTTATTGATATTATACAAAAGAAATATAAACTACATAGTACATAGTTTATATAGTTTATATAATTTACTAATATAAATATGAAAGAAAGCCCCTATCGGTTATATAATTTATATTTTCTTTTATATTATATCAAAATAAAATATTTATATTGAAAGCTTATTTGTTCTGTTACTTTTAATTTAGGAAGAGATAGTGTGTGCTCAGACTTTTAACAAGTAGTTTATATAATTAATATTTAACTATATCGAGTTGACACTTTGATTGCCTGTCGTGGATCTTTTTTTCGGAACTTGTAGCACTTTCCGTACGATGGTGACGATTTTTTTTCTGTATTTTTATATTATACGCATGGAAAGGCTCTTTCAATCGTGTAATCCGGACGCCGCGGTTTCCAAGGAGACTTACGCAGGTGCGATACGCGTACGATTGCTGCCGCAGTCGAACTGTTAAGAAGTACCTTATCGTCTTCGCGATCCTCCCCCGGGCGGAGGGAGGGTGCGCAGGAGGAGTCCGTGCCGGCTCGCCACCACCTGTCCGACGTCACGCGGACACTGTCTGTCGATCACGCAGACGGTCTGTCTTGTCCGGTGCCCTCCGCAACACAGCCGACGGACAGTTCCACTTGATTAACCGTGGCTCATGCGTGCGACGCCGTTTGGCCCCAACGTGCGCGATCGAAGCCGCTGTCGCGCACGAATTACACGCGGCAGAATAGAATATGCGGAACAGAATCTCATTGCGATCTTCACTGTCGCGGAAGCTTCTTCAACTTCCTCCTCCCTTCCCCATCTTTCGGCGAGATGCGTTAGGCGTAAGTCCGTCACGCTAAGTTTAATTTATCGTGCTATCTTTCACTATGGTTTCACTATGATTTCGTAATAATATTTAAATAATTTTGAAAAAGACTATTCTTAATTAAAAAAGATCTTTTTTCTATTGAATAGTCACGTATATCTGAAATATTTATTAGATGAATAAAATAGATAAATTATTATAAAAAAGTATATTAAAAATCTATTAATATTAATTCATTTATAGAAATTTTATTTTGTTCATCAGAAATTAAACTTGAGAAATGTAAAAGAATAATTAATAAACCTTTAATTATAATTAAGAATAATATATATATATATATTATTTCATATTTATGAGGAGGACCCAATAAGGGCGAAACGTCGTTCCGTTATTTTACCTATGAATTAAGAAAATATATTTAATTTAAAATAACATCCAAAAATTTTTTTGCTCGTTTATTGGCCTTTTCGTTTTTAATGTTTCATATTTATATTCATATAAATTAGGATCCTGTATAAAATTAATATGCTTGTATAGATCCTACATAAAGTTAAATAGAAATTAATTTTCTTTAATTTTTTACTTTTCTTTATAATCTTTTTTTGATTTACGCTATCTATCTATATGATTATCCTCTCGTATTTATTTATGTAGGTACTCCTTAGAAAACAAGTATTTCAGAAGAGAGTTTTTATATTGGCTATACGTTGCTGCAAGATGAATGCATGTTACACGACGAAAAAATCAAACCGAGCGATGGTGGCTGGTCGAAGCCACCAGCGTCCGCAAATCGCGTGCACTATCGTTTCCACCAAAATGTGGCAGCGCACCGCGCTTGCCACATTGTCCGGTTGTCGAGTTTTACGCTCGTTTGCCGGTGTCCGGTGCTATCGATGCGCACCAAGTGTCATGAAAGCGACGGGCCCCGGATCGCAATCCTGCGATCAAATTGGCGGCAACGTTGTAAGAAACAACGCCACGTAAAAGCAGTTAAACTATATGGTGGATGTTGATCGAAATGGGATAACATCTAAGGTGGCATCTTAGAAACAAGCTGATCAGCTAATTAACTCCTCGAGAATTTTGATCATGCGCTCTATACTATCAATTATCATGTCTAACGACGTATATCTATGATCGACGAATCTACACATACTCAAGCCGACTACGATGAGGTATTTTCGCAAAACGATCTTAACCAGAGAAATGATCGCCCTCGCGATAAAGTCATTTTGACTGCGAGTTCGTCGAGCGGAGGGCGATTTCGCGATTTCGATTTCTACGGCGACCACCACGACGACGATGAAGACGGCGCCGGGGTCTGGCGGATGCCCGAAGTTTGGAAATTCGTGGGGGGCGATCAGTCACCAGTCGGCGAGATAAATCTGACTCATAAGTTACCGAGGGGGGTTTGCACCGAACCCGTGGGCCCGAGGGGTGAACCTATCTACGAGGGGAGGAAGAGGGAGAGAAACGAGAGACGGCCTCGATGTAGCCCGTATCAAGATCTCTTTGCATCTCCGCCGTGCGAAGAGAGGGTGGGCAGAGAACCGAGGAGGAGGGGGGACAGAGGGAGGGCCACGGGGGTGCTTATCTCCGCGTTATTCCCGAAGGGCGAACCCCGTCAGCCTGGGACCCGGCAGATAACGTTCCCCCGCTTCGCGCTATACCCCCGGCCTATACTGGGTGTCGAAGTTGTCGAATTGACTGCACGCTCCGACGCGACGCTCTCGGTAAGAATGTTAAAGTCGCGCGGATGGAGCCAGGGGTGCTTAAAGGGGTGCTACCGTAGGCTCTAGGACGCATTTTGATAAGTCGTTCACGGTCAGCAACGACAACTCGTTTCTGAGAGGATACAGTCCTTGTCGCTCGATACGTAAGAGGCGTAAGCTTAAATATTGTAATTCTAAGAAAACGGTGTCGTCTAATTTACAATGACCGATTTTCATATATCACAATTTATATATTCATCTTATATGCGAGTGGCCTAAAAGCCATCTAATATTTTATTTGAATTAATTTACTTTAATTTGATATTTTATTTGAATATGAAAAACCCTATTTTCTCTCTCTCGTAATTATTTGGAATATTTATACATTAGAAGTATATCAAATGTATACTCTAAATTCTGCACACGATCGTCTCTTCAATCTTCTTGCTGCCACAAGCATCGTATGAGACGATGTGTATCCCGACTTCCGTCATCAAAGACGGATCTTCTCCGCCTCGACGGGACTACCCAGTATAGATGATCGAGTTTCATTTCTCCGGCGGGACCTGCGCTGCTGGTCGCGCTAAGATAAGCCTCCCTCTCGCGTCGTCTCTTTTTCTCTCGCATCGCGTCGCGGCTCGGAGGGATCGTAAGCGCGGGCGTGTGTCAGGGCGTGCGTGTGCGTGTGCACTGAGACAGAGGGACGGATCGAGCGGGGTGGTCGGTCGTTCGTGAAATAAGCTCCGCGGGGTTTTGGTGGTCGCGCTTTGGGGCGGCTTAGGGCCGCGCACACTCGCCCCCGAGTCGAAACGACTGACTGCCGGTCGTCCACCCCACCCTCGCCTATCCAGAGCGCACCCCCGAAAGGGCCCCCGCGAGCCCAGCTGCCGATGACGTTTCCACGTGGGTACCCGCGAGGCTCGCGTGTTTTCGACGTCGCTCCGATGATTTCGCTCTTTCTCCCTCTCGTTCACTTTCTCTCTGTCTCTCTCTCTCTCTCTTTCTCTCTCTCTCTCTCTCTACATCGTACCACCCTCTTCTTCTTTTACCGCCCACCCCTCCGGACCACCACGGCCGAATTCCGCAATCGCGAATCACGATTACGTCAGTCTCTTGGAAATGAAGTGCACAGAAGGTAATGGTAGTAGTTTAACGTGACTGGTAATGGTTCGAGAAATTTGTACGATTTTTGATACGACAGTATGACTGAAAATATTACTCACGTCTTTAACAATATTGGAAAATGTATTTGTAAAAATATACGTGAATTTTCCGAAATCTCTCATTCGACAATAATTGAAAAGAATTAATTTCCTCGTCTTGTTTACTCCAATGTGAGATGCATACTACTCTTATGTATTACTATTATGCAATACTGTACTATATTAATTTGTTATATGCACATATAATAAAATTATTATTATTTAATACTTCGACTACAACGAAAATAGTTGTAATTTATAATATATAAGCTATATCAATTTTCGAAAATAATATGAAAAGTATGTATTATCTTGTGGCCAACATTTTTATACTTTAAGCCCATATCTCTTTCCCTGCCACTTCAATAAATATAAAACTTTAATAGAGCATTTGTCGATGTAAGGACGCAGTCACATTAGACGCAAGGAAGAGACTCGGAATTTTCGAGCGATTAATCATACGCGCTTGTCTCAAAGCCCGAAGTCCGCATCTTTCTCCTTTCTCCCCCTTCCTCTCCTCTTCCTTCTTATGCGATCCTACGCCATATTTCACTCGCCTTGAGGAAGCTATTGCGCGGCATTGACGCCGCAGCGAGACGAGAGGCCCTGTCGATCCGCTTTGACTGCGCATTATCGCGCTCCGATCGATTACGCGCCCGTTCCGAGATTCCCGGCTCGATAGCGAGCGAACGAACGAACTTACGGTAGCATCACCTCGGGGGCCCGCTCCTGCCGGAATCACCATAAGTGGGGCCCGAGATGCGAGACAGTCCGGGGACCCACGACCCCACGGGGGTCCGCGATACCCCAGATACGTATCGACACCCGCTCGTTCGTGGCGCGAGTCGCATGTCGTCTCGAGAGACCCGTTCATCCCGTTCGACAAGGTATGGCAAGGTACAGGACCATAACCTGGGTCCGTCGTATAAACGACGATTGGCCTGGCGGCGGCGGCGGCGGCGGCGGCGGCGGCGGTCTAAGTGGTTTCCGGCTTTTTTCGATTTATAATCGACGGGAGACGATTACCGGGAGGAGGTAGCGTTCCGGGGCCGGTCCTGGGCGCCTACTGTTGGGCCTTACCACTGGCCCCGAGGGGATGTTTGATTATTACCCGGCTGCTCTTTCCTGTACCGCCCCCCCTCTCTCACTCTCCGTTCCTCCCCGACGATGATCTTTATGGATCAGACATCGGCCGGTAAATTAGCACCTCCTGGAAGCCAAGGACAGCCGCGGAGAAAATTGCGAACGGGTAGCGCTTCAGGAAGTAGCGCTTCGGGGGAGGATGCCGAAAGGACGAAAGCCGCCGACGAAACTTAAATCTGATAATCCCTTAATGATAACATCCTCCTTAACGTTATCCCTCATCGTTATGCCTTATTATAATTTCTTCTGCGGACGCGTACGTGTATGATTATCGTGACAGTTGATATTATACAAACTTATTACACGGGACGCGTATTACGCATGAGATAATATTGGACAATTATTGACCATTATGCTTAAAAATGGAAATTCTGCGATATTAAGTCTTCACGTAAACTGCAAGATATCTCTGTAATTCCTTTTTACAATGTTATATTATTAAATAAAATTTTATAGAAATATAAGATGTCGTATTTTACAAAGAATTGAGAAAGACTTCGATTTAAATAAAAATCACCAACAATCAGCCAGTGGATTTCTTACATACGGGATTAAACGTTGCAAGAGTTCCGTGTTCCTTGCCACGAGTACGATAATTTCTCGTTGCGTACAAAGAATTTATATACCTATGAAGGGTTAACGTACTCACATGGTGATCTCCCTGGCGGATTGCAGTGCCGGCTCGAAATTCACGCATCGGATGATTTTCTTGGTAAGGCAAGACGGTCGGTCGGACGGGGCCCGGCCCCGGCCTCGGCACAAGGTGTGGTTCGCCGCGACGTAACCGGCGTATAAACGCCGCACGGTTTCGGACGTAAGTGGTTTCCGGCTTTTTCGGTTTATAATCGGCCGGCGATTACCGAAGTAGCGTCCCGGGACCGGTCCCCGGGTGCCTACTGTTGAGTTGTCCCCCTTTCGTCCCCTTCGCTCTTCGTCCCCTCTCATCACGGGGCACACCTCGCCGCGAGGGGGTGCGCGATCGGAGGGATAGCTCTTTCTCTACAGGGCCCTTCAACCACGATCAGATATACGTACGTGGGCAGGCGAACGCTCACCTGATCCCTTATCTCACCTGATGCTATATCGACACGGCGACACTTCCGACAGGACGCGTCTCTGACTAATCGAGGGCAATGAGGAGAAAAAATTACCCGGGTGTGCCCGAGATGCTTGGCTACCAGCTACGCGGAAGTGCCCCCCGACGTGCGCGCGGGATCGTTCTGCTTTGACAATTGACTTCCTCGGGTTTATTAAAATTTCTCGATAGACAGATAGATAAATAGAGAAGAAGGGGGAGAAAGAGAGAGAGAGCATTCCATCACAAAAATGTTATTAATCGTTTAATTGTGTATTTTACATACATCACAGAATTTGATAGTTTCGCAGATATATCAAAATTTAATTTACTCTCTCAAGGATCATTGATAATCTAATCAACGATCAGAGAGAGAGAGAGAGAGAGAGAGAGAGAGAGAGAGAGAGAGAGAGAGAGATGAATATTGAATTTCTGAGTGCGATCATTGAATGACTCGCGACATAAAAAGTCCGCGTTTCCCAAGAGCTATCTACATCGTGGCTTTTCAAGAAGTGCGCGACATATATCGCTTTCATCAAACTGCCAAGGTGACAAGACTAATGGGGAGAGTTCCGGCATTTGGCCAGACTCTCCATCGAAATACGGATGCTCGTAAACGCATCGAGTTCCTCAACATTGTAGCCTCTGAAAAATTCTACCTATCACTTTGAAGAGGCCTGTATCGGCTACCCGCGCCCATCGCCGGGTGGCCGTGTAGGTGTACGCAAAGATAGAAAGAGAGAGCCCTTGCGCTCGCGCGGTGTAGGTAAGAGAGAACGACCGGGGGTAGGGTGGTTTAATCACGGGGGCTATCACAATCCCTAAGTGGGCTTCCTGCCCGCTTCGGAATTATAGATAATGTCAGATAATAATAACACACCCTGTAGGGGCAGGCCCCGGAGCCCACCAGAGGCAATAAGTATAAGGTAACCTGAGGTGGAAAGAGGGCGGCGGGGCGAGGGACGAGAGGGGCAAGGGAGCTAACCTGGCCGGTGGTGATGGTGGTGGTGGCGACGGCGGCATTGCTGGTGGTGGTGGTGGTGGTATTAGTAGGAGGATAAGTATAGGCTGCGCGAGAGAAGCCAAGTGGGTTGAGGTGGACAGAGGTGGACGTAGGAGGACGTCGAAGAGAGAAGAAGAAGAAGGAGAAGAAAGAGAGGGAGAAAGAGAGAGACTTCGCTTCTTCTTCAGGGTTAGCCTTCTGGTAGAAGCTGGGAGTCGGGAGTCGGGCCCAGCAGTCTGGAGGCCCCATACGTGCCGGGCCACGGGGTCATCCGGGACCCCCGTTTCCCAGCCCCACCCTCTGCGCGCACTCCCCCGACCCCCGTCCCGTCCGTCGCGCCCCCCATTACTTTTTCTTGCTTCTCGCTCCGCACACCTTCGGCGACCCCGCCACCTTCGCAACGCGGGATATCGCATAACGCGGTGTTCCCTCTACTTCTCTTTCTTCGTCTTCTTCTTCTTCTTCTCAACATTCCCTCTTCTCTTTCTCGTTGAACGATCGACGATCCGGCGCGACGCGGCTCTTCTTCAAGTTTCCCGTCCACAGAAACGCGCGCCGAGGTGCGATCGCGAAGGTTTTGACAGTTCTCTTCGGGGTTTCTTTAAGGCGGAGGGGCGGGAAGGAGCAGCTAGGTGAGAGACAGGTGAGATTTCCGAGGAGATAATCGCCGCGCTCGTTGCCTCCGCGATGTGCATGCGAGACACAATGTGGACGTTCTTGTTGGATCGGGTCTGCGCGAATACCGGCGCTGGTGAGCAAACCGGCTGGGAATCTTCAATCGCGATAGCATAACGCAATGCGAACGCATTTTACGTCAGCTTCGCAACCTTAACGGCGATTCTATCCTATCGCTTTCATTTCATATGATCAGAATATATGAAAATTGTAAAATTTTGTTTATATTTTTTAATACTAGATTGCGCGAAGCTCAAGTTTGCACGAAGACAAAATTCATATGATAACATTTTTTTCCTGTATAAATAAATATAATTCTTATTCTAAGAGTCCATAATCAGAAAAATTTTTCGACACGATTTAATGACGATTAGATATATTTCTTCTTCACCGTTTCTTTCGGCGCACTCTCACCTATCGTTCTAGCATCTTCGCTCGCAATTATCACCATGGCACGGCTTTTGTCCAACGTTTGTCCACCGTTCGAATACACGGAAGTGCAATTTCCCTCGGGAACCGGCTAGCGATTTCGTATTAATCGACGTCCCAGAAACTCACGCGATCCAAGTCGAATTTCACGGCCCGTTCTCGTTTTTGCCCCGCCGACTCTCGAGTGCGCTCGACCCTCGGTTAGCTCCGCCATCCCACCCTTCTTGTCCCTCTTGAGAAACGCCATCAAAACACTTTACATCCCCGACGCCAGTCAGAGACGCCGTATTAATTAGCGCGCAGAAACGCGATTAGACCGTAGCGTTACGGCGCCCTACACACGCTCCGCTCTGCGTGAGTGTGTGTACGAGTATATGTGCACCCATATATACCATCCCTCGACGCGTAACGCGCGCCGTAACCCCCGTCATAAAGTGGCGATATGATATTCACCCGCCGACACCCCGGTCCGGGACACCCACTTTTCCGCGGACACCTGTTCGTCCCTCCGACTCGAATCGCAGCTCTCTCTTTCTTTCTCTCTCTCTCTCTCTCTCTCTCTCACTTGCTCCACCCCCTCTCGCGTATCGCATTTTAAGCGAGTTACAGCCCCCGAAAGTGACGGACGACCCTGCACGAGAAGAAGCCCTCATGCGGTGACCCTTTCACCCTCTTCCGTCACGCATGCCTCTGTCGGGATACAATAGTGGTCCGGGAGGCACGGAGAACGTCGACGGGGGGGGTGCACAGATGGGGGGCGTAACTCCGCGACGATTTTCCACCCCGCATAAGTGCCGGTGTCTTCCTTACGTCGGTGCGCCCGACGTTACAGCGTTTTGTGCGTGCTACCCCCTGACACGGGGGTGAGAGGAGGCGTGGTACAAAATTGCAGCGGCGGCCGGTGCAACGGCGGGTAATCGCCGCGGAATCGATGTTACATCCGTGAATGAGGGTGCTAATATCGCCCGTTCTATTGTGACGATTATTACCGCTGGAAATTGGCCCATTGTCGTTTACGCGCGCATTAAGCACCATTTTTCGGCCTTTCCATACGCTAAATTCGCTACAATTCCGCAAATATATCTAGTGAGGACAAGAAGGAATTAAAGTCTACGTAAATCTTTTATAAATTCGGGCGTATATATATATATATATATATATATATATATATATATATATATATATCTTTAATTTCTCTATTGTATTTTATTTGTGTATTTAGACATTTTTACGTATTATTTATTATCATTTATGTACTTGCAAATTCTATTCCAATATTTGTAAACAGCATACAAAGCATTAAATATGGATTCCTTGAATTCTGAGACCAAAATCCTTAGAGAAGGATATCGAGACACCAATTCTTAAATAATAATAATTAATAAATTTTAATTCCAAGTTTAATTATCGTAATATTTAATATTAGTAATTAAAAAGATGCGATAAATAATAAGTGTTTTCTCCTTTCACAAGCGTGTTCTTTAAAGTCTCATAAGATAATTATATATTACCGAGTGTCATAAGCTTTTGGAGAATACCGCTCCATTTCATTAAATAAAGATTTTAAAAATATATATTAATCATAATTATAGTTAATATTTGCAACATTTATATATCCCGACATTTATGTCGTTTCGAGACAGCAATTAAAAAGTAATCTTTCGATAAACGGACATTCGTCGATCGTCATCACCGTCGGGATATTCTTCCAGCAGCGGCAAGACTCGGCGACGCTCAACGGCAATCTCTGCCAAACCACGTTAATCCCCCCATAAGACCCGCTAACACAATTAGGACAACGCGAAACACAATTACCCTCGGCGGAGGTACCCCGTAGCCAAGCATCCCGGAATTACGAATCGACGAGAGAGGGAGAGAGAGAGAGAGAGAGAAGGGGAAGAGAATAAACGCGCGATCGTTCACCACCCTGTCCTGCAATTTCAAACTCTCTTTCAGATGGTTCCCGAATTTACGTCCAGTTATTGGACGCGAACTGGATTGCCGATAATACGCGCGTCTGACCAGACGGTCTAAATCCACTTGCCACTTGCACTCGCACAAATCGTACGATTAAATGAATTTTTAAATGAACTTCAAATTTCGTATATTTACAGCCGCTAAAGCCGTCTTATATATCACAATGCAGCCTTGATTATAATTAATAAAATAAGCGAGATAAAAACCGTCGTGATTGGCAGGGAGACGATTTGATTAATGCCCTTTGACAAAATTAAAAGTATATTTCTGTTCGCGCCCCCGAAAATATACGATCGCCCCTCGTCGCTCTTTGGACCGCGGGAAACAGAAGAAATCCATCAAGCGCAATCTAGAGATCGCCGTCCCGTCGAGATTTTCCGGTATCCGGCTCCGAGCAGCCCTAAGGGCAGCGGGTCCGATCGAGAAATCGCGCCGTCATCGCCGATGGACCGTGACGGTACCTGTTGTTAATAAAAACACGAGGTCAAACGCGCCGTAACGGGCGTCGTCGTCGCCGCCGCCGTTCGGCGAGCGAGTCGGGGGTTGGGGGTTGTGATTCCAGCGGAGTGTACTCTGTCATGCGCCAGGTGCCGGCGGGATCGTCCGCGGGGGCGGACGCAACGGTGGTGCGGATGCTGCGGAAACTTCTAACGGGTGTTCGGAACGGCGGCTCGCCGCCGCTACCCCGTGGGTGCCCCTTTGAATCGTGAAAATGAAACACTGATGAACGCTCGCGGCCGATACAAGGTTTTGATGCGTGTACACGCCGGCCGGTTATTTTTGATCACCACCCCCGGCACGCCGCCGCCCCCGACGCGACGTTAAAGCACGTGAGCAACCCTTCGAAAATTGGGGGTCAACCCGACGTACCCCGCTGATGTACCTCGACGAGTACGAGACCGCTTCTGATTCGAGATGTCGCAAGAAAGGGTGACTATATATCATGAATTTAAAAGTGTACGCAGACGGAAATGTTTGGGTATTCCTTGAGATATCGTTATGTCGAAATATGTCTAAAGGATTTTCCAAAGGCTTAAAGCGTCTTCTGAGCTAAGAAAAACATCTTAAAGGATTAGAATGTCTCTTGGACATTTGAAAAATGTCTTAAAGCATTATGTTGTCCTCTTAAAAGTTTACAAGAGATTTAGAATGTCTCTCAGCTATTTGTTTCGTCTGAGATTTGTGATATTCAAATACGAAGAGTATTGGGGTTTAAAGGGATACTTATAGCGAACGATGGGACAATAATAGCAAAGTAACAAATACTTAGTTGGTACCAAGTATGGAAGGTGATAAAAGAATATAATGCGTTACGTCACGACGGTAAAAATCAGATATCGCAACGGGAGCACCTTTTTATCGGAAAAACGGGCATGCCGCGAGAGTTTGAATATTCAAGCTTGGCGTTCGAGCGCAAGGAAGCGACGGGGGTCGCGTCCGCGGGGGTCGAAGGTTACGTGGAAGACGGCGACGAGGGAGGGTGCAACGCGCGGGGGTGGTCGGTCGAGATTGCGTGCGTTTACAAAGCAAATGGCTTGAAAATAACCGAGCGGCGTGCCCCGTGGGCACCACGGGGAGAAAGCGCTCGTCGAGCGCACGAGGGTGGTCCGAGGGAAAAGCCGAGAGCGAGAAAGCGGAGGAGAAAAAGAAGAGGAATAAAACTATACGGGGGAAAGAGAGAGGAACGAAGAAGAACGGCGAGGCCTTGCAAGGGAGAGAAAGAGAGAAAGCGATATGTTGTACGACAGGGAGAATCGAAGCCATCCCCCGATGGCAGAGAATTGAGAAGAGGGCGAAAGAGAATGAGGAAGAGAGCGAGAGAGAGAGAATTATACGCGGGGAAGAGGTGGGTATAATCGATGCGGACATGTGCAGTTCCCTCGGGGGTAGCAACCCCTAACTCGCCAAACCTATTTATACAACAATGCCCGGTACAACCCCCCTTCCTCCTGTAAACCACCCTCACGGTGGACCGCCGTGGCTGCTGTTGCTGTTGCTGCACACTCCACCGCCCCTGCGCGTACACCCACCCCCCCTCGTTTCTCCCGCCCGCCACCCTCGAACCTTCTCTGTTGCCTTCGGTTTATAATCAACCCCTCTTTTTGCCCTTCCCGCTCGCTCTCGCTCCCGGCTCTCGCTCACGCGTACGATGGCCAACCCCTCGACACGAGCGGTTTATCTTGGGGCCCGCGCGAGACCGGAGCTGGTATTTTAAATAGCAAATACTTATCTCGTCGACGAGGGGCGGGCAAGCGCCCTGATAAGCGGGTCGAGAGGGTGCAAGCGCGTATGGGACGATTAGGGTGGGAATCGTCAAGAAGCCGGGTGTGAGAGATATTCCTTGAACGCGCGAGCAGAGAGTCTTGACGTCATTTTTATTCACATAAAGATTTCGCACGTGAATGTTTCCCGATTTACCCGCCTTTTCCCTCGCACATAATAATCTAATTTTTGGCAATATATATTATTCTTTTCATCATTAGTAATATTATTAATATTCAATATCGTTACTGTTTGTATTATGAATATGATTACTATTCGGCGTTATTATTGTGTTGCCGTTATTACCAATTGAATGCAATTATTATCGCAAGCATTATTCGCCTTTAAAACGAATTGTTCATGGCAATTTGTCGATGTAAATTGCTGTAATAAATTCAAATTCAAGAATATCTATAAAATGATGTGATTTCCCTCTCCCTAATACTTTAATGATCAATGAATTTAATTAATTTCTCCGCTTAAATAACCGCGAAGTGGAAGATCATACGCGTAGATGCGACTGCAAAGCGTCATCTCCGAAAACGAAGCTTTACGCTGTTTCAGAAAATCACGCCGGAAAAATGCGCGTGTTCTACAGGCGGTGATAAAGGCGAGCGATACGTGCATTTGCATGCATGTATGGTAATAAGAATGCTGCAAGGGCCGCCGCGTTTATGTCGAAGCAGCCGTATGCATGCATATATGCACTCCATATACAAGCCGGCACGACAATTCTGATAACGAATGCGAGGAGGGTAAAAATTCGGCGGGGGGGAGGGCACTATTATCAGGCTTCGTCGAATTGTTGAAACGTATATCTTCGATCGATGACGTGCATAGAAAAATCTTTTGTAAACAGGATTTTGGTCTAGCTTAATCGCGATTATTTCCAGCTTAACATAATCATGATTATTCCTAGCTTAGCGTAATCATGATTATTCTCAAAAAGCTAACGCAAATATTGCTTTTCCATATACAAGTAGTAATAATAAGTCGCTTGATTATATGATCGTATGATTCGCTATTAAATTAAATTAAAATCTAATCCATCGACGACATCCACATTAACATGCCTACGTCGAGATAATTCCAATTTCCCCATTTCGTGCATGACAACTCAAATTCTTCTCGAGCAATTTTCGAGGCGTTCCTGAACTTTTCAAGAAACCCGAAAATACCTTTAAGACACGGAGATCTTCAACGTCACCGATGACGCGAGAAGTCGACAGCCAGCGGCGAGCAACAAGCACGCGGTCGGTATACCTTTGTCTACGGCCACGTTTATCCCGGAGAGAGAGAGAAGGAAAGAGAGAGAGAGAGAGAGAGAGAGAAAGAGACAGAAAGGAAATACACCGCGCGTGTATAGAAAGAGGCACGTTCGCTTTCGCGTTCACGAAGAGGCGTCACATGTGGAGGCTTAATCCACGAAAGAAAAGAGCGAACTATCGGCCGTTGCGACGCGTAAGACAGCGGGCAGCTTGGACGGCTTGTGGGACGCACAGGTAATCCGGATTTTAGATTAGCCTAAGCCCAGACGAAACGCCAGGAGGTCGTCCATCCCTCTGCCTGCCGGCCGGACTTCTGGTCTGTCTCACTACCCGTCCCCCGCCCCACGAGTGTTCGCTCGAAAGGAGACGGAAATAAGCACGAGCATCGTGTCACGAGCGTTTCTCCTCTTCGTTCGCGACGACAACGTCGCCACTCGACGTCTCCATTGTGCCGTCCGTTCCCCGCGGATCGACGTCACCTGACTCGTACATCACCCGAATTCGTAAAGAATTCCAGAAGGAAGACGCACGAGCCAAGGAGCCAGGGATTCCACCGGAGATGAAGGCGACTTTATGTGTGGGACGTACGGTATCATCGGAGGAATAAAGTGGACGACGCTATCGCGATCGTACGATCGTTGAATCTGTCACGTTTACGTCTCCCGGGACTCTTCTCGTTTTTTTTATAGAGAATCGCGTAGGAGAATTCGCGAAATATTCGCGAATGGTGATATTCTACACGACGATCGAGAAATTCATCAAAAATCTTAGATAAGATAAAATCCTTAGATTCCTATAATAAAATATATAACGAATATATTTTGTATGTATACTTAAGTATGATCAAGATTACTAACCATTAATTTGTAAATGCTGAAAAGAAATTAAATCGTATATAAGAAAGTATGCATATAGACTACGTTAATTTCATTTAGTATAAAATAGTCCTTAATTCCGCAAAGAATTGACGGATGAAAGGGCGGTAAGTCTGGTTTCGGGAGTCTTGCTAAAGTAAACTGTGCCTGCGCGATCTCGAAACTGTACAGTTTGTACCAAAGCGACGACCCTCGAATCGATCGGACCGCGTCGTAACCAGTCGACGGCTTCTTCAAAGCGACCGTTTCGGGGAAGAACTTGAAGGACGGGGAGATTCGCGGCCTGTGCTTCAACGATCGGAGGGGTGGTCCCGGGGGTCAATTCGAAGCTCTGTCAGCGTTAATTCGAGCTCGCGACGAAGGCGCCCGCGGTAAGCGGGGCGTGATTTGTATGGCCTCCTTGCATAATGATGACAGACGGGGGCCTCGTTTTGCGACACGTGCGCAGACACGTGAGCCAGTCGGCGGAGCGCGTTGGACTGTGACACGTCGGCGCTTGGCCCTTGGCCCTGGAGCCACCAACCCCTTGGGAACCCCTCTTCATCGTCCTGCTCTACATATCTCCTCGAACGTCTCTCCGGCTAGATACGCATCGATGAATGTATAGCCGGTATTATCGATGATAAAGATAACGTTCGTGTCGTAGTTCGCGTTGTATAAGTTATTCTGCGAGAATGGCTCTACGCATAAAATAAGTTCCAGACGAAGATTCCGCACCTCGCAATCTGCGTATATAGAAATCTAAAAAGTGCCAAATATCATATTTAAAAAATTTGTTAGATATTAGTAGTACGCAGAAAAAGGAGTTTGCCCGCATGGTGTATTTTAAGCTGCGTATCCACCAAAGGAACATTGAGGAATTTTTTTTTTAGAAACAAACCTACACATACATACATAAACACAAATGTTGCTCTACGCTCCTTTGGTGGATACGCAGCTTTATGCTGTCGCGATAAACGACGAACATTAATTACTATACGACAGCCAAAAATCAAATTAATTCATAAACAAGAAGTTTCGTTGTTGTTTGTGAAATTATTTATATGTAATTAAATAAAACTCAACGTGAACTTAATATTAATCTGCCATATGCTTAACAGCATAAGAAAACTTCATCTGTCATTTACTTCCGTAATGAAACAAGTTTCAGTTTCTCGGACGAGATCATGACGGCTAATTAATGTCCGATAATCGCGGCAGATTATCGCAATTCTGCGGGATTTAAATCAGAATTTATCCTGCTGATGTACATGCACGATATATACAATAAGTGCGTAAGAATGTCGGTCGGCTTACTTCGGCGCTCTCGTTTTCTTACCCCGTGTAAACGAGGGTAATAGAAGAACACAAGAATACCCGAGGGCCGGGAGTGCGAACCCCCCGGGACGGTTTGTCCCTGCAGGACTCCCACGGGAGATCGCGACAGTTCCTGGGGCACGGAGGCGGGCCGCACATCTGTCGAATCTCCCGGGAGATATCCCGTAGAAGACGCGCAGGACGCAGACGTATTACACGAAACGCCGACGCCTCCGCCGACGTCGTTACATCGCGCGTTACATCGCATGTGTGCTCGTTTCCCCGGCTGGATTACACCCCAAACTTTCGCCACATGGACAGTTAAGGCGGGTGGCGCCCAGAAATTCTCCGAAGGGAACAAAGCGCTTTTAATGACGTTAAATTATTTCGCGAAGGCATATATCTGTAAAAAAAAGGTTGTCGACAGAATTGTAGCTCGCCTCGCTAAAGATGTTTAAGTATAATGCGTACCGCGGAGAAATTAAATCGATTATTGTGCTTTTTTAAAAAAAAGTTTCAGAAAAAAATAAAAAGAGAGACGTTCGATAGAGCCACGTCTCACGAGGGATAGCATTTTTAGTATTAAGTACAAATTTTCCGGAGAGATCAGTTCGTTTAAAATAAACAGGAAGGGATAGATCCTCGGATCCTTAACGAAATTTCTGTCGGCGCCCCTGCTCTAAACGAAACCTCGTTACCGTTCGTGCGCAGCCGTAAACTGCGACATGGGACCACCACCGACTCTGTGCACACACTTAGCGGGTGCACTTGCAACAAGCACCGGGGGTAGGAGCTTGTGTATACACGATGTGTACGCGAAACACATGGGGACATGCACGCGGCGGCATCGTTGGCGGCCCCAGCGGGGCCGTGTCGAGGATACAACGCGGAGAACGTCCGTGCGACCCCGGGGGGCCGCAGAAACACATCAAAATCGAATTCACCAGATGTCCAGGCCGATGCGAGGCGCACCCTTCTCTTTCTCTTTCCTCGGGACACGAGGATGTCGCACCCGCTAACGACGTTCGGGGCGACGTCGGTCGCAGATGCGTTTACGACCGGCGATTTGGGGAAGGAAAAGGATACGACTCGCCACCTGAGCTCGTCCGCCCTTCGGCAAGGGCATCTCTCTCTCTCTCTCTCTCCGAGAGAAGAAAAAGGAGAAAAAGAAGACGCAGGCGAAAGTAACTGTAAAGTAAAGGCGAAGTTGACGTCGATAGTCATGAGAGTAATTAATCAAATTATTGGACGAATTAATAATTAATAACAACTTGCTTTGATGATTAGAAGAGTCGATCGAGCCTGTAGTTGCGAAATTTTTCAGTTGAGATTATAAATGATTTTCTAAATTATTATTGTAAAGCCCATTTAGGCAATTTATCCAGTTTGCTTCTCTTTCTCTCTTCAGATTCCTTTAAATAATATCTATACATTTTGTTAACGCATATATTTAAATATCTTTTGAATATATATTACAGTAATTTTATGAGAAAAAGAGAGAGGGAGAGAGAAAGATTTATAAACTAGAATTCAATTAAATAACATTTGAATTTAACTATCGATTTGACATCAATAAAGTTCTTTATCATGATAAGAGAGAAGAGAGAAAGAGAGTATAGAAATTATTTTTAAAAAAATTTAAATCACGACGTGTAAAATAAGAAATGCTGGAACGTAAATGCCGTATTTAACGAAATTTCAGCGGAATTTCAACGATGGATTTGCAAGCGGGATGTGGCGTCGTTGTTGTAATTCTGTTACGTCATCATATGCGGCGAGCGTGTACCTGCTTTTCGCTTTGAATTTTTTCGCGCACGTCATTCCGGTATTTAGCCGGATTGCCTTTTGAATAAGTCCAACGCGCTTTTTGACGCGCGAAAAAAGCGCACGCTGTGCGAACCGGCCGACGCGACGTAGGTACGCACACACGTTTAAGCGTGGCGTAACGTAATGCAGCGTAATGTGGCACACTTGATTGGCGGCATATAAACGCGACAACTGCACGCGAAATCTGCGCCCAAAAGCGTATGCAAATATACGCAAGAAACCTGACACAATTTATAAACTGCACGCCTCTCTCGAATAACGCGAGAGAAGAATTGATTTTAGTTTAAAACGGAGTGTCGTTGTAAAAGAACGATGGATAAAATAGGCCGATATTTCTGCCTAAAAAATTTAATGTAATCTTATAATTTTTGAATCGCTAAATATGATGGTACTAGTTTTTTTTGTCTAAACCCATAGGAAAGTAGTTAAAATTCATCTTAAAGTTCGTCAAAATATTATTGGTTAGTGACATTTTATGCCAAATATTTAATTGTTTGATTATAGTTTATTTCTATAACTTTTTTAAAATTACTTAGCAAGGAAAATGTTTTAATGACAGTTTGATGGAAGATATGACTTCTGGTGTGAACACTCCTGATGAGGCAGAGCGTCATTCACGCGCTCAGCGGCCAAGTATTTAATTTTAATGTTTTCATAGCTTTTAGTAAAAAATGTTATAGAAATAAACTATAATACAAACAGTTAAATAATTCAAACGAAACGCCATTAACCATATTACTATCAGAAAAAATTTAATTCGACCTCTTTAAGACGAATATTGACTTCCTACTTTCCCACGGCTTTATACAAATAAAACTGGTATCATCGTATTCAGCAACCTGAAAATATATAAGATTACATGTAAAATTTACGTTACACTTTTTAGACAGAAATCAGTCTATCATCCTTTCTCGGATCCCCACGGTTGGATTTCTCTTCGCGCACGATGCGTGGATTTCATCTCTTCAAACAGACGAATCATCTTTGCTACCTACGATCAGTTTGCCACATTGTGACAACCAATAATTTCTTCGTCCCGCTAAAGGAGCGATCTGACGCCTCGCGCTACTAACAAGCATGATAAACTGTCTTCGGCGACTTTCTCGGTACATTTCCCGATACGTGTGTCGAAACCGCAGCGAGATATCGCGTCGCAGCTCATTAGGATAATGCTACTGAGATCGTCGTGACGACAGTGACACGCTGAACGACGTCTGTCAACGGCGATAATACGCACGCGATCGAACGACGGTGACACGCGCCAATAAAAAACGTAAATGGTCACTTACCTCATTAACTTCCGTCGTCAGGCGGTTTCTTGCGGCCGTCTACCTTAGTTATCTGTATCTGATCGCATCGTTACACAGATACGCTTTCCTAATTAGCATAAATCGAAGGATCCGTCGCGCCAATAACATCGCCAATCTTGATCGACCGACCGCGATCAAGATTGACTGCTATCGATGCGACAATCTCTAAACAGAGAAGATTAGGTCCATTGAACTTTGCGAATAATTCGATTTGCATGCGAGCAATATTTTCGTAAGCACCAGTCATCGGTTACTCGAAAACAAAAACCACACGCGAATTAGTATTTTAATTTAGTTTCTTAATTCTTTAATTTTTCTTTGCAATTCGTGATTGGGGCAGATCTCGATTTAATCACCAGATGTAGTTGTTACGAAACAAATGAGGAGTCGTGTTCGCGCGATATATCAAATTGTTCATCTGAGCAACCAACCGGACACTCTTCTCCGTTCTTCTGCGCAACGTCGCTAGCCCAGCCGAAGGAAAACCGTCGCGCGGCGGTCAGAAGGAAATGAAATGCACAGCTCCGCATACGGAAATACGAGGTGGTTTATTATAATAGTATTTATAATCGTTATGCGTCGCGGCGGCGCATCTCCTTCTCGATCTGCCTTACTCTCTCTCTTTCTCTCTCTCTCTCTCTCTCTCTCTCTCTCTCTCGGTGTTGTTGCGTCACAATACACATTTACTATATATATATATATTTCTTTTTTATTTCCGATGGCGTTTCATGGAGTAAGTCCAGCCGTCCTGCCGCAAATCGGCACGCGCGCATTTCAGCAAAGAGAGAAGATAGAGTGTGTCTTTTGCGTGTTCCTCGTGTGTATTTACATCGATCTCGCCGCTCTTAACAGATACAAATTACACGTTTCCTATTTATATTTATACTTTAATGATAATATTAGTACAGCGTGTGTCCAAGTGTACGGGTGGTATCCGTGTGTCTGTCCGCGTGACGTTGCGTGTGAATGTGTGTCTAGCGATCGGTGTACGCGGTGTCTTTATCAGGTGTACAACAGCAGATATCTACAGGGTGTATCTCCAAAGTAACGTTGAGAAGAAAGAAATAATAATCAACAGGGAGGGGTACAATATTACACATTAGGGACCTCTTCGAATTTTATACACAATAATAATAATCAATAATTAATAATATTACTAATAATATAATAAAAATAGAGTAACCTCTCGTCGCGGCGCCGAGGTTGCGCAATCAATAAAGATAGTAAAGCGTCGACCGTGCGTCGACGATAACCGTGAATCGAGACGCGCGGACGAACCGCTTCGTGGCTGTATCTTACATGAGGAACGAGTCGATACTCGACGACGACTCGATCGCGATCGCGATCGCAGTGCGAAACGAAAAGGAGCGGAAGGGGGAGGGACGAAAAGAAACGGAAAACCGTTGGGGTGGGAAGGGAAGCAACGAAGCGCCGAGCCTTCCGGCTTCCGTCGCCCTCCGGAGTGGACTCGAAATCGCCGCGGCCGCGGCCGTTCCTCGTTCTCGTTGTCGGCGCTTCCGGCGGCGCGCCCGCGCCCCCGCGATCCCGTTCGGTTTTTAGGCGCGCGGGCGGAATTGTTATTATCGTAAAAGGGACGTTAATTAAAACTCGTACTACCAGGCGAGCCCCTCGCTCTGCATCTGGTGCGGCTCCAGGAACCCGCCGCCCGCGACCCCGCCGCCACCGCCGCCGCCGCCGCCGCCTCCCGGACCGCCGCCGTTCCCGCCGCCGCCGCCGCTCGGATTACCTTGCCCTCCACCTGGGAACAAGCGAACGCGCACGGCGTCGATGCCAATTAAGATTTAAATCCCACAGCGCACAGCGCAACGCGACGCGACGGACCCGACCGGCGCGGCGCGGCGCGACGCGGCGCGGCGCGCCGGAAGTCCCGCGATAGTCGGCGAGACAATCCGCCGCCGGCGCGGCGGTTGATAAATATTAACGCGATCTCCGCGATAGCCCGCGCTATGCTTTGTATACTTATTTCGCCATTGTTGCATCTTTTGAATAAAAACTCGACGACTGCTCTCCGATAGCTCTTTTTCTTCTCATCTTATCTGTTGCATGCATGCCATATGCGTCATACGAGGACAGCAAATGAAAGCTCTGACAAGTAGCGATAAAGTAATGATGAAAGTTTTTAAGCAATTCAATCATAAAAAGATACAAATTGTTTCAAATTCGAAACCAGAGATTCTTGAATCTCGAACATCCAAAAAATCTCGTCATGTATTCAAAGTAATCCGAAGCAATTTGATGTATCTTGAATCCATCGATCCAGTTTTGAGACTCGAATATCATCGTTATCCCATTATTTCTTATAAGCATTTATATATATTTATAACGTAGCATTTGCTGTCGTTATATTTTAATCTTTAGCGGGCCGCAAGACATAACGTCTCGAAATCAATGTCATATTTTACATCCGTGATTGTATGTTAAATATATACACTGCCGTAAATTCCCGGACACTCTTAAAAATAAAGTAAAACACTTTGGCAACATGACTACAATAATTTGGTCTTTTAATAGTTAAAAAAGATTAAATCATTTTGCCGAAATAAAAAGAATGACGCAAGAATATGTTTTATTTTATTTTTAAGGGTGTCCGGGAACCTATGAACGGTTGCGTATATTTTGTCCTAGAGCAAAATTTTTGTGATTTAAGAAAAATCCCTGCGGTCCTCTAAAGATTAACGATAAAAGATAGATATAAATATCCGCGTTCGCGTTGTGAAAATTTCAAACTCGACTTCAGGCCGCCAGAAGCCACGTTAGCCACGTTAAACGCGCTGCTTTATAAGTACTATGGTTATTAATGCGACTATCGCTAACTGCACTTTCCTCGACGAATTAATAACGCGCGTGTGTGCGACGTGATTGATACGCCGGTGACAGCCGCATAAGACGCATATGCGTGCCTGACGCGTGTTGGAAAACGTGAATTTCAGAATATTAGACACAGTATCGCGAAAGGTTATACCAGATGATTGCCAGATCTCAATTATCCGTACGACAGGCTCAGAAGGAAATGACATTCACGCTGCTGTACTTTGTTGCAGAAAATCCTAGCCGCGGCTAGAAATCTCCTGCGCCCGTGCCCGTGTCTTTCGTGCACGAAATAGCATCGCGACGGTGCGCGGATAATAGCGCGCGATGCCGGTGCCGCGCGATAAAAATGATACCGCGTGCGAAAGGTTAACGGCAACGTGTAATTTTCATTTCAAACGTGAAACGTTGAATGGCATGAAACAGTTTCGATTCGATACCGCGAGAGACTAAAGCGTTCCTAATTAACACGACACGATGTGTTTGATGTAACAAAGATGTGCATAATATTTCGTCACGAAACGGCCAAAGTGAACATTACACAATCTCTCCTTCCCAGTCATTGATTCGTACTTCCGAAAATCAGATTGAGAAAAATAATTAAAGCAGATACCAATGTAAAATATAATTGAATAGAAAAGAGATATACCCTACTTGTCAAAAGTCCAAGTCACTATTTCTCCTGGTTAAGTGTAACGTAACAAATAAACTTTCCAAAATATTTGTATTGATATTATACAAAAGAAATATAAACTATATATAGTTTATATAATACTTTATATAATTTATATTTCTTTTATATATTATATCAATAAAATATTTTTGAAAGCTTATTTGTTCTATTACTTTTAATTTAGGTAGAGATATAGGGTGTATTCAGACTTTTGACAAGTAGTGTATTAAGATATCAATATCTAGTTCCAATTAAAAAAATTATTCGACGGCCAGAGAAACGATTCGTGCGAAATATTATTCTTTGGTGCAAGAAACAGGTCGATTTCCTTTGAGCGCTCGCGAGTTAATGGTCGCCGCCTGATCGCGAAAATAACGCTAATAAATCGGCGCGAGCGCAAACATAAAGTCCGCTCGCGGGCAGACCCGAGGTAGATCGGCGATCGCGATTCGGCCGATTTTCGGCGGTAATGGTTCGGAGGGGATATTTCCCGCTTACCTGAAGGTGCCAGGAACTCTCCGGGGCTGCCGCCGGTGGGCGCAGGGGGCCCCTGCCCGGGGGGCCCCGTGAGAAATTCCGGAGGGCCGCCCCCCGCGCCCGGAGGTGGGTATTCCCCTGCCACCGCCACTGCGGCTGCCATGCCCGCTAAACTGGCCGGGTCCAGGCCTGTCAGAAACAGATTACGTACTGCTCTCAGAGGGGATCTCGTATCCGCTCGGCCATCTCCGAAACCGGCTGTCATAATTATCGCGGGGGCCTACCTACTTGATTCGAGGTTTATTATAATTACGCGAGATTCCGGGACTAGGCTCGCCGGACCCCGACTTTTGGTAGAGATCGGCCATTTTTACTTAAACTTTTTGTGTTATCCAGACAAAAGCCGCGCAAATAATAAAACAGTGGAATTCTACGCTAGAAATCCGATTGCGAATAAAAGGATATGAAACATCGAGTCAACGCAACGAGAGCTAGCCATTGACATCTTCAGAGTTTCCGCGTCATTTCTACCTGTCACACAAAACTAGAATCTATTTTAGCTTTAATATAATAGGATGAAAGGATGCCGATAATAACGACAACGATAATCATCTGTGATGGCAGGAGATTCACCTGGATTTCCCGTACCGGCAAAATGCGGTCCATGCGGATGCGGGGGCGGATGCGCACCGAAGAACTCGTGGTGGAAGGCCACCGGGCCGCCGTAGCCGAATTCGAATTTGTCCGGGCCAAAGTATGGAAAACCGGGCGGCGGCCCGTCCTCGCCGCCGAGGGCGCCCGGGTTCAGATTCAAGGGGAACCCGCGCATCTTGCGCGAGCCCCCGAAGAAGGGGTTCCTGCCCATCGACGTCAGCTGCTTTAGCCTGCGCTCCTTGCTCCTCTTGTTCTGGAACCAGACCTGAAACCAACGAGACCGGCCGCTTCTTTAATCGCTGAATTATTTAACGATGACCTCCCTCTCATCCTCCGTTACTTTTCGATTTTGCGCACGGTCGTCTTACTAGTTCTAGTTATAAATCACTGCAAGAAATAGGTATTAATATTACAGATTCTTGAAAATTATACAGAAAATATCGCGCTTACTCGCTAGCTTCTTTTTATCGTTTCCCTTCTCCTGTATTTTGTCGCTGCTATATTAAACTGTAAAAACGTAATGTTCTGAAAGGATGTGGGTCTTAGACGCGATATATCTTGGTCCTATACTCTTTCATTCTTCCTTTTGCATTCTGGGACACGAGAAAACCGTAGTAAACAATTTTTTATCGGTGATATATCGCAAATTAACCGGCGGCGTTATTATTTCTCGGTAAATAATATGACGTCGTCGTGCCGAGTGAATTATTCTTCGGCAAATGGTTTGTCGACGCAGTTTTTTTCCTACTTGTTCGCGATGGTGGAGAACTTCAGAGCATTGCGTCGCTTTTAACGGCGATTTAGACGCCGGCCGCATAAAAGCGTCGCCGATAGCGCAAATCGCGAATTACTTCGATATTAATAGCGATTCTCTTCATAAACTAGAGAACTGAATGCCTGAGCAGCAAGTGTCGTAACAAACCTGAGAGAGGAAGAGTGAATTATTATTCTTATTACAATATTAAATTATAATTTATTATTTAACAAGTTCATTAGTTTATTAGTAACAGTATTATTCAATTATCGACTCCAACACTGATTAAAGATTTTTCAAGATTTCTTCTTTAAGTGTAATAAAACCGTTGCCTTCGTTCGATAGATTTTAACAGGGCGGTAATAAAATTTTTATTTCGGGTTTAGTTATCAAAATGTTTTTAATTAAATGATAGGACGATTAATTTCGCGAAGGATTTCGCTGGAGAAAAAATAGGTACAATAGGCAGAAAAACGAGAGAAATTTCAGCGCGAATGTGACGAGAAAGAAAGTGAATGAAAGAATGTGACTTTTCCCACCTGTATGACTCTCATGGGTAGGCCGGTCTCCTTCGCCAACTGCTCCCTGATGTGCCTGGTGGGCTTCGGGGTCGACGAGAAGGCCGTCTTCAGGATCTCCAATTGTTTCGCCTTTATGGTGGTCCGCGGACCGCGTCGCTTCGAGCCGGCGCCGCCGTCGCCGCTGCCACCGCCGGCGCCGCCGTCCGGGCTCTTGTTCTCCGTTTGGCTGTCCCTCGTCTCGGGATCGCCGTCCAGGGAACCTTCAACCGATCGAAGCCGAGCTGCCGCGTCACAATCGTACGACGATCACCCGAGGCCTATCTCGCGAGGAACTCGCCGTCTCGACGGCTGCCAGCGAAATCGGTCGCTGCGAGAAGTTCGTGCCTTCCGCGATAGCGAGTTTCGTGTCTGTACGCTTTAAATACAATAGCAGAGAACCTAATTCTCGAGGAGATAGAGACATGACTTTTCTCTATTCTCGAGGATGACTCGGTTCGCTTTCTGTTTTCCGAAATTCCCGGATCGAGTCGCGCCGACGCGACGGTCAGAATTAATAAATACGTAAACGATAATTTGTCCTCTTCTAAATTATAATTTTAACTGCGAGATATAAATAAAGCAATAAAATTAATAAAGATAAATCGCCCGGTAATAGCTAGACCTAAATCATCCAGATCGACATAATGGTTCTTTAATTCCGAATCCTCAAATTCTCAATATTTTAACAGAGACGAGACTGTCGCTCGTACACGATTTATAGAGACAAGCTGTAAAGGTATCAGCGTCTGGAAAAAAAAGGCTGACACAATATTTTCAGCGTTACGCCGCACGTTTGTTATTACCCAGTCGCCGATGGCCGAGGGATAGTCGGTTTCTTAATCCCGAACTATGCGTATCCGCTGACGCGTGACTCGTCGGTAACCCAGAAATGACTTGTCATCCTCAGACACGAGTCATCATTGCGTTACGGGAGTTTCTAAGCGACGCCCGTCGAGTTGCGATCTCTCGTACCGCAACGCTGAAGGTAAATTTAAAAAAAACGCGTTGTCGATCGGGAGGATCGGGAATCTATCGCGCGTACACGCACCTACCGGGTGTCTCCATGCGAATATTGAAGGCGACGGCTATCTCAATATCGTGACAATGATAGAGTTTTTGACGTTAAAAGATCTTTTAACAATAATCTCAACAATACCCGACGCGTTTATTGCTCATTTTTCTTTTGTCATTTTTATCCTACACATAATTCGTAGTCCACGTAATTTTTATTCGATTAAAATGAAAAATATAATGAAACTCGATGGAAACCAACGGGCATTTCAAAGATTTCAACGCGGACGATGGCTTCCCGACAAGCGCGCGCGTAGGGATAATCGACCGTAGATTCGTCGAGGTAATCGTGGCTGAGAGGCCACGCGGTAGGTCTAGGACACCCCGTGTATCCCGGTATCTTCATCGGCCGGATCGAGGTAACAACAATCGGAGCCAATCCCCCGGAAGCGATGCGAAACCCCCATCGGATTATCGTGGCTGCTGCCGCGCGCGCACGCTGAAAGCCGTACCCCGCACATATCCGCGTGCATCGCACAGTGCCACCGTACACACACCCGCGTATATAAGTCCCCGGCTCTCTCCACGGTAATCTATACACTATACGTATATATGTATACCGGGTAGGTCTTAACCGCGGGACAAAGAAAATGTTTGGACAGTGTCACACCGCACAACGGGGGCCACCCCTCGTGAAGACGTACGCTCCCCCTCACTCCGGTCGGGTCGAGGGAGGCAACGAGGCGCTTGTGTTGCGTTGCGTGGTTGTATGAGGCCCATGCGAGGGTGAGGCTAGGTGGTGTATGGCTAAAGGACCGATTGTGCGCGCGATAAAAGAGCAGGAGCGGTATAATGGCTCGAGATGGCTCCTGATGGCGACGCCCTCGGCGCGACGATTCGCCGGCGTCGCGACGCCGCGAATTCGTGCTCGCGGGATCTCCGAGATGACGTGGCGACGCGCGATTCGGAGGGTGGCCCGATCGAGCCACTAATCGATTGCTCTTGATCGAGTTTCGCACATTGTGGCGTAACCTTACGGGACGGCGGCGTGCGAATACGATCTTGGTTGCAGTTCGCCGATATGTAGGCGCGCGTGTGTACGTGATACATACGGAATGTCTAATCACTGTAATCGAGATGACAGCTTAGATATTTCACGCGTGCACTTTGCCCTTTACGCCTGGCTGCGCGATATTGACTTTCATTTAACGATCCTTCGCTACTTTCCTTTTTTTCCCAGATTTATCTTTCTTCTCACGCGTTTGACGTAATAAAGACGTTCTCTTGTTCTGCTCAGAGGCAGTTTGCGCTGCGTAAAACTGTCTGCGTCGTAAAAATATTGTATCTCCACTCTGTAATATTTATATCGCTTACACATATCGCTTACAAATGCGATTAAGGAGATTAAAGAGAACTTTCCAAGCTATTCGTAGAGGAATATTTATATAGCGCCTATCGGACGATCAAAAGAAATTATTTCTTTTAACTAGTAGAATTGTACTTATTACTTTACTAATTAAAATAACATAATTGTGTTTCTAACAAGTTTCTCTGACTTACGAGGATAATCGATTTAACTTAATACAAGACTGATTCTTTTTTTGTACACACACGTCATAACTTAGGCGCACTATTCTACTACAAGATAAATTGCGCGAAAGAGAACTTGTTTGTCTAGTCAACGTATCGCTGCCGCTGTCAACATCTCGTTGGCTTATCCTCAGCAAGTGAGCCAGGACTTACCTTGATCCTCGGAGTCCTCCTGCTTGCAGGGATCGCCACCGAGAGGTAGTTCGCCACCGTGGCCGACGGCCTGGTCGCCGGGACCACCCGGGCCAATGTTGTGGGCCCCGAGGTGAGCACCGCGCACGGCCGAATCGTGATGATGATGGTGAGCACTACCGTCCTCGTCCTCGTCTTCCGATCCCGAGCCCATCAGCGAGTCTCCGCCTGCCGACAGGTTGGACGGTTCTGCTCGTGAACGACGCGAGACACCGGCCTTTTTAATAACATCGACCAACGAACCGCCAATTTCGAAAATAACGATCGCGACCGGCTTTCGCGCGCGTACCGTCGCAGCTCGTCCACTTGCACAGAAGCGAAACGAAGTACATTCGCCGTCAACAATATGCCTCGAGCAATAATAATAATAATCTTTCAAGTTGTACATCGTACAGATGTATATTATAAATAAATAAGAAGCTAACTTGTGCGAGATGAGCGAAGAAAATTTATGTCCAATTTTATTTGATAGTCGGGGAAAGCTGTTGTTTTACCGCTTCTGTGCAGTTGCGAAATGGTTCGAAATCAGCGATTGAACTTTTAGCGAACATGCAGGAATAAATTACAGATTTTCGTGGTATGGATATTATTGATGTTCAAACGTAAAGTAACTCGATTTAAGTAATTTTAAATTGATGTTCTGTTGAAGCTTTCTGTTGAAGAGAGATTACACTTGCCGACGGCAAGGAATCTGTCCGAGATGTCCAAAGAGGAATCGATTATCCGTCGATACCCCGGTCGGTACTGGCATTCACGTATAGCATAATTAAATATAAGCTACTTGCACGTATTAATGCAATTGTCCAGCGATTTATCAAGAGATATTTGCATTTCGTTAACAGAAGAATGCGTGATCGTCGCAATAAATTAACGCTGCGTTCGAAAACTTGAAGAAACAATTACACACTCATTTTCCGGCATAATTTCATCGGTACAGCTACATCGCTTGCAAAGTACGTGGCTGCGAGCGGCAAGTAGCGCTTTTAAGAGTCGGCCCTTGCCTTCTAGATTTAATGGCGGCGTTGCGCACGAAATACTCGCCGACGTAATATATTTAACGGCAGGAACCGCCGAAAAAATGGTGTCTCTACGAACATAATTACCGTGCTCTCGTCTCGCCTCGCGCCGCGCCGTGAGGGAGAACGACGGCCGCGGATTCGACAACCGGCAAATGGCCGAGCGGATGGCAGAGATTAATGTTGAAAAAGTGTCGGGCATCAAGACGGTCATGTCGCTTAATCATCGGCCCGAAATCATCCTGAAGGCTCGCGTCAACATTCTGCCCCCAGTTGCGCGTCGAATTCGTTCTCCACGCGATGAAGATTTCGAGCAGTGCCCCGTACCTGACTCTATTGTTCCCGCCAGTTATCGATAATCAGTAGTCGAGGACGGCGGTAAAAAATAATCGGTGGTATGCGTAAAGGACAGTGAAACATGAAAGGTATTTGCAGTGGCCTAATGCGCACAACTTTACTAAATACAGATCTATTTAAATAAACTCGCCGAGATGACGCTAACAAAACATTTCCCTATTTTCCCTTTGTTTTTCAGCAATATTACTACTTAAATTTTATTACATTTATATTAACAATAAATTTTATTTATCACTTTGCTCTCTACCTTCAACTTGCTTCTTACTCTGTTCTATTTAATGGCTAATCCCTTTCTACGAAATCTGGTTCGTTGTAAAGCGTTGGGAACACAGCTCCGTCCCGAAAAATCATAGAATCCTTCCGCGAAGGCAGCTTCTCGACGTTGACATTTGACGCGCGGCTTACGGATTCGTTTCTGCGTCTGCAGGTATGCGGTATCCCCAGGATTCTTCGTGACGCCGACAACAGCGTCGACGATGCTTGACGCGAAACTCATCGACGACAGCGAGTCGGCGGCGGGCGGAATCGGCCGCGGCCGAGGCGTAAATCATTTCGCGGCGCTCTCGGCGGCTGTCTCACGACATTGTCTCACGTACACAACCGGGGTCCCCGTGGAAGAAAAAGGCGGCCGGGCGAAGAGAGAGAAGAAAACGGGTTGTCGGTGCGTTTTGCGGTTTCGGCTACGTCGGCAACGGAACGACAAAAGGTTTCGCCCCCTGCCTAACGACCTTTCGGTTTTCGTTTCACGGCTTATATATACGAGTGGGGCCCTCGTGAAACCGAACCGAGCCGATCTCTCTCGCGCCGTCGTTCCCATTTCTCTCTCTCTCTATCTCCCTTCACGGCCGGTGGTTCACGGTGGCATACGCGCCACGCTGTTTTCACAGCTTGCCGCTTTCTCTCTCCCGTTCGGGGTAGAAACTCCCGTGAAAAACCTGCCCTCCCCCTCGTCCCGCCGCGCCGGTCCCTCCCTTCTTTTTTCAAGCTGATTCTGACTCCGTGAAATCCGTGGCGGCCGCGGCGTGCGCGTTGAACTGTGACCCCCTCGACCTAGCCACTCGAAAAAATAAATCCCGAAATTCTGAGCTACTCGAGAGAAATGGGTCCGGCCGGGTAGGTCTTCGTAGGAATGCTCGAGTTTAAAGGGATATGCGATGCCTCGTACTCGTAACAAATGTCGATACTTTTTTCATTATTCCGGTATATTCTCTCTCCGATATACTCTTCGTATTTCGTTTTAGGGGAAGGCGTCCGCGCGAATAGTTTCGCAACACGCGCGGATATTTCTTCTGCCTCGATCGGCACCGAGGCGTCGCGGCGGCTTTCCGGTTCTCCGCGAACTCCGGCGGAATGTCGAGATCGGGACGGGCCGCTTCTTCACTTCGGCGAGCTGGCATGGCGGGCCGCGCGATAATTTATGACGGCCTCTCTTTCTCGCGAGCGGCGGATAAAATTATTTATCGGCGGCGGGAACGGAAACGACGGAGGCGATCGTAAAACGCGCTCGCGCGCGAGATCGGACGGGCGAAGAAGACAAGGGGGTCGAGCGAGGAGGAGCTGTCGCGATAATACGCCCTCTACCCCTCTCACTGGACAGCGGCCGCGGCGTCCGCGTTCCGGTGACAGCGGCGCGGAGATCGATATAATGGAAGGCGATTGTGCGTTGACTTTGTTTGCGCACCGAGCCGAGCGTGTGCCAAATGCGATTTCGCGCGAATTTTCGAGCCGCGATCGATCGCCGCGTGCCGCTGACAGCCACGTGCCTGCCACGTCGAAATCGCGGGCGTAACAGCTCGACGTATTTAGGCCGTGCCGTTGAAGACCGAAACTTTAATGTGCCTTTAATACGTCGGCGTTTCTAAAATATTCGCTTTTTCAACTCGATTATATTAATGCATTTAAACAATTTTGTCGACTCAGACGGATAACTTTGACATCTCGGATTAATCATAGCGTGTCAACCAATTATCATAACGATTTTGTGATATATTAACCTTTAACCCGCACAAGGTGCGATATATGGATATTAATTTCTATTTTTTTTTCTTTTATAGTTCAATTACAATCTTTGTGTGTAAAATTGCATTCATTATTTTCTCCCTTTTTGAAAAAACTAAAATTCTAAAAATTGAGTCTGACATGGTAGGAGAAAACGAATCGTCATCTTGACAACTGTGGGCGATATCACATACCGCACCCGTTAAGGGTCAAGTGACTTTTCAATAGCATTATATTCGTTAAAACATCGGTATCAATAAGTATCCATACTCGATATATATATATATATATATATATATATATATATATATATATCCATATAAACGTCCATATTCGATAATATCCATATCCGATGCAAGAAATACGAGATTATGTTAATCCGCGTATATAACCATATATGTGTGCACGTCCAACTTAATAAATAGATAAAATAATATTATTGTCAAACTTGACGCATGCATAAAAGTTCCCAAAATATCGCAATCATATTATCAATCATCAGTGATTAGGAGCAGCGTAAGATTAGTCTCGATATTGACTGGCAACAGATAAGTATAGGCAAATCCGGAGACCAGCGATTCTCTGGATATCGCTTAAATGTAAATCCCACGACGAATCGATCTGTAAACGGTGCGGACAGTGTACACAGACGAACTGTGATACTCCGAAGTGCCTTCTCTTCGCGTGGACTAACTTTACTTTCTCGATACTGTTTGCTGTTTCGATCGTACAATTATTTATTAACTCCGCTATCGATAATAGAAGAATCTAATTATTTGACGTCGCTGCAATTTAATCTCTCGCACGAATTACGTGCGAATTTATTATGCAAACCTAATTTCGTTTCGTCGTCTTTTTTTACGCAGAATTTAAATATGTATAAATAAGTGCGATAATGTGATCACGTCGAGATAACATTGTTATACGAGATGGCTGAGGGTAGTGACGAAAGGGGGTAATTTTGGCTGCTCACCGTGATGACCGTGCACGTGATGCGTGTCGGGCAGCGGTTTGCCCGACAGGTAGTCCTGCTTGCAGACGAACTTGTTGTCGTCCAGGACGTAGAGCTCCTCGCCGGTGCTCATCTGCTTCCGACACACCAGGCAGGTGAAGCAATTCAGGTGGAAAACCTTGTCCCTCGCTTTCCTCACAAGGTCCTGCGGGTTTATCCCTTGCAGGCAACCGCCGCACTTGGTACCGTATCGCCTAGAAGGACATAATACAGATTTATCGCTGGTGCGTCTATGAAAAGGCGGATAATGAGCGCGTGGGTGTCCAAAGTGCCGAGGAGCTTGTTCTTGCACCGTACGGAGGTATAAGATCCCGTTGGAAAAAAAGTTCATCCTAATTCTCTTATAAGATTTAAATATAAAAATCGATATGTTTTTTAACGATCCTATGTTAAATTTTACTTTTGAGGCTTCCATATTTTTCAATATTTTCTTCAAAAATGATAAGAGATTTCTGGATTACCGCCATGTTTCGATACATTATTAATGCCTTAATGATACCATAACCCGCAAACTTCTTAACATTTTTGATCCTATGTTAAATTACAAATCTAAATTGATAGCGCATGTTAATAAAAGTAAAGGTGCACCATGAGACTGAAACGTCACCTGTCTGGCGTCAGCTGCGAGTTCGCGTCACGGCGAAATTTCCACGGGGGAGGGAAATTTCCGCATTTCTAAACTATAGCTAGACTATAGGTAATCCTATTTAATTTTCCAATTTTTTCTTCGAAAGTTTTTTTGACCAAGTTTCAGCGGGACGCCTCACGAGATTATTAAGAAAGGTTGGTATTAAGCACGAAAGGTACCGAGGCAAGTTAATCATAAGTATACCTACGATTCCGCGATTTTTCGCACTTCCTTCACTTTTTTGCGAAGGCGTGCTCTATCCCGCGACGTTGTAATTTCGTCGTGGCGCGTTAACGCTAACCCCTAATCATTAAACCGCAAGTATCGTCACGCAACGTGTTATTATCACACGTGCGACGCGGTCCTCGATGATTTTTTCCGGAGAGGGTGCCATGGATCATATTTCGCGGCTCGATAACAGACCTCTCACGGAAAATAGCGAGGCGCGATCTTTTTTAATCTGCAATTTACTCCGCGAAACTCCGAAGTACTGTACATCGAAATTATTTCGACGTCGTCTGCGAGAAGGGTTTGACGCTCGATAAACACCTTCGCGATTGCCTGAATTAACTGTAGAACGGCTATACTCATAGAATGTGAAAGTTACAAGTTCTGTTTGTAACTCATTCGGACCGCAAACGTCGATGAAAGAAATACAGCGCTTTTAAAGAGATGGCGGTTTAATGTTCTGATCCGGCATAAAGAGCTGAGGGCCTACCGTGTCGTAAAAACGCACCGCCGCCGCGCCGCGCCGGTCTGCCCGATATTTTTTTCTTCCTCGACGAATCGTTAAGCGCCTTGCTTTTTTTCAGAGCGCCTTACTAGTTTCTCGTTAAACGTTCTTCCACTTCGTCATTGCGTCATCGGAAACTTAAATCATATAAGTGTTACCACGACTATCGTACGAGGGAGTCTCTCGAGAGATTTGCAAAGTTATGTTATAAATTGAGTAAATAATATTAAAGTTGCAGTAAAATATTAATTAAACGCACTAATTAAAAAAATGTAGAAATAAATTTTATAATAGAATTATATAATAGAATATTAGACACACGCACGCACGCACGCACACATAGTATTGTGTACGCAAAATAAAATTCTAAATTAAATTCAGTGAAATTACATATACAATACACTTACAAAATTAAAATAATTATTTAAAAATATGACTGTATATAAAATACTTAATAAGATTACGAGAAGAGAAAGAATGGGCAAATTTTGCAACTTATCCAGTTGGCGCGTTTCTAAATCGAATCGGAACAATCGTCAAGTCAATATATAAGTATATCCCTGTGTGACTGTATCATTACAGTGGCAGAAGCTACACTCTTCTAACTGGCAATCCGGATCGATCTAACTATAGCAATCACGCAATTAATTATAGCAATTAGCCGGGGCCCTTAGGGCTGGCGTGTTCCGAGGAGCGGACGTCTCAATCGATCCCCCTCCCCCTAACCCGTCGTCGTTACGCCAACAATAAACAAGTTAAACGCGGATGGCAGATCGCCGGAGAGATCACGAAATCGGTCGCTTATTAGCAATTCGGTAGGGCGATACTTATCGACCTGCAGCTTTCGATACTTAGTAATCTACGCCATTAGCAGCATCAATCAAAGGCGTCGAGATTGAAAAGCATAAGAGTTAAGTATTATCTCGCGAATATAAAAATGTTGAAATTCTCTTCTAAATCTTTTTACTCATATTCACACTTTTATTACTACATTTCAACAGTTGTATTTCTATTTAACTGTGAAAAATAAATTTTTTTATTACCATTTGTGACTCTGATTTTAAATCCATAGCCTTTTGTTAATTTAATGTAATGTCTATCCCGCAAATGACTACTGCAATTTCAACGCTATGCAATTTTTACAATCGCTAGTTTACAAACGTTAAAACGCATCTGGAAAAAGGCAACAAAGAAACAAATATAGCAGCGCGTGCTGATATTAATCGCAATTTTTTTAACTTGGATTTTTCATTCAGCAACGTTATTATCGCGCAATCGACCATAAAAAGTACGTGCTACTCGTAAAGCACGTAGAAATAGGAGGCGCAACGCCGGGGAGCCGTGACCCGGACGCCGCTTGAGAGTCATTGTTAGCCTAATTGTTCTCGGTGTACCTGACGGTCGCGGCGCGTTCGCGCCTAGGTGCGGTGTACATCGACGTTTGAGCGCACAATAAATCCCGCGGAATCTCCCCTTATTGACTGCTGCCGGGTGCCGTATCAAGCGACCCAATTCGCCGCGCTTTATTACCGAGTGGACGCGTGACGTACGACGGGAATGCGAGTGCGGGGTGTCTCGCCGTCGCGGTCGGGGGAGAAAGAAAAAGAAAAAGCGAGAACACGCTCGCCGCGCGACGACGTTACATTTACGCTCCGTATTTACCGACGACGGCAACGCGACGCCGCTAATCAATATTAACAGAATTCATGAACCGCGTGGATTGTTAATGCTCCGTAAACCGCCCCGTTAATTGTTAACCGTTCAACGCCCCTAATCGCCTCGCCTCGGCATCTAATCCCGCATCGCGGAATATTTTCTATTTAACTGTGAAAAATATTTTCTTTTATTACCACTTGTGACTCTGATTTTAAATCTATAGCCTTTTGTTAATTTAACTTATCGACCGAAAGTCGACGTCTTAAATTAATAACATTTTCATCTCGCATAAGGGAGTAATGCGGACAAGGAGATAAAAATTTTCGTAACTCGTCGCATGGCAAGTTGTAAAGTGCGATGCGAAAATCGTGTGTAAATATTGACTCCGAAAGTGCATCGGATGACTAATTTACCTTTAATGGAAATTAAATATTTCAGCTGACAGAGGCGGGAATGCGCTACATGACGCAAACAATAAATTAAACTACGGTAAACGAATTAATTATTAGAACGTTTCGCGAACGGCGATTGTGATAGCTAAATAAACGCGTTTCGTCACGAGCGCGTCCCTCATTCCTTTTTTTATTCCTTTTTTTTTTGCACGTGTTACGTTCACACGCGTATGCGATCCTAATGAGTTTTCCCGGGATTCATTTCTATATTAATTATCATTGCGCCGCGCCGCGTCTCGCACGAACCCGCAATTCGACACCATCGCCATTTAACAGACGGATAGATCTCAAATCCACGCGTGAAGCCATTGACGGATCGGCAATTATTCAACGCGCTCGTCGCACCCAAGAACTTGACGCAACGCGCAGCTTCTTTCTCTAATCCACTTCGCATACCGCGAGCGTTCCTGCGAGCTTTCCCACCGCAGCCTTTAACCGCCTCTGAAATATTTTACGTCCCGCGGTTGACGTGCATCTCGCGAAAAAAGGAGAATGAGAATGGGAAAGAAAGAAAGACATCAGGGAGGGAGGGAAGGAGAGAGAGAGAAAGTCGCGCACGGAAAACGCGCTGTGTATCTCTTTGAGAGATACGGCTCTCTCTTTCTCTTGTCTAGGTGGAGCCCGGTTGCTCGCGCACGGCCGGTGAATATCAAAGGTTGCACATGTCTGCAGCAACATTGTGTTCGTTATATTGCGACTTGCCTACGTCGGGGCCCCGTCGTCCATCGTGCCCGAGCACTCCAACTCTCTCCTCTCGCGCGCAAGATGGATATCTCTCGTAAAAGTACGCATTCGAATGCTGATCGAGATTACCTCTCATAAGGACGCGCGTACACAGATGGAATAAGTGAATGTGGGACGAGGAAAGCGTCGTCGTCTTTGATTAGCGCCTTAAGCTTCTTTAATTTGTAATCCATAGAGCACATCAATCACGAATAAGGAAGAGAAACCATAGAGAGAAAAATGCTTCCCCTTTCTCTTTCTCTTATAAAGCAAGAAAAGAATTATCTGAAAAATGCACCAGACTGCAACAAACGCAAAACAAATAGCCATAGTACAGCGATTGTTGTTATCGGCGCGCGCGCGAGACGCGATTTTGCGGCACAAATACCTTACGGCCCACATCTTCTGCAGGAAGCAGCGATACGCAAAAAGTCGCTGATTACCGTCATTGTTGCATAATACTTTTCGCGTCGAACGTTTCGCGACCCGCATTCGCGTTTGGACCAGTCATTGCGGTATCGAGTGAGTGACGGGGCGTCATTCATCAATAAACGCCACCATTCAATTAGAAATGTTACATGAGTACTTTTAGCATCGATATTCTGACCGTGAAAATTAAAAAATACGAAACAATATCACTGAAGATTCGAATGTCCAGTGTTGATCCGCAACATTGACACGAAATTTCAATTTAAACGAAACTTTCAAAAATTTCAACAAAACTTGATGTTTAAAGTTTCTCTCGCCATGTAATTGTGGCAAACTTCTTACTTAAAAAAAAATTATATCAAACTACAAAAATCATGCGTTTGAAAATAAAGAATTCAAGAATCTATTTCGCTGCGAATTTACTGGCGGATTTCCTTACAAAGAAACCGACCTCGCGATCGATCGCGACCCATCGATAGCGATCCCGTTCCGATCGATGACAAGAACGGGCAGTTTTCCACGGCAGAAGCCGAGGGAGTGCCGCCCCTTATCGATCAACTCGGATGTCGGATCGCGTGATTACGAGACGCCGCTCGACGAGAGCGTCCTGTAATCAGCCGGTCGGCGCGCTTTTTCTCGCCGAACTATCCATCAAGCTGTCCGAATTAACGCTCACGGTCCGGACAACGAAACTATCATCGCGGAAGCTGCGCCGGAGGTGATCTCGAAGCTGCTTTCGACGACGAGGATAACGACGAGGACGAGCACGAGGACAATGACGGCCATCATTACGTCCACAGCTCGGTCTAATTACAGGGATTATTTAATTGATCATAGTAATTAGTCGCGACCGTGCCGACTTCTGCAGGTGCAGCTGCGCCTGCACCCCGAGGGGGCAAACCTATACTGAATCTTTGTCCTCCTTCTTTCTTTTCTCTTCCAGGAGAAGACAGGTCCGTCTTCGTCGGAAAGAAAAAAAAAAAAGAGTCCCAGAAGAAGAAGGCAGGCAGTAAAAATCATTAATAGAAAGGCTTACGTGGTCTCACGCGTGTGTGCCGAGGGGAGGAACGAAACACGGGGGCGGGAAAGGGTGGCAGCGGGACCCATGGGGTAGGGGGGGTGACCGGGGAGGCTCTCTTAAGAAGGAGAGCGTAAAGAGCCGCGTCTGGAATTCCGGCGTGGAGCAAGAAATATAGGACAGGCGGGCCCGGATGGGAAAAAAGAAAGGGGGTGGGTCCGGGGCGCGATTTGCCACGGACCCGAGAGAGCGCGTGTGTCAGTGTGATATCGCGGACAGACGGACGAACGAACGAACGGACGAACGGTACGCGGTCCCACGGGCACGCCATGGACGATCCTGGGACGGATGTTCGAGAGGCCCCCTTGTTATTCGCTTCTCTCGCAACGCAGGGGAATTATTTCGATCGGAGTCACGAAAGGGGCGCAGCAGGTACCAACGGATGCACTTTGCTCTCGAAAACGATGCTAAAGGGTACCGTTTAATTGACCGGTAATTTTATGAAACATCAATTTCAGAGGGACATTTTTTTATAAATTCATTTGCTTGATCAAAATGACGTTTTATGTAACGATTGGTCTAGATAACAAAGTGTAAATACTAAATATAAATACTATCACGTCATGTCATTTAAAATCTTGATAATGCCTGTTACTGAGAGCTTTTGACCAGCGATTATTGATTATTCTTTGTTTTTCATGTATTATTTTAGCGAATCGAGAGAGAAAGAAAGAGAGAGAGAGAGAGAGATTTCTGTTAATATCTATAGTTTACATTATATTCTTAACACATAGATATTAAAAATATAATATTTTTAATTATTACAAGCAGATGAACCTTCTTTCTCTCCGTTCACATTATCTATACTTAATTAAAAAAGAAATTTTCACGCTGGAATAAAATAGAAAATACAAGGATAGCTCTAACTTTAAATCTATCCAGTATTTCGCTTTAATTTGACAAAATCCACTAAGCAGAAGGGCACAGGGTCTAGAAAGGAGCCGCACGGTGTCCTTAGCAAATCCCAATGTCCAAAGCACAATGCCTCTCGTGTCTTGCTAACGTGTCTCTCTTATTCTTCTCTCTCTTTTTTTTCCTCGCGCGATACAACCGTGCGAAGATTAGTTCTGTCGCGGACAAGCCGGTTTAACTCGACGGCGGCTCGCGGCGCAACGCGGAACCGAAAATAAACGGTGTGCAGCGTGCGCCGCGCCGCGCCGCGCCGCGCCGCGGCGACGCAACGCGGATAATCTTCTGCAAATACAAGAGCGAGCGGAGAAATAAAAGCGCGTTCGCGCGCGCAGTGCATACATAACGCGCGGGACATTTCGCCACGCCGCGGGCACCGATATTTCAAGATACGATATTTCTCGTTTTTTTTTCCTTCCATTTTCTTTTTTTCCCCCCTCGTTTTCTCTCTCCCTCTCCCTCCCGCCCCTTTAATCTCTTTTATCTAACGTACGACAGCAGCAGCGGGAAAGAGGGATCACCGGGGGGGACAGCGCGATATAAATTTACTCGACAACGCGGAACAGACAAGTATAACCCTTCCACGTGTAAAGTAAGATCCTGCCCCTCTCTCTTTCTTTCTTTTTCTCCCCCTCTCCCTTTTTCCATAATTCTTATCATTGCTCGGTTTATAATCGATGCGTGCGTTTCTTGTTTCGATTATTTATTACGCGTTCTTTAAATTTTTTCTTCTTTGTGTGACAGTATTAGTAGACCGTCGTTGTGATTTTCTACAAAGATCGCCTTGCTTCTTACCTTACGTAATTTAGATATGCATGAATCTTATTAACCTTTATCAAACTTCTTTCACGAACTCGTGCGTTGTCGCCTTGAGTCTGGCTTTAAGACAAAGTCGTACGCTTGCAATTATATTAAGTTGTCAGCTACGTTGTACTTACTTAGTGCATAATCCCCCTTAACGCGGATTTAATTCGCGGGGTGAAATAAATCTCTCCATCTATTTATGCTCATTATCTAAGATGCTCATGCTTAATTCACCCGTTTAATCCGCTCATTATTATATAATTTGTGGAATTACGTAAATATGTAATTTTCCGAATCGAAGGGAGCGGCGAGTACGAGAGTAGGTAAGCGGGAATGAGTAATTTTTACTTTGTTATTACATATATTATTTATCTCATCATATATACCAAACATTTATACTATCATTTTCTAAATCACTTTACTAGTTTGAAAGCAAACGACTCTAAGTATCGAAGGAGTTTCGCGCACGGCTTCTTGGCGATTAGATATCTCAACGTCGCGTCGGCGGCTTCTGTGTTGAAATTGTTAACGAAGGATCAGCGCGATATTTTTCCCGTCCCCAGCGATTTTCCATCAGCGATTCCGCGTCGATATCCTCGTAACAGCAGGGATTATTCGCGGCGCGAGCGGACTTTAATTAACTGCATCCAATTAGCGCGCGGCGCTTTTCCGCGGCGTGGCGTTTTCTTCTGCGGCAAGTGTTTCCCGTAATCGGCGGCCACGGGGTTCAAGGTAATGATAACCGTCGCCGACACCTCTGCTTAAAGCGACCGTAGCTCACTGTTGAATTTTCGCCGGCTGTATCCGCGGGATAACTCGCGTACCCGCTTATCGCGCGATCGTGTCTCCTCCGGTCATCGCGCGAATATTAATCCGTGAGATATCGGCGATTGGCGACCGCGATCGCGCATCAGGGAACTTACAACGGTCGCCGCAAAATTGCATGTAAAAAGGGTGGAAAATAAAAAAGAGATTGCTCAGACTGTACAGATCTGGTTCCTACAAATAAGAGAGAGAGAGAGAGCTATCTCGCTTCGGAAGGAAGATAGTGTCGAGTTCAAACGGTACGACAGGTTTGGAGAGTGGCTTCCTCCGTGGCGAGAGTTACGGAGGAATGCATTTGCAACTGCGCGTTACGCTTTCGGGAGAAGACAAAGGAGCTAAATTAAATGGTACCGCTTCAAGTAAAATTGTGTAAAAATATCTCGTTTCCCTGTAGCTTGTTGCAGAATTTCTTTATATCTCGGATGTCCTAATATTAATACGAGTTCGAGATAAATACACGATTAATTTCTAGTGTTAGAGGGCTAAACGCAGTAGGAAGAATGTAATAAATTGCATTAGTTGTACACGGACCAGAGTTGAAAAATAAAACATTAACGCGTACGGGAGCGTCGCTCATGTAATAGCGTCCCTAAAATTCTCACCGGACGTAATTCGCGTCTCTCGTCTGTTTGCACGCATAAAAATGCCCCGCATTCATACATAATCTCTCCGCGTCGCGGTACAGCGAAATGTGGCTCATGTGTCTCGTTTTAACGGGGCGCGTAACGCGGTGAAAAAAAAGAGAGGGAAAGAAACGAGGGCCTCCGCATAAAATTCAAGAGGCGGAGGCGATAAAGGGTCGCCCTGAATTTAGGCCATTCCTCTTTCGTGCCTTCCCGCCTACGTATAATCGCCTTTTCTTTTCCTCTCCTTTTTTTCTTCTCGGTGTCGTCCACCGTCGCGTCTCTCTCTCTCTCTCTCTCTCTCTCTCGGCATATAATCGCGGTAACGGATTGCATTTAGCTTTATTATAGTCCTGTCAATTATATATCATTATTCCGCCGTTTTTCAACCGGCTCGTTATCGGAGCATAGTAAATGGATTCAAATCGTTCCGTCGTCGGTCTCCACTCATCTCTTCGATTCCGCTACCTTTCTCTCTCTCTCGCCGCATCGCCAAGCCTGTCGTCTCCCGATGCGATTATATGGTATTACTTAAACGTTACTTTGGTTTGAGAATTCGTTACCGGAACATACCAACTGGATTCAAGTATCTTTTCTGCGCCGTTTTTTCCCGCGCCTCGTAAAAATGCAATTGGCACGATCAGACCAGCCGTCGCCAACGTGACGTTTTACAGCTACTAAAACCGCTATAACTTTTCTAGTTGGGAACCTGTTACCGGATTTACTATTACATCAATTCTCCCGCGAGAGTCTAACAATGCCTCACTTCTTGTCGCCATATAATTATCTAAATTACGCGCCCTCGAAGCGACGGTGGGACAATACTGAGAACAGCTCAATCTTATTCGTACGCGTGATTAATCGTTCTCTCAGCTGTTTATAAATGAGCACGAGCAATTCTTGTTAATCGCGAATAAGAGGGCCCGGCGTGACGCAAGAGTCGGTAGTTAGTAAAAACGTTCACGGACGCGCGCACACACACGTATAGCGATATATACGCATCGCGATGCTATTGCCGGGCCTTCCTGGAAGGGAAACGGGGCCCGGAGAGCTGCACCTTCCCCCCCTTCCCTTCCCTTCCCTTCCCTTCCTCTTCCAGCCGATGTTCGCCAACCCTGCGACCCGCGCGCCGGTCCCGTCACGCCCAACAAACTTCTCCTACGACTCGTAGCGGGCGTCACGCCGCATTTATAATGTTTCCACGTTCGAGTTTCGATGGGTCCCACTCCCGCGGTGCCGAGAGTCGAGTGGAAGGACAATGGGCCTGCCACGTCGGCGCCCTTTGCCATGAAAAGCCCCGGCGACGTGTGATCCTTCAATTATCCGACGAAATATCGATATCCGCGACCACGATTTAATATTAACAGAAGCGAGAGGATTTGGAAGGAAATAATTCTTGCAAGTAAGATATGGGAGAATAAAGAAAGAGATGGACACAGGATAAAGAAACTCTGTAAGATCCTCGATTTTTTTATCCGTAAATTATTTCGTTCCCGGAAATTTTTATCAATCATCCAGAAGTAAAATCCTGACTCTACATGAACAAAATAACTTGTTATAAATAAACAAATTAAAGTAAAAAAGAATTTTTAGATTGAGTATCGGCAACTAAAAGATCGCGAATTAAGCGCCGAAGTTCTTATGCTTCTCTGATTCACCGCAAAATAATATTCGAGGAAAAGGGGCTCTTCGTCATCCTCGTTCCACTTGCATGCATTACACATTCTACTACGCAGAACTGTTGCGAACTCGCGACGATTCGCACGCGTGTCGCGATCGGCGAGGAGAGAAAAAAAAGAATTCGCAAGTCGCGCCTCACGTTGCGTCCCACCGCGTTATTTAGCATCCTCGTAAAACCACTAATATCGCCTGCGCAATATTTCCGTTGGTTACCGTCGACGCCGTTACGTAAAGTAACTTCGTGTCCTCGAGGCAGACTGGACCCGCGAGCACCCGGGACGGGTGTACTTTTCATTCAATCGACATGCGCACGTTGCTTCGTTAGCGGAAAAATATACGTTAATTGCGAGCGCGGCGTCGCGCACAACGCACAACATTGTAGCGCACGTAACGACCCGTGTAACGATCGAGGCAATCATCGGCAACACGCCGATGATGATACCGTCGGCATATCAATGAATTATCAACGACGAGTTCGTGACTCTATTTATTTCTGTCGCAGACGAGATGTCTGTCGAGCTCGATAATATCTCACCTAAATCAGATTAACAATCAGATTACGTCAAGAGTAGAAGAGTTAATACAGAGATAAGTTTAAGGAAACACGTCATTCGACAGATAAGTGATTAAAAAAGAAAGTACGGGGATAATCTCATTTATATTTTAATTCAGTTAACACGCATGGAAGTTGTTCGCGTTAAAGGATTCGCAAATCGAGGGGGATTAAGCGAGGCAACGATAACGAAAGTAATCAGAAATCCAAATATTGTTATCTAAACTTTTGTAAATGCATAATCAGGTCACTCTCACATTGCTCTAAAAAAAGATTAAACAATTAAGAAGAGTGATATTAACGAGGCGCAGCAAAAAGGGACTAAAGTATATTGCCTTCTCAAAGGGATTATAACAGTTCACGTCGCGGAGATCTCGCAACCTGTAACTTGATCCTAAATAACCCGACGACCTGGGCCCCCGCCCCCCGGATACCGTTAACGAAGCACGGCGATAAATCTACGAAATCTGAAGAAGAGCTGAAAATCCGATACGGATAACGTAATTTAGCGCTTTCATAAATAGTCAAGACCGACTTGCCGAGTGCCACAGGTAAAAATCGATAACATCCGTGGAGCAGCGCCGTCTTGCGCAACCCTGTCGTCGGCCATTGAATTATTCATTCATTAATTTTCGGTAGCTGTCCGCGCCAGAGGATCAGCAAACGAGCGAGCGACACTCCCGATGGAGCCTCGTCTCCTCTTCGTGCCGGAGTCCCGGAATCGTCGCCGGCCGCACACGGATGACACGACACGACACGACACGACACGACACGACACGACGCGGCGCGGGCCCCGCCGCGCCGGTAATGTTTTCATCAGCATTTCGGCCGTACGGGAATGGCGGACCGTATTTCAAGGCAATAATTTTCGCCGCGGTCGATGGCCCGGGTCCGTCGCGCGGCGCGGCGCGGCGCGGCAGCGTCGAAAACGGGGACATCGGCCCTTTTGATCGTGCCCAAAGGGGCCCGTCGTCGTGTGGGCCCCGCCACGGGGCCATTATCGACCTTTAAAGACCTTGCTGCGACTCGTGGAGACCGGTTACCATAACCGCACGTATAACCGCTCGCTACGTCGCCGGGAGGAGGACCTCCCGGAGGTGTTATAGAATTCCCCCGAGCGCGGCGGCCTCGGGGCCCGAATGTATTTTTCCGTGCTTCGTCGACGTTACCGTCCTTGGGCGTCTCGCTCTTACACCCCGACGGTGTTCATTAAATGAGCCCGACTCGGTCATCATCCGAATTAGAATCTCATGGCGTGGAGGCAAGAAGAGGGAGTCTCAACTAAACGACATTTTCGCATACTACTCGTAAAACGAATATGTGCTTCTGTATTAGCTGAATATCGCGACCGTGTCGATTTAACGATGCTCCAACCAAATCGTTCCTACATCATATCGCATACAGTTTATAAACGCGCGATTTGCGTTATTAATTTATTTATCACGGCACTCGATCATCCGATTCTAATTTCCAAATCGCGCAGCTTCCGTCGATTCGGCGGAAGAACGCGGGAGTCATGCGTCCTGCGATCGCGAGGCTTTTTCCACCGCGGCGTCGATCGGCTGATGAATTTTTCATTGGGTCGGAAGATGCAAAGTAGCCGCCTCGTAAAGTATACAACACGTTCGTTATACATTCGTACACGCGCTCGTGTACATACGTATCGGAGGCGCCCCCTCCTCCACCGACCGTCCCCCCGCGTTATTCCGCGCCATGGTGCGGTTCCCGCCGGTCACAAAGGGGATCGTTCATCACTTCCAGAAGTCACGAAAGAAGCGAACTACCTCTTTCTCCTCTCCGCGGGACCGCGGAACCGCGTCCGGGAACGCGGCGATTTTGTTTGCAAACGATCCGCGCGCCCGGCTACCGCAGAAAAGTGCCGCCGCGAAATTGAATTCGCCACAGCAGCGAGCGGTGCGGCGAGCTCGCCATTTTTCGCCTTGACTAATCGATACGGTGATATCATAGTTCGCCACCCACGTGGAACGGCAAAGACCGTAGGATGCGACAGATCTATGGCGGCGGCGCGGCGGCGCGGCGTCGCGAATAATGAAGACCGGTTGCGGCGACGTCGATTTTTCGAGCGACCGAGAAAACTAATTATATTTTGCTACGATCTACCGCAACATAACTCGCAGCATCGTTTTAATCGATCTCATTCAAATTGAACTTCAAAGACAAAATTATGCTGTTAGTAACGACAACATTAATAACGCTAATGATAATGACACTAATAATAATTTACAATCAAGTATCAAATACACGTAAGAAGGGGTAGTAATAATTCGTGACAACGTTACGATGCGTGTCACGAGTGCGTCACTTTTACAAAGTTAGGAATGCGCGAAAGGTAGAATGTTTATGGAAAGGAATAGCGGCAGTCGTGATACGAAATTGCACGCAACGATATATCGAGCTATTATTCCCTCGGTAATTTTACAGCGCGAGATCGGCGTAGGAATAAGGCAACCGCCGAAAACGACGTCGAAAGCAATTTGCTCTACTGGGTGTCTGAATTAATCACCGGCCATGCTGCCGAGCCGTTTAAATCGCTTCTATGCGCGACGATCATTAATTCAAATCACTAGGTTGAACTACTTTTCCTTCCGGTGAACTTCCGACAACACGAGAGCGGCTTAAGAACCTCCCGAGTGTGATTCCGACTTCTGACTTGAGGCTTGAGGCAAGCCGCCCCGGTAATCCGCGTTTCGAAAATTTCGCGCTCGCGTTTCGACGAGTCGTGCCGCGTGTAACATCCACCGGGGACTCGTCGACGGGCACACTCATGTTTTTCCGAGATACGCAAAAACGAAAACACGCGTCGCGCAGCAAGTTTACAAGTTTTCGATCGCTTATTCACGACGGCCGGCGCATTTGTGCATCGCTGGACAAAAACAAACAATGGATTTTTAACTCGGCGTTACTAAGGTGGAGTTTATTAAAGACCAGTTGATCCAAGGGCTCAAGTCGTAACAACACGTGAAACTTTTATAATACTTTAAATCAAGTAAAACTCAATTTGAGTCTCGTTCTTATTGTTAGATCCAAATTATACCAATAAAATTGACTCAAAAGTTGTCTTAAAACGATGATCTACGCATTTGTGTATCGCTGGACAAAAACAAACGGTCGATTTTTAACTCGGCGTTACTAAAGAGTTCATTAAAGACCAAGGGCTCAAGTAGTAACAATATGACACTTTTACAATACTTTAAATCAAGTTAAACTTGATTAAAAATATTGTAAGTCTCATTCTTAAACCCAAAGTTTAACTTGATTTTTAAGTATTGTAAAGTCTCGTCCTTAGACCCAAATTATACCAATAAAATTGACTCAAAAGTTATCTTGAAACTTTGTTTATTACAACAGCAGAGAGTAACTGCGAAAATAATATTATGTTTATAGTACCTGGAGCTTGTCATACCCCGTCTTAGTAACGCCAGGTTAAGATCAGGCTGTGAGCGAAACGGCGCCCGCGTTGTTCGACGAGAAAACGCCAAGGCCTACTCTCCGCGCGAGAGATCCCTTTTTCTCGAATCGCGCCGATCCGTCGCTTAATCACGCAAAAACACCGACGGCCGATCTTTCCCGCGTGATTCATCGCCGATAGATCGTAAGCGGAGAGACGGCTAGATCGTCGGGAAAGGTGCCAGAGTGGCGAGGAACTTGCCGCTCGATAACGCCAACTTTCGCGGTGGTTCGAGAGAAACGACGGGAAAAGACACGGGGCACTTTGAACTTTTTACCGTTGTATCATAAATATGCACTATATACGTTACGCATTAATTATTGAGCTATGCATAAGTCGGCGTTTTCAAGATCTATTTCTGACCGTAGCAGTGGCACAGTAAGAGGATAGTCACGTAGTCGACGGATTTATATTCATCGATGCATATGTATACATGCAGATCGTGAACGAGAACTCTAATTATATGTGCGATATTTAATAATATCACACAATAATAATAATTTCCTATTTATGATAATGATTAATCAATTTCTAATAATCGTCTCAATTAGATCACCTTAAGAGAGACGTATTGGCATTTAGCAAATTTAAAAGCATGTTCCTTAAATGAAAAGATAGTTCTGTTAAATGTGTGTGTCAATGTTAACGATCCTCATTTATCTGTGTCAGAAAATATGTTACATGTGTCAATAAAAGGATTTTATTAGATTTTATTAGAATTTGTCCAATGTGTTTAATCTGATAATACCAATTATTATGAAATTTTTATTTTTCTAATTAGCAGCAAGTCAGAAGGATCTTTCCACGTGAGGATTGGAAGCGCACGCACACGGCCGCGTACCTGAAGAAGTCGTTTCTGCAGAAGAGCTTCGCCTCCCTGGAGAAGCACTTGTCCTGCAGCGTGGCTCTGCAGTCGAAACAGCGTACGCACTCGACGTGCCATGCACGGTCCAAAACGTTCAGCAGGTACTGATCCATTATCGGTTTCTCGCATCCTGCACATGACAGGAGCATCGCCAGACCGCGTCTCCCTGTTGAAATTAAAAGAGAACGCATTACGCACCACCGTCACTGCGAGGCACCGAGATCTTACAACATGACGTTCAGCCCCGTCGTACAAGCTCGCTCAGTATATCCCCCCCCCTTTTATTTAAACTACCTGCTCGTCTTTCCCTTTTTTCATTTTTTTCCCTCGTCTCTCGAAGATGAAACGCGCAAATCTTTTTGCGCTCCGTCAAACGACTCGATCTGATACATCCAATTGGAAAATTTCAATTGAAATTTGATGAAATATTAACGCACACGGTTATTAATGCACGCGCAGCGGACACAAACGTTACGTCATTGGTTCCGGGCAAAGCTTAAATTAATATTGGTTCTGCACGCGGTGCTGAACATTTCGCTGTAAATATGCGCTACGCATTCCGCGTAACGCAACGCCGGCTTTACGCGATTTAATGTAATCGCGAATGCATCGCGAGATTCAAATCGCGCGGCGAGCGTTTCGGTTTATACTCGAGAATATTCTCTTTCTTTTCCGTTTCGAATAATGCGATCTCGCTCCCTGGCTCCTTACAATGAGCCTGCTGAAAGAATGAAATATCGCTGGCGCTCGCAGCGTTAAATTCTTCTTCCGCGACACGCGTATTTATTTATAAATACTAATTTCCGGCTCGTTCGAAACGCCCGTTGAGTAATTATCACAATGGAAACTCGATCGGAATTACGCGCGAAATTATCCGCAATGAGTCGAATTAAAATCACATGCAGATACGCAAAGTAAGCGCGCGTGGCGATGATTTGTTATAAAAAAAGAGAGAGAGAGGGAGGGGGGAGAGAGAAAGAGAGAAATGGCTTATTAATCGTTTGTGGACATCGATCGTAATGTTCGGAAGCCTTTCGAGCGTGGTGCGCGTTTTATTTAGAAAGAAGATTAAGCGCTTTCATTGTAAGAGCGCGCGTGCATAACGAGGCGTGCATTGTGCCAGGCTTTTTTGTATATTCGACGGTTAAATCGCCGTACGATCTGGTTGACACAGTCCAGACTTGGTGTAAAAATACAACAATGCGACATAATCGCCGTGCTAATCATGTGAAGCAGCAACTAATCCGATCCGCGGAAAAAATTCCCGTTTTTACGAACTGATAAGATTGATGATGAAAACGTCGCGTGTCCCTTTCAAGTTTCTGCAAATCCTCTAATGAATTTGGGGCGGACGATTCCTTGAAGGAATCTTGACAACATATCGCGCACTCTCCGCACAGATTACATTAATCCTAGACGGTCCGATATCATTTTTCTCTCTTTTTGACGCTACCGAGAATTGAATGCAATTATGTTTTTCTGCCAGCAATCAGAATTTCAGTCGAAATATATAATTTTTAAACAAAGGAAATCAGAGAGAGTTGGCAATGGCAATTGCAGATGTTCGTGCGATAATCCGCTAAAGTGTTGCAAACAACGAAATGTTTAAATCATTTCTTAACCAGAGTACACGTTGCTAAACGTAAATTATGAACCATAAATTTTTTGAATCTAGATCTATTAGAATCTTTATCGAGAATCTAATCGCAAGTACCATTACTACAGCAAATCTTTTAAGTAATAAACAACATTTGGCGTTGCGAGAATATTTGCATTAGCCGGCTCGCATGTAAGCCTAAGTTTTGTATCCTAATTTAGATCTTTCTAAAAAATAATATTTTATTTTACTTATATTACTGTCGTTACGTTTTATGAATATTTGTCGAGAAATAAACAAAATCCAATGACATCTTGATTTTCCCAAGATATGATAAATATACTTCATTTAAAGATTAAGATCGTAAAATATATATTTTTAGTTATAAATAAATCGATAATGATTGAAAATTAAACATTGACGATCAATGACGGCCACCAATAAAAAAATCGGTACACAAGAGTCTTTGCTAAACAGTCTTTAAATTCATCAAGGGAGAGTGCACATTTTCTGCTGCGCAACTCTGTATATACATCATTCATTGTTAATATAACAGTAACGATTAAACATATGAAAAATTATCGAGCGCTAACTGAGGTTTCAATTACCAGATATCGCTCAGTAATTTAAGCACGGCAATTTGAACAATGTAAAATATCGCGGTTAAAATGTTTGCGTTACGATCGTCGAATGGTCAGCTGAAATTTCACCGTTTGCTCTGGACTGCGTCGCGATATCGCCTAGCGAACAACGTTCCCTCTAATTTACAAGAAAGGAGGGGAAGAGGAGGGAAAAGGGAGAATTTCGGAACATCGCGACGGGGTACCGCGACCATAAATCTCGCGGCACTTAAACAAAAAGCCGCGGATTATTGCATCGATGAATTTAACGATCGCGCTTCGGCATTTATAGTTGCGCAATCTTTCATCCGGCTAATTTCGCGGCCGCTTTTTCGCGCGCCTTTCGCGACCGGGCCCCACAGCGAATAATTATAATTCGTCGTTAATTAACATTCGCGAACGAGACTGCTCTTTCGCCTTTTGCTCCCCCCCCCCTCTCTCTCTACATTTTTCTCTCTTTTTCTATCGCTCTGCCATTATCCCTTTTCCTTTTCTTCCCTCCGTTCGCCCTCTCGCCGTTTTTATCGCCATCATTGAGACCCACGGAATTCACCCTCCTCTTCCTTTTTTTCCGCGGTTTCCGCCAATGGGCGGAGTCCCTCTGCCTGGCTGGCAGGGTTGTCAACCTAGCAACCCTCCTCCCACCCTTAAGATCTGACCTTGCGCATCTCACTCGCGGAAGGGCGAGAAAGGCGAGGGTGGTAGAACGGCATCGACGTAGCCCGTGAACGTTCGCAAGTTAACTTCGAGATCGTAAACTATTCCGCGTAATCAACTCGCATGCGCCCCGCCGCTAATGCTCGCAGCTACCTCTTGACTTGACATAACAAAAACGGGTCACTTGGTGGATGGCGCAAATCTTGACATTACACGAAGAAAATTTTATATTAAAAATTACTATGTATGGCAGTAGCCGTGGACCATTCTGGAATTATATAAAGTTTTACTATGTTTTCACACAAAAGAGTTTAATAATTATTAATATAATAACATAGTAAAAATTTTTATAATTCCAGCAATGGTTCACGGCTACTGCCATACATAGTAATTTTTAATATAAAATTTTCTCTGTGTAATAAAAAGAATTTATGTTTAACTAACAAATAATTTCACCGTTATTGCTCTTGAAATTTCTTCCCTCTCAAGTTATTTCAAGTATTGTTTCAAAAGTGATGATTATTAAACTTAGCAGAGAACACAAAGACTAAGCTACAAAGAGAATAAAACTATATTGATATCTTCGCTGAAATTATTTACTTGGATAATATTCTTTATACTTCCTATAAATTAATTTGCTGAATTCATTTTATATGTATAAACTGGGGGGATAGATATGAGAAAACTTTAAAACTTATAATATTAAGAATAAGACCGATGATATTAAACAAATATAAATATGAAAGAAAGCCCATATCGGTCGCGGCAGATCTTGGTGCCTAATAATAATTATTTTTGTGAATATTCTTGCTCATGTGCGAACTGCGCGCCGCATATTCGTCGGTCTTGAAACCTGGTTGAGGTGTTATTTTTCGCAATAAGTTCTTTACAGTTTTTCGGGGAATGGGTAGATGGGGGGATCTTATATATAGATGCTAGTGAGCATCAAAAATTATTAAATTGCTCGTCAATTTAATATGTGAATTAATTATTCCGGCTTCATGTTAGGACTGTGTTTCAAAACCGACGAATATGCGGCGCGCAGTTCGCATGAGCAGGAATATTCACAAAAATATAATTATTATTAGGCACCAAGATCCGCTGCGACCGATATGGGCTTTCTTTCATATTTATATTTGTTTAAAACTTATGTTATTAATGGACACACATGACAAAAAAGATTTAGATAGTGGATTTGGCAATCAATCGCGCATGATGATTGCACAAAATTTTAATATAGCGATTAACATTGAAATAAGTTTCCAGATTAATAACGTATATTTAGCATAAAACTAGAATTGATTTTTTAAATCATTATGGCGATTATAGTCATTTAAGGCTATTTTTGCAAAAAGAAATTATGGCCGTACGTTCAAACAGTAAATTGTTATCTAATCTCGAAATTAATAACATAAATTAAGGTAACACATTTAGGAACTAATCTCGCGTATAAATACCACGTAGAATTCCAGCGATATTATCGTGTAATGACTTAAATGCTTGAATAACGGTCTTAACGAATATAAGACATATACAGGGTGTTCGCGTATCACATCAATTCCAATTAAAGTAAACTGTTCAAACGACACTATCCTCGGCAGAGACACATAAAAAAAATACTTAATCCTCAATAATTTTTCTTTGATATATAACACTAAAAATAACGTCTTAATCACGTACATATACGAGTTTACAGCGAAAAAATTTCAAGAGAATAATAATCGTAAAATTCTTTTACCTCTTATTCTTACGTTATTTCGATTGCGGGAGGAAAGATTTATAAAATTATTCTCAGCTTTATCGAAATATTTATTTATCCGCCATCTAAATGTCGAAATGTCTGTCACATGTGCGATCGCCTATCCCAGTTAGAAAGCTAACTTCGCGTATGATTCTCTTTAGCCGGAAAAAGTGAAAGACAGGAAACCGTAGAAAGACCTAGTTAGTTGAATCGCATAAACCAGATTAGGATTAGCGGGACGTGAGACGAAAATCCTGTTGATCCAGCGACATCGGATTGCTTAATCCGATTTTTTCCGGCTGCTCGCGTCATGCCGGATCTTGTTTTGTTCCGTCGGAGGAGACTTTATCAAAATGTCTTTATCATAAGTGCCAGAGCAATGACGAAAGAACAGTGTGATGAAAAAAAAAACCGAAATCTTTAATATAATATTAATAGTTATCTTTCATCAGAAGAACATTTAAAAAGTGCTATTCAAAGACAGTATCATCTGTTTGAATGTGAAATATGAAATATTGAGACTTAATACTTAAACATAGCATATGATAGTCTAGTGTTAAGAAGCATCGCGGGGTGGAAAGAAGTATCAACGAAAATTTAAAAAATATTCACAGAGAAATTCTCAGTTTATTTATATTTATGTAATTCTCTCACACGCACTTAAAGATAGAAGAATCTCGAAATGGGCTCTGACAAAAATGGGAAACAAATCTTCCGACTTTGGCTGACAATATAATTTTTGACTAACTCAGCAGACCTGAGACTAACACTGAAGCAGCCAGAATCGTTCCGCGAACGTAATTTCTAATGTAATCGCGTTCGATGATCGCCTGAACCCATGTTTATTCCCATATATACATACACACACATATATATATATATATATATATATATAAAATGAAAAAATGTACGTATATATGTATATATATATATATGTGTGTGTGTGTGTATAATAGTAGCCCCACTCTCGTGTATATTTCGACATGCGCGTTCTCACCCCCGGACTTGCGGTTGATGACGGAGGGGATGAAGCAGGAGAACGAATTACCTTAATCAGTCTAAGATCGCCTACGTCAGGTGCATCCAAACTCGGCAAACCACTATCGCGGCGAAAATTACTATTTTCCGAGAGACGCGCCGGCGGCGAATCGATTCACCGACTTCGGTGAATCGGAGGGACGGCCGGTAGAGAGAAAAAGAGAAGAGAGAAGTGGAACACTTGAAAAATCTCAAGAAGATAAAACTTTAAAAGTTATCTCGTTAATTGTGTTTAATTACTTAAGGCTAATTTCGAGATCACGCGAATTTTTTGTGATCCACGATAAGAGACACATATTCTCGATTTTGTACAACTGTAAACTGGGTAACCAACATTTTTTGTTCTTTCTAATAAAACAGATAATGAATTAATTCAATAAAAACAATTGTGGCGGCATTAAGAGTTTGTGTAATCATTGCTCGATGATATAAAAAATGAAATACTTTGAAAAGAATTCTAGAAACCTACAAGAGAATCGTGTAATCCTTTTCTTGTGTAATTTTTGATTATGATCGATCAACTCGATCGATTTTATTTAAATATAATATATTGGACGATTAATCCAATTTCTTTTAGCACTTTATATTTGTGTATTTGTGTTTCCCATAAATTCTTTTAAGATATAAAGAAGTAAATGATAAAATGAAAAGAATATCGATTTTCTACTCTTCTGCTAATTGCAGAAGAGAAAAAGTAATCGAATATTTTGCGTAATGTACGATTATATTCTACTTTACTACATTATATTACCGCTACACGCTATTACGGAATACTTTTGCATTCCGGATAATAATTATGAATAACGTGTAATTGTGCAAAATTTCTCTCAAGAAAAATAATCAATCAAACACGTTTTCCGTAGCAAGCGCGTGTTTCACGTAACAGCTTCAAACTAATTACGCCTGATCATACTCACTTTTACTACTAGATTACTATCCGAGTAATCCGCGCGACTATTTAAAAATATAAATAAAACTTTGCGTGACACGTACAAGAATTATACTCGCTCGCTTTCGCACATGTGACAGACTTGAGCCAAGGCGGGATTTAAATACATTAACATACCTTAAAAAGTTTCCAGCCTTCCCCTGTAGTACCTTACGAATAACTTCGGCGCTAGTCTATCGCGGCGTAAGCGTGTAAAGGCACTTCCCCACGTCATTTCGACCCGCGCAATTGCAACCTAGCGAGCGGAAAAAAAGTGCGTCGCTCCTTCGATCGCAGCATAGATTTGCATGCATAACGTCGCGGGATTGCATTCTCTATCGAGCGGTTCATTGACTCGTGATCTATTCGTGCGTGCAGCTTCTCACGCGTGACGTTTCTTTCGCAGAGAAAGAGAGAGAGAGAGAGAGAGAGAGAGAGAGAGAGAGAGAGAGGGGGAAAGAGGGATTCACGCCCTTCGTCGCGAGATTGATCGAAATGGCACGGCGCTCCCGCGAACGCGGCAACGCGCGAAAATGAGCGGAAAAATCGTCTGCAAAAGTTTCGCATACAGCAACAGGTACTTTGCAGCAACGCACCTTACCGAGAACTCTCGCGAAGAAACCGGCGACCCGCGCAAAAAGTGGTCTTAACTAATGGAGCACCGCGATTCTGGAAAATACGGTCCAACTTCTTGATGTTGAATCAAGTAAAAAAACAGTCTTCAACTTATAAATTTGAAAACATTATCACGCAAGTTACATGCGTATATACGCGAGTTTTAGGTTGTACGATATCTAAAATGTGGAGACGTCATGGAAAATATAACAATAGAGGATTAAATCAATGAAGCATAATTATAAGGTGAGAGAGTGATAAGTGTGAGAGATGTCGCTCTCTTAATTATCATTGATTTCTTTCCTTTTCGAGAGAGAAATCTTGGGGACTCGGATCAATTGTCAATTCAGATGTGTTACGCGTTCCAAAGATACTTCGGCGTCAACAAGGTTGATCCTGTCTCACGCGTCGCGCGTATCCTGCACGGTTCTCTGGTGCATTAGGCATGACATTGGTCCGACGTTGCGCTATAGGGGATACGTTACTCCGGAATCCATCCTATTTTACGCGAGATGCGCTCTACTCGTACAAAAAAGTTGCACGGCACGCCTGCGTAAAATAAGTATTGGAAATACGAAATGGAATTCGGACTTGAAGAACGATCAGGTTTTACATTTTTTTAAGAATACTTTACAGGAATGCGGCTCATATAGAATTTATAACAGATTTAGAAGAAATATAAATATTGCGATCGTCACGATTTTGTCTAAAATATTCATAACGAGAAAGTATAGTCATCGATTTTCAAATCATATATCGTCAACCCTCGTGTCTTACATTTTAACAATTGATGTTCCCAGAAGATGTTTTCGCAAATTTTAACATCATCAACAACTATCTATTCTCCGCGATGGAAAACCGGAACGTTCGGAACATTTCGTCGGCTACGTCGCGACACGCAATCGCGACGGGCAACTGCACGAAATTTTCATAATATTTCAGAGCAGCAGCATTCCCACGCGGTATTCTATTAGTAATTGTGCAGCCGACACTTACTCGTGAGCGACTCTTCGATTTTTAAATCTAACTCCGATTAATCTCCCGACAGAGCAGCGTGCGCGTCCTATGTGAAAGTGATGTCGCGCGCAACGAGGCCCATTTACGGGGCCCGAAGGTATATAGCGAGTACTACGTAAACGATGTTCAAATGCTTCTTACCTATGTTACAAGCCTGGGTGACGGGCAGGGGTGCGCAGCAACGCCCGCCAAGGGCCGTGACCCTTATCCGGGGGGTACCAACCCCCCCGGGGCCCCCTCCCCCGCCCCCCGCGCCCCCGTAGCCCTCCACCTCCCCAGCCGCGACCGCGGCCACCCCTGCCCCCACTCCCTCGCCGGGCCCGGGACCACCACCAGGCCCACCTTCGACGGGCCCGTATCGGCCGAACGGTCCCGAGGGCCCCAGTGCACCCACTTTTACTGCGTTGTTATCCCAACGGCCGTTAAATCGCACTTCTCACACTTTCCCCCCCAATGCCAGTGATGCCAGCGTTTACTTTAACTTGCTTCCTCTCGTCACTCACTGCAAAATTTCCGCCGTGCTTGTTCCGCGTGCTGTCCTTGCACCCCTCGCGCGCGGCGCGGCACTCGTGCGATCCGTTAACTCGTGCGATCTCGTCTTGTCGGCCACAAAGACAGGGACGGGGTTGTCAACCTCGAATGGCGCGCGCGTTCTCTCAGCTGTCGTCCTGAGAGCGCCCTGTCGTCCTCATTGCGATTCGATTCCGCTTGCTCTCTCGTTTGATCTCTTCCGCGAAGCACCAGGTACCAACACTCCTCCGCTCACAATCTTGCCCGAGGTACGTGAGTCTTGCACACGATCATGACGCCGGTCGTTCGAAATGTGTCTCGAACGTAATCACGCGATGACCGATCTTGGTCCAGCGCCCTTTATGTAGGGTTGCCTCTTTGTTCAGAATAATTCAGCATGGAAGAACTCTCGAAACTTGATCTGTACGTCGAGCGATCTCTCTTTTGGATCTCGCTCGACCGCGCGATAAACCGTGCCGGCGAATCGATCCCGAAGATGAGAGAACAGCGACGTCGTGCTTTCGTCGCGTTTGTTTCGTGCACTCACGGGGTGATCCCGGGTGTTAGTCGTGGCGACTTCTGGATCGGCGCGCAAGCCGCTGACCAATGACGCTTTCTTTCTCTCTCTTTCTCGCTCTCTCTCTCTCTCTCACCCTGTCTGTCTCGAGGGGGGACCAGAGATGCCGGCGCACGGCACGATACGTCACGTCACGGCAGCGGCGGAGCGAACACGACGATGACGCGAGCACGCTCGCCTCGAGTTCGCCAGCCAACTGGCTGCACCTGCGGTATCTGCGAGCGTCCCCCTCCTCGTCTCACCCGGAGTTCCACCAGAACTCGCGCAACCGACGTGGAGCTGCAGCTACGCCCATTGGCCACGACCACCGTGGCAAACGTGGTACGACGGCGTTGGATTGGCCAGCAACGGGAGACACGGGCGTAGCCAAGCCGGAGCGCCGCCAGACATGGCCGTGGAATGGCTGCGGAGCAGCGTTCGCTTGTGAGAGGCGCTTCCGTCGTTGCTACTGCTGCTTCTGCCGCCGTTGCTGCCGCTGGCTGGCTGCTGTTGTTACTGGAAATAGGCTGGTGGTGCTGTGCCGCCGTCGCCGCTGCCGCCGCCGACGCCACCGCCGACGCCACCGCCGCAACCCGCCGTAGCCGTTTGCTTCTCTTCGTCTGACACGCTATCGATCCCGCGGCGTCGCGGGAGACGAGAGGGTAGACCGCCTCGCGAAATGCCACAGGTTTCAGGGAATCTTTACCTTTCGCGCCCGCGAAGTGTGTTCCTCCTCCTCTTCCTCCTCCTCCTCTTTCTACTCCCGCTCTCCACTTGCCGCGCCACGCCAAGCCACGCCAAGCCGCTTCCACCTTGCCATTCTATCTGCTCTTCTGCATCTATCTACCTCTCCGCCTTTCTTTCTAGATGCCGTTCGTTGTCTTCTTCCTCCATTGGTCTTCCGATATCAACGTTTCGCGTATCAACATCTACGGCTAATTCCCTTCTCCTCTTCCTTTGTCTTCTGTACCACCACCACCGGTGAGTCTCTTCCTCTGTGTTTTCTGTATCTACCCGAACCTATCTATATCGCTTTTTAAGTATTTGTCTATCTCTCTCTCCCGCGCGATATCGTCTTTTCCTTTATGAATGGAACGAGCACATGCCTCTTCGTTTTGTTCTGTTGTCGATGACTCGACGTGATATTGTTATCATCGATATTCTCATCCTTCTGTCTTTTGCATCAAACCCCGTTAATTTCTTTCGTTTCTTCTCTCTTCTTTCCACGTTCCTCCTGCAGTCCGCCTTTACTTGTTCCTTTTATCAATCCGTCATCCTTTCTTCCTCTCTTCCCAGTCGCTTCTTTATTCTCCTCTGCCTGTCGATCGTACCTGTTCTTTCGTATACCGCCTTACTCTCGCTTCCTTCATCGTCATCCGCGATCTCCCTTTTCTTTTTTCATCCTATCTTCTGTGCCTACCCTGTCATCATTTCTTCTCCTTCTCTCTCAGTCTTCTTTTACCGGTCTGCTTCTCTTCCCTGGTTTTCTCTTCTTTCTACATCATCTTGCGTACTCCCAGTCTCTCTTCGTCTTTTCTGTGCTTCCTCCATTTTGTTCTGTCCTCTTTTGGCTTCTTTCTTTTATCCATTTTCTTCAGGCTTCTTTATCCTTTATTTCCGTGTATTTTCTGTATTTCTCTATCCTTTTTTCTTTCGTCTTTTTTATTGTACACGCACTGGTTCACGAAATACGGCGCGCGTTATCGTAGGGTGCGGGTACCTAACTGACACGCGCTCCTTTCTATCGATTAAAGGACTCCACGTGCCATTAACCGAGTGGCCGAATGCTACTACGGCTGCTGCGACAGTCACGCTTTACGGGACGAATCATGGCTCCAAGTGTGAGTGAACGTGTTCGTCTTAACTACCTCGAAAATTTTTAATGCGGTGAATTATCGAATTCTATAGTTCGTTAAATAGATTAAAGTTTGCATTATTTCTATTGTCGCGAAATAAAGGTTAATTTCAATTCGTGAGATTTAATCATTTATCAAAGGGATAAAACTTTTGTCCGTTAATATACTTATTTATTATTCCTATTGATCTTGCAAAGACACTTAATTGTTAAAAAAAAGTGAAGAAAAATCTGATAGGATTTGAAATTCAGAATACAGTTAACGCAGATGTCGCGAGACACCCGGTACAGAGCGGCATCACGAATGATATTTCACGCGAATCGGAGATAAACCGGCGCACATCTTCGCTTCCCCCGCGCATTTCTTCTTCCTAATCAGGACCAACGGCGACTTAATGGGCCTTCCATGACCGTAACTCGCCGTAATTAGCCGTAAAAAGAAGCGGCTTCTATAAATTATATTGTTGCGCTCGGTGTGTTAGGCTTATTACGAGGGTCGAGGGCGGCGGACTACCGAAAAGCTAATGCGAGATTATTACGGGCTCCCGTGAAAAATCGCCCGCCGCGCCGCGCCCGCGCCCGCGCCGGTTAGAGGTGTCAATTCGTAACGGCGGCAAAACATCGTCACGTTGTCATTTTTTTTATCGGTCCGGAAGCTGCCGGCGATGTCAATCAGGGTCGATGATATACGAGTGCACTTGCGTGAATGGGTTGTGCGGTGTGCCGCACCCCGATAGAAACCCGACGGAATTCAGGACTTATAATATCCGTCTTCTTAATGTCAGTCGATTCAGCTTCGCGGTATATAACAGCGGGTGGTTGCGCTCGGAGATCGTAATCGTAATTAAAAACCCAATGCCGCCTTTGGTGAGACATTGGACTTAACTACTTCCTGATTCCCGGGGGACTTGGTAGAGCAGGTTGCGGTAATACCGCAGTTTCAACGTTTCAAAAAGGCACGTTAAGAAGTATTACATATTATGCGACACTACCGTGAGTTCCAGCAACGTCCGCGAATATGTTTCGCCGCAACATTGCCGTTTCGTTGCGCAATTTTTCCGAAGCCGAACACTTGGATATCGCTGTTTAATCATCGTGATCTAGCAAACGAAACATTTCCGCAATATCCTTGTGATTTTTCCGTGCCGCGATAAGGGATGAGACTTATTACGCAAATCGTGCTTCATGCCAAATAAACGGATATCGCAATGGACAAATGATAAGTGCGATCTAATAGAGGGAAATGGAGGGAGGGGGGAGGAGAATAATCGAGAGAAAAAGGAAAGAAAACGGCGGAGGCGCGTTTTCGAGCGTTCGTAGCCGCGCTTTAAGACGCGGCCGTAACCGACTATTTATTGCGGGGATTATCACGGGCTTCTGTCCATTCGAGACGATATTTACGGCCCCGCCGTGTTCGCGGGCGTACGAACGAACGACTTCATTGCAATTGCGCGCCCGGAGGGTATTTATGGTAAAGGGTGTGCGTTATTAGCGCGGCTAAAACTTTACCTGCCGGAGCTGGCCGCCGCGCCGCGCCGCGCCGCGCCGCGCCGCGCCGCCTCATTTACGGCCGCGCGGCGCCCGTAATCGCATAGTTAGAATTATACGATTATACCGGCCGGCTTGCGGTGCGCGTTATCGTCGATAGCCATTGAAATTCTTCAGGCGCCCGGCCCCGCGTAATTCCACGCGAGCGCGAGGGAGGAGGGCGCGAAAGAAAGGGAGAGAGGAAGCGAGGGATGGGGCGGCGAGGGGGGTAGGTGAAGTTAATTATTAATTATCGAAGGCGCGACGTGTCGTTAGGAGCCGCGCAAGTAGCTCGATCGTACGCGCTTAAGAATCGCGCTGTTAACGTCATGAAGCGCGAGATACTTCACAGCTCCATATTTCGTTCGAAAATGCTCGAAGCTCCTTTAAGAATATCGACGAAGCGGAAAATATATGTATATGATCGAAGAGACGATAGAGAAATAATTATGCGTTGCAATATTGTACTTTTTATAAAATAGTTTTAAAATTCAAGTTGTAATTAATAATTAATTTTAATTTTAATTAATAATTTCAAAATTATGTAAAAATAAATTTCTAAATAAATTTAATATTCTTCTTAAAGAGTATTACACTTTTTAAAATAAATGTTAAATAAATTTGACTTTGGTGCATTCGGCTGATGTAGAACGAAGAACAATTATACACGTTTCAAGAATACTACACGCAAGAATTACAAAAGATTCATTGACAACTAACGGATTTCTAATCCGCGTAATCGCGAGCTAATTCTGACATTTTATTTTTCTTACGAGGAAGGATCGATATTAATCTCTGTATCAAAATAAAAACAGGCATTTAAATAAATTCCAGAATTTACGAGAATTGTGTATAATATGTTACACAATTATTCCTATTATCCCTTCGATTATCAAATTTTAACAGTAGATCTTGTCATAGATAGAAAACATTTTCAAATTAAAAGAGCATTTAACATATAATCATATTCTTAAAGTTTTTTTTCTTCGAAATAAACTCACTGTGGTTTAAATTACGAATGAATCAGCGATCGCTTAAAACCAACTTCCCTACAATAATCGCACGTAAAATCCATGCTCTTGTCGCTCAATGACTTTCCTTTGACACGCCACGATAAAAATGGAGCGATTAATCCCAGTAAAACGAATAAGGAATCAAATAAGTTAGAAATCACTCACCACCCGACTGGTCCGTGGTCGCCCGATGCCTCCTCGAGATACTCCTCTCCTCCTTTCTCGTCTTTCCATTGTCGCTCCTCCATATGGTGATCGCAGAACACTGACACTGGCGCTGACACTCGCGAAAACGCGATTAAAACGACAACCGGCACGATCCCGACGTTAATAGAGAGCACTATATATAATGTTAGATCGCAACGGGAGAGCAAAAACGAGCGGGCGTGCGATTCGAGACACTCGCGACATCTTGCAAATCGACGCGAATCTCGGACTACGGGAGAAGGAATTCGAAACTCGACCAACTTTACTCCGCCTATCGCGGCCGCCTAATGGCACCTTCGCCACCGCCTTTTCGTTTGTCGCGTTTCAGACGATAGATGTTTACACGCCGTGTTTCAGGACGATCATCGTAACGGATGTAACAAACGCGTAGCTCTTGTTATTGGGACGCAATATTCGCGAGCTTTGTGTCGTCGCTCCGTCAATCGGCTGCTTGAGAAACATTCGTCGAATCGACGCCGCCGCGCCGCGCCGCGCCGCGCCGCCGCAAGATACACGTCTTGACACATCTTTCGATGCGTCCCTGATAAACTCACCCCGTTATTTAGACTTGCGTGATCGACGTAAAGATGTGGGGTTGATCGGATCATATTTGCCGATTTAACGCGCCGCGACTATTGTCCGAATTTGTTGCTCTCGAAATATACAAGTTTAATACACCACTACCAAATTTAAGCGAGCAACCAATTTTTTTCTGGGGTACTTTACTCTTCTTACTGTCTGCACGCTGAGAGGTTTTCCGCTATTGTTTATACTTATTTCGCAAGCAACGAATTCGAAACTTAGATATTTCGAGAGCAACAAATTCGGACAATACGCCAGTACCAAAGGACCACGCACTAATTATATGAAAAAGTGTCCGCCGTTACAATCGACCAAAAATATGAAAAAGTGTACTTTGTGTGTGATGCAGATCAAAAGTTCAAATGGGCACGACCTTCAAAATATTCTAGTTTTTAAGCTACAAGCCCATAAAGGTAATATTGGTGGGCTCATTTTTAGAGCAACACTTTTTTTCTGATAATTTACTCTTGTAGTAGTAGTAGTAGTAGTACCGAATTATTTGGGTGTCTCAAACTTTTCACTTTCTGCAACCACGGGCGTTTCGATTAAAAATTCCTCGTTTTTAATTTTTTAATGGAAAACGGGGTTATTAGAACGCGTAATGCAGAAATCAGAATTAATTTACAACAAACGGTCGCAAAATTTTACGCGTTAGAACAGAATTGTCCCGAATTAGGATGCCTGTCCCTATTTAGGCACAACGACTGTACTTGCCTAGTTCGTATATCTAATTGAGATAAATCGGAAAATATATGATCGACATTCAATATCGATATGTATGTATATGCATCTATAACGCACAAACTTAGCGAGATAAGAATGTTATTATCTTTTAGAGGGCCGCAAGGTTTTTTTCTTAAATCACGATCTTAAATTTTAAACTAAAAGAATAGATGTATATATGTGTTTAACATATAATCGAATACAAAATATGACACTAAAATTTCGAGATGTTATAACGTTTCGTGATTCTCTAAAGATTAATAAATCACGATACATCGTATCGCTTCTCGTCACTCTCTATTCCGGCGATTCATGTATCATTCCTCGCTTTCGAAAGTAATAAAGAAGTTACGACCAAACCTGGAACGCTCGAAGCGCACGACATATCCGAGTCGAAGCGTTAAAAAAGCAATTAAATGTCGGGATGAGACGGTAATGCGCGACTCTCCATTCCATCCAAATGTCCTTTCCTCGTCCTTTCGATTCTCGTTCTGAGCGGACAAATTGCGCGGTAATACCTACTGCGAAAACGATTCCGATATGAATCGACGGCGGTCGATCATCGAAGCGATGATCTCTAATTGTGACGGACGTAACAGAGAATGATCATATTTCATGTTTGCCAGCACTTGTAGTTCGCAGTACGAAAAATAATGCTTACCGACGTGCTCGAAGGTCTGCGTGCGAAAAGTAGCATAAGGTGATCTTGCGTAGGCACGCCGCGTGAGCATTACGCCGCACAGTGATTCGTATTGAATTGTTTGTATTAAATGTTTTGAAACTTTGTAACTACGAGATATCGGCCAGTTACAAAGTTTCTAAACATTTAATTTCAGTTGTCCAAATGACTTGAAATCTTTTCAATGATTCTTCAACTTTTCAAAACTCTTCATACAAAATACAAATAATTTCATACAAAAGCTTTGTTTAATTTGTTTATCTCTACTAGTTGCGCAGGGTAAAAATAATTAGTTAATTAAAATTATCTGGTTGGCTATCAAATCTTCTTAATTACACTTCAAGTTTTCATACGAAATACAAAATTCATAAGGAAATTATTTAAGAAATCACTAATTGTCGGTTAAGGTCGTACGAATCATACCGCGCGGGTGAAAACAAATATCACCGGGCGTTGTGTAGCCTTCCAAGAGAGGCTAGAAAAAACATCCGATAATATTTATTAATCAGTTCGAACAAAGACATTCGAGCAAGCGTGTATCGTTCATTGCTCTTTGAACTGCGATCGCGACAGGTACCAGCAAGCGCGAAATGCGATCATTCTCTATACATATTACGATTTGGGATTACGTTTGTTACGATTGAGGATTTTATTCCTAGTATCGTTATATAATGGAATTTCATCGTTGGTCCGCTATCGATGTATCAAGGACGTTCATCGAAGCAGGTATTACAGACAATTTGTTCATTTGGAATAAGAAACAAAAGGACAGAGAAGATAATCGTACATTATTGTTTTATCAATATTTAAGACGATATTTAATTGTTTAGATATTTAAGATAACATTTAATTGTTTCACATCGATATTTAAGACGATATTTGATTGTTTCATCGATATTTAAAACAATATTTGATTGTTTAATATTTTAACGCTTTGATCCGAATACATCCGCTTTGAATATTTCGCCGGCTTGATCGTAATTTTTCCGTCATTTACTATAGCATCCGCAAAATAAAAAAGTAAATTAGTTAAACGCTATTACAATATAATACAACGATAAATGTTTCAAGAGCGACGCGTTGTGTTACATAGAGATTTACAAAAGATTCGCGAATTTATAATCCACGTAATTGCGAACCAATTCGAGATGACGATCCTTCTGTCGAAATAGAAACAGAGTTTTAGCTCAACTCCGGAACAAGTGAATTAAGCGTATGTTCAAATCTATCCTATTACGTTAAATATATAATCTATCTGTCTTAAATGTATAATCTATCCCACGAAAGAAATTTTAAGAAAAGATTTCGATACGTTATTAAATAATCGCGGACACAAAGATCTAATCTAAAAGATCCCCATGGAGCCAATTCCGTCGATTCCGCGTGTTAAAAATTCAATTTCGTGGAAATGGATACGTGTCAATGTATCTTGCGTCATTTATTCTTTGCGGAAAATTCATGACGTTATCTACGATCGAGAATTACACTCTAGGGAAACACTTAGTCGGTGCCATTGATGTCTTAATGCGGAACTCACTCGTTGTTAAAAAATGTATATCGATTACAATCGCGTTTATCGTGAGCGCAGACTTCAGATTTAGTCGCGATAGCGAGGGAAATTGTGTGGTACGGGCAGATAATAATCTCGTAATCGGCGCTGCTTGCGTATAATTATAACGCCGCCACACGATGTGGTATTATTTTTTGCGCGATACATTTTCATGAAACGGGTGTTACCCTACATAGCGCCGTTATTAACCGCCGTGGAAGCCGCGTAGAACCTTTCGCCATGCATAACTTGCGAAACCATTTCTTCACTTCGCGGAACCGTCTATAAATTCCTCCAATATCGCGACGATAAATTTCTTTCACCGACGCGTTATTTCTTTTGCAAATTTCTTTTCAGCGAGAAACGCGCAAAAGGTGGATTATCTATGTATTTTCTATTTAATATAAGAACGAAAAAAAATTTAAATGATATAATCGATACATTGTAGAAAATACTAAACCGAAAATATAACGATCATGTGCGGTCAAACGATGGATTACGAGATAATGTAGGGAATGTTAAAATAATAACTTTATTCAACAGCTTAACAACATTGCGGCATAAAAGCCAGCTAAAAATCTTAATGCACATATAGCTGTATAATATAACTATATGTATAGTGTAGCTGTACAATATATGTACATTATAACAAAAATATTTAACATTTTTGCGATTAACAATAGGAGATTCTAAGTGCATTGTGTTGTACTATCTTAGCATATATTTGGCAGTAATACTTTACTATTATTTTACTTTCTAAGCCAGGAGAGGTCGCGTAAATATATTTCTTTGGAACGCGATTTGGTAGATACTGAGTTTAGCGCTTAACTTCTCTCTTTTAAATTTAATATCTTAATTATTCCTTCATAGAGTTTATTTCATATTTTACGATCCTTATGTGGCATACCATATTACAAAAAATTTTAATTTACATTTTGATGATTTTAAGAAAACTTTCAGGCATAAATTTGATCATTATTAAATCGTTCTTAGATAATAGAGATCATAAAAAAATATGATTCTTCCACCATTAATATAAAATCTTTTAATTATCTTGTATAAAAAAATGGAATAAATTCTTTAATATATTCATTAATATGTAGTTTGCTTAAGCACGACCTCTCTCAGGTTATATACTATTATATAATCAATTAATTACGTTTCGTTATTCGTGTTTTATACCGCATAGAGGCCCCTTTGGATGGTATCCTGTCCATTTTCTATAAGTAACATCCATTGCTCCCTCCACAGCATGATCTATAGGATGTATTATAAAAGGAATAGATGCCAAACCGATAAGCGTAGAGATCCAAGGCTTCTTCCAAGCTGCTCTTGTACTTTTTCTTTGTGCAAACTGAACTCCCGCGCAAATCCTATTTATAGTGAAACCGGGAATTATCACCGACGCGAATGCCTGCCATATCAAAGTGTCTGACGTGGACAATAGAACGTTTTTAGTTTTCTGTGGGGTAGCATCCACCTGTAATAATCAAAGTCATTAAATGGCCAATAATTATTTCTCCTCCGTTAAATTTATAATTCGTGCGGTACCTGGTAAACTTTTATACCCTTGTGCACCGTGTCCGCGAGAACATATCCGCTCGATAACGCATAACTGAACCACACAATGGACTTTGGTACGAGACTCCTAAACGCTTCTCCGACTTCGTTCGCATAACCTAAAAAGAGAGAATTGCACTGTTAGCTATATATAAAAGGATATGAAATGCCGATGTACCATCTGGTTTTACCAATTACTTTAAAAATCAAATACGCTTTTGATGATTTGACATCGTGCAGAATCGAGAAACACAAAAAGGAAAAGATGACAGAAAATTTCGATAACAGCGCTTAACGATCATCTTGTCATTACCTAAATATCTTACATACGTGTCCCGATACAGGTCCACCTCTTCCTGATCATTCATCATCCTGGAATTTTTGTTTTTTCGACTACCTCTCGCACGATGACATAACCTGCGGCAGACGACACTTGGCGGCGTCCAGTGGAATTTTCGACACAGATATCGGCCGATAAAATGTCTACAAAATCTTTGATCTTCTTATTTTTCTTTAGAAACTCTTAAAAATAACGTAGTTTATATGTCGAGGGAAAATTTGGGGTAAAAATACTGCTCCAAAACAGATCGCAAATAACGCTGATCAGGCTGAAGTTGCAGCCTGGGAGATTTCGAGAAATCGATAAACTCGCGCTCGCAGTTCGATATACTTATCGATTCATTCTTAATTTTATATCAATTTTACTTTAATCTTTGCGCAATGGTGGTTTGAAATGTTTGAATCATCAAGCGAATCAATTAATATCTCAGCGTTTTTTGTAATTAACCTCTAATTACATTGTGCATAACTGTGATAATTGCGATAATTTTTAAGAAATAATCTCTGACGTCTGAGGCGATAAACACTAATTCGCGTTTTTATTTAACGAGATTGACAGAATAATGTGCACAAAGGTAATTATCTCGATCATCTAAGAGTTAAACATGCTAAAAACTAGTGTTTCACATCTTACGTCTCGCGACTATCATCCTATTCTCATCGTTTCCCTTTCCCTCCTTGTAAATACCTCCCTCAATTCCTCCTCGCTCCTCGTATCGCCCGCAAGGCGCAAAATGCCGAAAACGGCGACTGCTCAGACCGTCCGCCTGGCACTCCTGGCAGGCACGGACCTAACCTCAAACTTAGCCGCTCCGCGGTGACGAGAACGTCGCGTTCTCGCTCGCGGGTGATAACTCGTGCGTTATCGGCGACATGGCGGACCCACGATAACTCGCGAACGTCACGCGCGTCGTCGGGCACGCGGAGAACCCCTCCTCAAGATGATGGCCGACCTGGAGTACGCGCGGTTGTACCTGAGCCTGCAGCTCAACGAGGCAGTCTGCTGGTGGTGTTACTACATCCGCGAGATCTCGTGGCAGCTGCTGATCGCCCTGCTGGCGTACCTCTGTGTCTGCGTCTTCCTCTACGCGGTCCTCAAGCGGGTGGGCCACGCCGCCTGGCAGCTGCCAGGCCCACCCGGCAGGCTCCTTCTGGTCACCGCTCATCCGGACGACGAGGTGATGTTCTTCGGGCCGCTGGTCTACTGGCTGGCCCGTACCAAGGCCAGCGAGATCTACCTGCTGTGCTTATCCATGGGTACATGTCACTGGCGGGCCTCTGTCGTCCAGGATCGCGAGCGCGACGATCCGGAATAACCGACAGAACTAAACCAGGCTAGACGTCACGCAAACGCTGTGTCTATTGATGTTTACCAGTGTGCTTGCAGGTGGGGACAGAAAGAGGATAGACGAGCTGTGGGCGTGCACAAAGGTGCTAGGAATCCCAGAGGCTAATGTGACGATCATTATGTGAGTGTGTCTTAGGAAATATCACTTGCAAGCACTCATATATGTGTTGCAGTTATTTAAATATTTTTCTTTCAAAGACTACCATAGGATCGCTTTATTCTAACGGCATATTTAACGCTAGATGTACTTGTCTAATTTTTGCAAGGTGGAAATTGGACAATTTCATTCAGGTGTTAAATATGCGATGAAGATATGATAAAATAGAGGTAACTATCTCCTGTATGATAGTCGGACAAACGAATGTGCAGGAGTAACGAGTTGCCGGACGATCAGGGCGTACAATGGCCAACAGACACGGTTGCAGAGAGCATCTTGCAATACATAGAAATGTATAAAATTAATGCCGTCGTGACGTTCGATAAATACGGAGTGAGCCGGCATAAGAATCATATCTCCTTGTATTTTGCGATCGCCGCGTTATGCATAGAGAAAAAAGTACCTCCTTGTCAGTATCGCTCGCTCGCAAGTTGGCATACAAATACGGTAGGCTTGTATAATAAGTCCGATTGTCTTCCAGATTGCAAGCTGTATGTCTTAGAGTCCGTTAATATAATCAGGAAGTACATTCAACTCTTAGATTTGCCCATCAGTCTGCTCTCAGCCTCGTACTGGTATCTGGTGACGTACGAGCAGAAGCGAACGATCAAAGTAAATTGGAACATTCTGCCTCGTTATGGAAAGATAATTAATCATTCTTTTAATGCCGCGAACCTCTTTCCTAACGTAATCTTTCCCTTGCAGAGTGCCATGGCTGCACACAAGTCCCAGTACGTGTGGTTTCGAAAGTTGTACATGATCTTTTCGCGATACACGTTCATCAACACCCTCCAAGAAGTCAGTGCCCTCGATCTGGAGCTGGACCTCCAGTTCGATGAGGACTGAACGTTGCACGACGAACGAAGAATTGTACAAAACATGTAATTAACGATCATTGTACATACTTTGTCTACCATATTGATGTAAATTACATGAAATGGAAACTACGTACCAAAGCTAAACTAGCTAATTAATACGAAAAACTTTGAAATATATGCAGAGACATACTTTATAAGAGGGAAATATTTTTTTATTCATTAATATAATAGAATATACATCGTAATTACTTTCGAACGAGAACGCAGTACGTCGCTTTTACGGCGTAACAATAAATCAGATTTCTTTCTTTAAAAAAAGAAAAATACATACTGCATGCCGTTTTATCCTTCTCTATTGTACAACCTTTTGCAGCTGCATATAAATTCAAATTGTCATTTGATATGTATAATTTTACTCATCAGGTGTGTATAATAAAAAGTAATCTATAATTATCATAGATAAAAAATCGTATTTCTAATTTAAGTTGCGGGACGCGCAAGGTTTTCCACCCGGTAATCGCACACATTACGAAAATCAACGGTCATTGTCAAATCATTTGAGCAAGTAATAGTATGTGGCGAGTCGAGCTCGCGATTGTACGTATATTTATTTTATTTCTGCCTCAACATTAACGTGTTATATAAGTTATAGATCTTTGTTCAGAGCGAAAATTCTTTTTTTTTTCTACTTTGGCACAAGTAACGTGCATAGAAGAATTTATAACTTTCGTTCCTTTTTCTAATATTTGATAGCGGAATTCTTTTGCTATTCGGAAAAATATATTGCTCTCTTTTCACAACAAGTCGATAATATACCTACATATACGCAAGTAATAGAGAATCTACGAATATATAGATATATTCTTCCATATGCACGATGTTACGTTTTTTGTAACATTTAATTTCCAGGAAAGCTCCTTAATGTGAAAGATGAGCTTTTCCTTTATAATTGCACAAATGACATGAATATTCTTAATAAGCATGCTGGGAAAATATTCAACGAAAATTCGATTAATAATAATATTTGAACAATTGCGATATATACGGTCGTTGTCGGTTTGATTTTTTTTGTATCCTTATCTAATAATTGTCTCTTTTATTCTATTCTAATTTTCCCAGCATCCCTTAAATGTTCGTAATGTAACGAAAATATATGCTTATAGTAGCCTAGTATGTAAACATATATATATATATATATATAAAGAAATCTCTTTCGTAAAAAAAATCTCAGTACTGAAGACATAGTACGTGGTACATATAGTCCGACAATTAGCCCTAATACCGAAAGATTAGACCGGCAAATGATCTAAAGTCGTGAACACTCGCATAATACTATTACGCACAATACAGTGTGCGTGTGCGTACACCGAAGTGAAATAAAAAATACTTCCGAGTAAAAAAAAATCTCTATGCGCTGGAATCTCGCGCATTTCGGACATGCACGGGCTAGATTTCAAATACAAGTACTTTTCCTACGAATACGGAATGATATCGTTGTGAGCGTACAATTTACGCTCTAGACCGAAACCTCGCGAATAATCTCGATTTAAATCGAGCGATCCGCGCTAGAGATGAAAATCTTACGACAAATCGGTACGTGCTTCAATAAACATCTTTTTTATATAAAACGAAGTAGATGCTTACATACGATTACAGTCGCAGATAAAATGGACGGCATAGAATTGGTTCCCGCAAGATCTTCGAATCAGTAGACTACCGTAACGGCGACAGACATACCGCGATGAGCAGAATACCGAATTTAGGTACATAGAGAAGAGGAAGTGGTACCCGGAAGAGATTTCCAATCGGGCGTAAGGATGACCTACATGGATACTCAGGTAGACGATAGGCTCCTTACAAGGGGTTCATAGTGAAGATCTCGCGGGCCGTGTCCTAGAACCTGTCTTTACCACGATGAGAACCGAGAGTGCCCATTCCCGGCTGAGGGGAGTCCGGATCGGTTGCGTCCTGTAGGTACTGCAGCTCCTGCAGCTCTTGGAACTTTTCGTGATCTCGTATGTGCGCATAGTTAGCGGATAAGCACATCAAATAGTGTATCAAGCTTAGAATCACAAGCATGCTCGCCGCGGTCGCCAGAATGAACATCACCTCGGCCTTCTCCACAAAATCCTTGCAGAAAAGCTTGACTTCTTGGGGTCCACACACTTGCATGTCTTGCACCCGTGTATTATTTGGAAACATAAAGCCTGAAACAGCATGATTTTGCTTGTTCTTTATCAATTCTAAGCTTTATATGAATATTTAACACATAAATATAATAAATATGTTATTTTTATTTATCATTATATAATAAACTAGAGTAAAGTAGCCATTTTATGACTTTTAAATAGAACAAGGAAATATGTGGACTTAAATACAATTTTCTAATTTTAATCCGTTTATATATTGACTAGTATGTGTGTAAAAACTTACCGAATTGAGTAAAATCAATACAGTCGTCAAGAGACTGGACACGTGGATTGCTGCACAAACCCCAGAATATGGTGAATATTAGCGTGGTAATAACCAGAAATGCGAATATCAAAAGCCAAGCTATTTGCAAGATGTAGATGATAGTCATAAACTGAAAAAAAAAGATGTATTAAGATAATTAGAATAGCTTGTAGTCATCATGGAGATTTTCTATTAATGGGAAATAATAAAGAATTTTACACTTTAAATACTTACAACGGCACAGGAGATACGTCCACCCACTCTGGATCTCCACGCACGGTAGACTTTGTGCCTTGTAGCACCAGTTGCGAGACAACCGACGCACAAAATCATGAATCCTAAAGCTGCCATGCAAGCTCCAATCGACGCAAACACTAGCTGTACTGCTTCTAACCATCCAAGATGCAGATGAAACACCTGGATAGATTTTGTAACTTGAGATTTACAGAATCTTGAAACCATTTTGAAAAAAAAAGTATCAAGCTCTCGTGTCATTTACCTGATCCATCATAAGAGCACACAACGTCGCGCCTCTGTACATGGTTCCACAGAAGATTCCAACTCCCAGACAACACATAATGGTTGCTATGAGAGTCGCATATGGCACTCTGGCCATGCAATCGTTACACATGTTCCCTATAAACAAGAAAATTCCTTTACATTTGTCACTTTGTTATGCAGAGCTATGTCTGTTTATATATTTAGTTGAAATCAATCACAATTAAATCTCATAATTAAAATCTAGATATTATAATATAAGTCATGATATCACCTAATCGCAAGTAAATTTTGCATATAGATAAATCGTTGAGATAAATTACAATAGAATCCATTGAAAAATAGGATCTTTTTGCAAGACTGTGTTTATACGATTTATCGTCATATTCCAACAGCATTTTCAGACACTTACTGCAACCTCGGTCCTTTAAATCTAGACCGTGTAGACTACGCTCAGAAAATCTGTCTAGACTAACGTTACTCCCAAAGTTGCCGCGCAGTGGCAGACTCTCCCTGGCCTGACGTATCTCGCGTAGTCTCGTCATTTTAATATAATTATGGGAGTAACAACAAACGATTCGACAGTGACAATAAATGAAGAACGCGTGGTGAAAGCTGGGCGTTCGACCAATGACTAAATCACACTAACGACGATGACTAATCACTTATCTACACTTCGGTCAGATAACGCGCGACATGTTTCTAAGTATACGCGCTAGTTCATTCACAAACTCGGCAGTGTAAACGTGCCGCGTTATCGTGCCAGGACGTCTTGGATGGAAATAATTAGCGCGTGGCGTTTATTATTGTCGACATCCACGACTCCTTCGCTTGCGTGCGAATACCATTCGTCTCTTAACGAAGCTTAACAAGCTCCCTTCGAGCTCGTTCATGCTGGGTCAATTATAAATTACATCGCATCAGAATTAGCTTAGTGTTTGTCACTTAATCAGTTTATTGCCGAACGCGTCAAAGTCAAGCCTCGAATAGCTCCAATGTTTACAACCGTATCGATACCGTTGTTATGACGTCTACAATGGTTCCAATTCAAACCGTGGGCATCGCACGATCGCGTTAATTTACAACAGCGGAACAAAAAGGAGATCTTTGTCTCGAGATCTTGTCTCGAGCGCGACAAAGATCTCCTTTTTTTTCACTTACCCATATTCGCAGTTGCGTCGCTCGCTCGAGGTTAGCAACGCCCGGAGGAGGCAGGATGGGCAGCGCCCGTACGCGTCGCGGAATCCGCGATTACAGCAGCCGTTGCTCGTTATTTAATTACCGCGGCGATCACACGTCCAACAGCGAAGGACATCCCACTCAACGGTCGCAATCGCTGGACGCAAGAGAGAGAGAGAGAGAGAGAGAGAGAGAGAGAGAGAGAAGGCGAATCAAACTGGCGGATTCGACAAACTCAATATCACTAGCTAATAGCTAGTCGTCTGTACGCGAGAGCGATTCGAGGGATGTTATACGCTTACAGGATCTTGATCTCCGTTCACAGGCTATTGCTCGCTTGTTTACCATCTGTCAGAGTCACTCCGGGAAACGGCGCGCCGACGGACTTCGCGATCGACCACCTGCGAACGGCCCTCGGTTCCACGAACGATCTCCCACGATCTTATTGATCTTATCGCGCGCGCGCGCGCGCTCACGTTGGATTTCGGGGATCACGGGGAACGACTTCCACGGGGTATCTCCAGCCAGAGACGGCTAAACATGGCGTCTGTCACGAGAGCGTCCGTTACGTTCCGTACGGTGAATGGGATCGTTGCTCCCGCGACGAATCGTAGGGCGCGCCGTAGTAAGCGCTCGTCAAAAACGTCGTTCCCTTCAATGGAGCGGGGCTTGGCGGGAGCGATGATGACCGGCTGTGACCCCGATTCGATCGAGGAGTCGCGGTAAACACGCCGAGGCGACCGAGAGGGCCTGTACTCTCCAATAATCCGAGCCGACGATTAAGTACATTTCAAAGTCAAGACAAAAGGATTGCGGGAAGATGCGGGAGAAGGAGGGTTCTGCACTATTTTTATGAAAATTGGAACTTTTCTATTTATTTATTATTCTCGTGATTATATTTAGTTTATTACAAACTCGTTTCTCATTACTGTTCGGCGGTCGTAATAATTTAAAAATATATTTTCTATCAATAAAAGTATAATACAATAAATATACCTGCGTCGTTCGTCACTTCGAGGAGCAGGAGATATCGGATTTCACAGATGTTCCTTTACGTATTGCAAATAATGGAAAAATTCTCAATTTTATTCCACTCTTATAAGAATTATTCTCAAATTTTCCTTATATACGATAGTGCCAACAATTTTTTTGCCTCTCGTCTCCTATCTATAAAAATAAATATCGACATTTAAAAAATATATTGTTCCGTTTGTTTTATGAACGAATTTTTTCTTTTTTTTTTTACTTTACAGAATTGAATGTTATAAAACACGATAGCAATAGTAACTCAAACCGAGCATACCAAAGATAAGAATATAATTTCTTTATTTCATATATTGCATACTTAGAAAATATTCATAAAAAATCTACGTACAATTTGTATAAAGCTATCTATAAATCTATGCTAATTTATAAATTTATAACAAGCTTACAGTCCATGGGTGAGGGTGATTTCTTGTACTATACAAAATATTCTATTTTCATGCGGAGAGAGAGAGAGCTACCGAATGCCTTTGTGCATCGGTTCTATGATATACTTGATAACTGTCGGCAATTGTCGGAGCTTCTCTTGAACCGGTATCTCCAAGTTCTGCTGATGATGCTTGTTATATCGTATAACGATGCCGTCGTTAGTTTCATATGTGATGTCGCCATTGTGACTTTGTGGACTTACCTGTAACAAAGCACAATTCTCGATAAAATACAAGTGACACGACGTCGAACGATCGACCAATAAACTATCGTTAGTAATCTATCGTTAGATCTTATCGGTAACTAATTAAAATAAATTAATGAATAGGCAGTAATTTACAGTTAAAGCAGATCCGTCCTTGTAGTCAACCCTAATATCGCCGGATGACAATTTTGTAGCAAAGCCGATTCCCGGCACCGCTACTTTGTTTAAATTATTGTTATAATTATGCATGGAGTTCATCTTGCGCGACCTGGAAGTTACCGTCGACAAGACGGAGCAGGTAGCGTCGAACGACGGCATCTGAAAGAGGTATAATGTTAACTCAGCAAAGCGGAATAATTAGATATTCTTTCCGCTACTTACGACGGGGGAACCATTTGTGGTATGCGAGACATTTTCTTTCCCCTGAAGATAGGGAGCATCGCTCAAGGCCGTGTTGGGCCGTCGTCCAATTATCACGGGGAAGCAGGGATGTCCGGTGGCTGCCTCCAAAGACGCCAGAGTAGATTCTAGTAGCAAGCAACGCTGATAACATTCCGAGTAATGCTCGTAACAGTTCTCGAGATGCGATGGAAGCGCACCCTCGACGAACGTGGCACCGCCGTTGTCGGTGATCTTCACGACACCATTCACTCGGACAATCTGAAACATGGAAACATAAAAGATAAATATAAAATAATAATTTAATAAAGTGTAGTAGGCTCCGAAAATGATAAACAAAGTTAATAAGGGCAATAAGAGCCAGCACCGTATTTTCGGTACAAATAAATATATTATAAATATTCAAATGAACAATAAACAAACGAAATTTTCAATTTTACATATATGATTCTTTGTTAGTTATTTGTCTTACTCGTCACCATATTGTATTTTAATGCGCTGATGATGGTCCAAAAAAAGGGACCGAAACGTTCGTTTGTTTATTGTTCATTTGAATATTTATAATATATTTATTTGTACCGAAAATACGGTGCTGGCTCTTATTGCCCTTATTAACTTTGTTTAAATATAAAATACAAATGTTAAATAACACAGAAAATTTTAATATTAGATGTAATTAAATTATAACAACGTATAAGAATCATGATATCGTTGACTTTTGCAGCTTGATATTATTTTATATCATACACAGATTTTATTTTATTTTATCATTACATAATACATAGGAATGTCATTGATTGTGTTGTGTGAATCGATAGATACATACCTTTATTCCATTGTAAAAGTGCACTTCACAGTCAGGTTGCGGACCATTTTCCATAAACAGGCACTTCGAGCGTTGAGTGTACAGTGTCAACTTCGGAGTTTTTGCCTGAACCAGTTTCACGAAACGAAAGGCGTATAGATATTTTCGATGGTGGCACGTCGGCAAATTCTCGTACGAATAAATGCTATCGGCACCCCGACTAGGCAACGGTAGCGGTTGCGATCCAATCTCCGTAGGCGCATTCGGTTTGTAGAGAACGACTCGTAGACCATCGCCTGATATTCTGCACACCTCGCTTATCTTTTCCTATGGTACGAAAAGTGCTGGATATTTTTACGTTCTTACATTTATTATACATATTCATATTGTATTATTTTGTTTATAGAATAACGCGCGATGTTTCCATTTATATCACGATCTTTGTATCGTTCTTCTCTACATACCGTGCCGTTCTTGCGTTTGATAAACTCGATGCACACTTCTCCGTTATCCAGAATAGTGAGAATTACGCCCTTCGTTCTGTGCCTGGTAGGTTGTAGTCTGTTGGAATTTAAAGGCGACACTTGTAACTTGGTGCTCTTCTCAGTTCCTTCCGCGCTACGGTTCTCCGCGATGTTTTCCTTTCTCGGCTTATGCCTCTCCAACATCCTCGGTCTTTCGGAGTCGTAAGCGTTGTAATTACTGCACTGTTCGCTTTGTGAGAATGCTTTACCACGTGGTATCGGAATATTCATCAACGAGTCCTCCTTCGGACGGTAATTGGCGTATCTTACTCCATGGTTCGAATGCATTTTCGCAACAGGCTCGGACAACGGCTCGCTTCTCACACTGACCATAGGCATCATCGGCATCGTGGACATTCTTTCCTCCGATCGGGATCGCATTTTCGGCCGACCGTACGACGACAGTGTCCTACCAAGTCCGGAATCCATCATACCATCGATAAATGCATTTCTACTCGTACCATTTCTTTCCTGAATAAGCGAAACATAAAATGCTATATTGCAATTATTCATGGACTTGTCAATTCAACGGTATTTTCTTCTTCGTTATTAATGGCTAATATATTTAAATTGCACATGATGTTAGCTATTATATTTTAAGTCCATGTCGTCACTTACGTTACGTAGCCTACTCTTTTCTATGCTCGTTATAAATGGATGCTTATGAATGTCCCGCAGGCGTATCCTGTCTTTCGGATTCTTCTTCAGTAATTTGTCTATCAGATCCCTCGCATTGTCCGATAGATGAGACGGTATCACATAGTCAGCCATGACCACTCGGGTTAGGGTACTCTTAATTGCATCGGTCTCGAACGGTGGTTTGCCCACCAACAAAGTATACAACATACATCCCAAACTCCATACATCCGCTTCCGGTCCGTGTGACGATCTCGTAGCAACCTGAAGATTTTCGGGATGTCACGATACTGCGTGATATCCCAATTTGACTTTTAGAAAGTACTTACTTCGGGTGAGATATAGTTTGGCGTGCCGCACATTGTCAAATGCCTTTCGTCTGGTTTATTCAACTGCGTGGCCAATCCAAAATCCGCAATTTTCTGTGAGAACAAGAAATAAATTGAAAAAAAAAAGAAACAAATCTTTTGCTTTATAAGAAATGCTACGCATTTTTCTACATACCACCTGCATATCTCTGGTCAAGAGTAGATTAGACAATGACAAATCTCTGTGAAGTATTTGGTAGGAATGGAGATAAAGCAAACCATGCACTACTTGCCTGATTATATAGGCGGCTAAAAAACAGCAAAATCTTATTATAATGACCGTAACTAAAAATTTATAACGTATCATTTCTCACGTATATATAAATTATGTACCGTGCTCCTCGGATAGAGTTTTGTTGCCTTGCGCTTTGAGGTAGCGTTGAAGTTCTCCATTGTGACACAACTCTAAAACCAGGTATACGTAATTTGTATTTTCAAAACACGTGTACACCTCCAAGATAGCTGGATGTTTCAACCGTGTATGTATCCCCACTTCCTGCCTCACTCTATCCATCATCCCAGCAGCCTGCATAATTTTCTTGTCGATCTATTAAGACAGATAGACATAAAGAAAACACATAGATATGGATTGTTCATTTTAAAACAAGAAAAGCTCTGCGATACATTGCGTATGTATAATTCGCTGAATATAAATTCAAGCAGTGTTGCAATCTCAAGAATTGACATTGGTCCAATTTCTTTTACCTTATATTTCAAATTTTGATCAAGATCAATAAGTGATTATGCGTTTTAAAGATTGAGTTACGCCTTAAATTTTGAAAGTAAGTGCTCGCAGCAACAATGCAAATGGAGCGACAGGTGTCTTTGGATCCGCGTTGGGAGTTCCTCGACCCAAGGGAGGACAGACAAGGGAATTACCATTTTGATCGCGACTTCCGTGCCGCTGCGGAGACATCTCGCTCGGTAGACGCTTCCGTAGCCGCCCTTGCCCAGTAGATTCAGCACTTCGTATTCCTGGAAAACAAAAATAGACGCATCGGTGTACGCGTGCTCGCGCGTTGCCATGGGGCGGCGGCGGCGGCGCAAACGGGCGCAAATTCAAAAAGCTAACCTCAATCTGCTCGCCGAAGCCGGCCGAGAACGCCGGCACGAGACATTGCATCGCGCCGCGCTCGACCGATCGCCATCGATCGTCGATGACCATCAGCACCGCGACAACGATCCTGTTTTACGCGAAATTCGCCGGCGATGGCATTCGTGGACGAGATCTCACTCGGGAAACCGTAAACACCAACAACATGCTGACGCTCGCCATATGCAAACTGCAAACTGTCGCGTCTCGCGTCGCGCATGCGAGTTGCGAGACGGAAATGGCGGCTAGCACGGTAAACTTTAGGTTTTTATTCTGTGTAAAAATGCGTGAATTATTAAGTTATTAATAGACTTACCGTAGAATACTTTTTGTACAATTATATTTTCAAGACATCTTTCTTATATAATCAATTTGATCATAATAATTAATACTTTTCCCACACAGCACACTTTATCCTGAGGATATCC
>NJRQ01000017.1:1192148-1219836 GCA_003063805.1 Aphaenogaster ashmeadi
TGCGCATAATGCGATCCTATGGAGATCCTACGGTTATTGAGATATCCCTCGGATATCTAGTGGATATCGCAATATCGTGTGCCGTGTGGGTTATTAGGCTACGTTCGGAAACATCACCCGAGTGCCCCCATGTAGCATTTTATCCTTGTTGTTCGCCGAATGTTAAACAAGGATAAAATGACACATAGGCCTCGGCGGGTGATGTTTCCTGAACGCAGCCTTTAATAGCACATCATTATCGATTTCGGAACGATCAAAACCCAGTGCAGTGGAAAACGCTATTAGAATTGCAACGAACAGGAACAAGCAATTAGGACGACTAATGTCCATTTCCACCAATGTAGATTAACTTTAATCTCGGTTTACTCTTTATCTTTTTCTAGTTCTAAGGCCCAGTTCCACAACCTATTTTAACCAGAGTTTAACTCGTTATAGACCAATCCTGATTAGGTTTAACGAGTTAAACTCTGGTTAAAATAGGTTGTGGAACTGGGCCTTAGAACTAGAAAAAGATAAAGAGTAAACCGAGATTAAAGTTAATCTACATTGGTGGAAATGGCCGTAATTCAGTTCAAACTCCGGTTAACTTAATCGGCAATTAATTCACCGGCAGAATTGCTAAAAAATTTCTAACTATATATAACTCGTCCCGAATCTAATCTTCTTTTTCCATATATTGAATAATAAAAGATTAATAATTCTATTCATGTTTTTAAAAAAGCACAGGCATTACTTGATAAATTAAGCAGCGATTAATTTACTCAGAATTTGATCGAGATCACTCTCGGTTCATAATCAAGAAATAAATTTATCGTAGACTTTATTGTGGAAAAAGAAATTTTTATCGTTCTTTAATTACTGTTCCTAATAAATCCACGATAAATTAATTTATTGCGGACTGAAACATCATGGCATCTTGAATTAATTCTTTAAAAGTAGAACACTGCGTTTTAGCACATTTTTCAGTTTACGTGTTATTTCTCCCCGTATTTTTATAATTATTTTGAGCGAGTCGGTTTATCTTTGCGTTTTTCTCTTTGGAAACAAATCTGGAAGCGTGCGACATGCGATCGCGTAAAGTAATTGAAGCCTACGCGCCGAAATAAATATATTTCTTTCCTATTTTATGTCGAATCAGCGAAACCGGTTTCAACGATCCGAATCCGATTTCAGCGTGCGACGCTCTTGACGCCACGCTACTCTTACGCACGAAGAGACGAGGCTTCCTAGGATTTCGTCGTGGGCCAGCTATCTTATCAGACCGGCGGACCTCCGACCCCTGCGCAAACACAGAAAGCATCGGGAGACCTTTAACATCCGATCCTCTCCCTCGTTGTTCGGCCATTCGTCGGTCGGCCAGCGCAACGGAAATACTTATTTAGTCGCACGCAGTGGACGCCGTTCTTTCTCTCTCTCTCTCTCTCTCTCTCTCTCTCTCTCTCTCCACCTCCATCTTCGTCTCCAATCAAGCCGCCGATCCGCACCCCGGTTTATCGCCCGGGTGGTTATCGCGGGTATTTTCGCCGCGGGAGATAGAGCCCAGCCGCCGCGCCGCGGCAACGGCAGATCTCCATAGATACATCGCCGCGCCGGTGTGATTTAAGATCTCTCCTAACAATAAGTGGAATTTTCAAGGAGCGGAAGTGGCAAGGGAGAAACTACAAGAAATTAAGAAGAATACGGTGATCGCGGTGCGACGATCGTTTATCGCGCTGCAAGTTCCTCTCCTTCCGGTGGTGACTCCAATTGGTATCGTTCGATCGCCCGAATTCGCGCATCGACAGATTCCTGTCGATTGGCGAAATAACGAGAAACAAGGTGTTCCGACCGAGTGTTTCGCGTCGAGGGATGAAGACCGCGCGGTAGGAGCGATCTTGGGGGGTTTCGTGAATTCCGGATAGGAAGCGATAGGGGTTGCCCCCGGAAACCATGACCGCCAAGGAGATCCTGCTTCTTGCGCTCGTGTGCGCGATAAGCGTCGCGCGAGGAGGTAATTATCGGCGATTTCCGGTGCGTACGCACCGCGCTGTATATATATTTATTGCGGCGTCCGGTGTCTCATTAATTTGCGCGTAATCGTTATCGAACGGTGGTGCACTTTGCGACGGGACGCGGCACCAGGGTTTCTCAGGCTCGCGTTATAGGAAAATGATCTCGAAGTAACTGGTCCAATCGTATTGCACGCGTAAAACTTCTGTCGAGTGACGTTTAGTGTTAAAGTGTGTTAAAAAATTAGAAAAACGCAATATATATATATATATATCAATTACATTTTAAGTCACAATATATGTATATTGTATATATATAGTGACTAATATAGCGTTTGAAAATATATTAACGACGTTAATCCTTGTTAACGATCCAATTTTTAAAGATGGACTATCGAAATTTATTTATCAAAGAATTATTTAGAATTTTTTAATATAATATATTTATATCGTCCAATCTTGATACAATCGACATGTTATATATAGTGTAACATACAATGTAATATATAGTGAATAGTATATGAGTCAGATGTTTCACACGTGCGTGACATTTTTGTCGACTTTTTGTTTCCACAGAGATTGCCAAGGACCCAACTCTGTGTGGCCGAATAAAATGCAAGGGTAGGTAATATTTTCATGCAGCACAGTCCAGGCTAACACATTCCGACTCGGCTATCGTATTTCCATAGGCTTGTGTTACAATCTCTGAAAGTTCGTCGTTTATCCCATGGCGCATTCTTTCAACGATACGCAAGAAAGAAGAAACGAAGATCCATTTTATTTTTCAGCAACTCGCACGTTTTTTCAGTAAATCGCTAGCGCAACGCACTTTTCACTTTCAGAGTCACATTTTTAGGCTTTCTCTCTTAACGCGAATATCATTAATTTTAAAGAGAAATAACATATTTTGCACAAATCGACTATTTACACAAATAAACGTGTAAATAATATCTCGCTCAAAGCAAATTTTCTAATATAAATAATCAATTTCAAGTAATAACTTATTAATTTATTTAGAAAACTAGTTAATCTAAAATACTTTTCTTTTGTATATAAATATATATATATATATATTTTTTTTTTCTATTTCTGATTTATTGCTTAATTGTGAATTAATTACGATAAATATGTCGTAATACGTACGTCTATCGAGGTGAAGGACTCCGATGTTTATTTTCCACACGTACTTGTATAGATAACAGAATACGAGGAAATGATTATTAAGAAAACAGATTATTGATAGATGCGATCGTAGAAAAATATTTTTTAAAGCATAAGCATTTTACTAACGTCAGTCATATCAAACAGCAAACGTCATAAATTATTTTTTAGAAATATTAATATTTATTTTTTATAATATTCTTTCCTACGTCTTTAGTAATGTTACATTTTTATTAAGTGACTCAAATAGGAAGCGTCCTATGTATGTGTTGTTAAGTAAAAAAATCTAAAATTTGGAAAATAGCGACAAATGAATCTTCTTTCTTTTCTCTATTTTCGGTATGGAAAAATCAATTCCAATTTATTCAAGCAATCTACCATTACAAAATAATACACGTTAAAACACATCCTGTATAATTATATATTAACATTAATATTGTAAAAACGATGTCATTTATTCTGTTCTTTTTAGTTCCATCAGAAAGAAAATTCAAATACCACGAGGATGTCCACTATGTGTACACATATTCCGTGGATGTGAGCACGAATCTGGGCTATCATCAACTCTCGCCCCATCATTCGAGAAACGATTCAGCTCTGCACATCGACGCCACCCTGTCCGTACACTTCAACAGCCCCTGCGAGGGTACCCTGAGAATTCTGAATGCCAGCATCAGCCACGATCGTAGCGCATACAACCCCGAGTTTCCAGATCGTGCTGGCTCTGAATTCAAGGCCAGCCTCGAGCATCACGCGCTGAGGTTCACCTTCGACGATGGGCTGATTCACGAGCTGTGTCCGGACCGACATGAGCCGGTCTGGACATTGAATATCAAACGGGGCGTCCTGTCGATGCTGCAGAATAGCATGCGGCGCTTCGACGTGGACCATCGCGGCGACGAAGTGGACGTTCACGGTGCCTGTGACACCCACTACCGCTTGTACGAGGCCAAAAAGACCAGCTTAATCGTGAAGAAAAGCAAATACCTGGCCGATTGTCAGAACGGCCCCAAGTACTTCTCCGTCGTGCAATCGAATCCCTACAGAAGTCCGCGAAAGCAACACCGCCAGCACGGATTGTTCAAGTCGCGCAGCGATTGCGAGATCACAATCGATCATAACGTCTACGAGAGAGTAGTCTGCGATGAGGTGCGAATACTGCAGCCGCTCTCCAACGGCGACAAAGCCGGCGCCAGGACCGAATCCCAGACGATTCTTCAGCTGATTCAGGAAACGACGGAGATGAATACTCTATACGGATCTGAAGAGGATGAAGATAATGATGACGAAGGAAGAGACAAGGATAACTTCGTGCGAGGTGCACATCGCATCAAGAGGACCACGTTGTTGTACGATCACGCGAAGACTCTAAAGACTATGCATGGCGAGCTGCGGACCTCCAGGGACTTGCTAAAGAATATGTGCAGGCTTGGGAACACCGATGAGTTGCAGCAGAGATTCTCCGAAATATTCACTAATTTCGTCCATTCAGCTCGCTTCCTGGATTATCCCTCGCTGTCGCAGCTGTTCAGCAGAGCTAACAGCATTTGCAAAAACGGAAAGTATGTAACTGCCGTATCTTTGGATGTAATATTTTCCTGATCAATAAAAAAATTGAAATATCAATAATTTAAAAAGTAAAATTACGGATTATCATACATTTATTTTGCTCGATATAGTTTGCCAATATTTTTCCTTGATTACATTCAATATCTTTTTCTTTTATTCAACAGGAAGCACATTGTCGCGGCACTGCCATATTTAAATAGCAACGCCGCAGTGAATGTGATGAATGATCTGATAATGAAGAAATACGTCAATCAGGCGACAGTCAACGATTGGATCGTCACTTTCGCTTTGTTTCCACGACCGGATCGTGACACTATCAAAGCTCTCTCACAACTGCTGAACTTCCAGCATCAAATTCCTCATGTTCAGTTTATTCTCAGCTACTCCACCATCATTCATACATATTGCAGAAACAATGATGCCGACTGCATCAATCTGGAAGAGGTGGACGCGCTTCTGTCGCATCTTGAACAGAAAATTTCGCAAGGCTGCGCACCTAGTTTTCATTCTCTCCCTATAACGAAAGAAGTAAGATGGTTATGAGTTTTTTTTCTCTATTTAGTAAAACAGAAAATAAAACACATACTTATATGTATATAAAGCATGTGAGAAATAAAAAATGATTTTTAATATTAAATTCATTGTAGACGTTGGAAGCTTTGAAAGCGGTCGGCAACATGGGACTCGAAACGAAGAACTTGCGAAGAGAACTGAAGAAATGCATAGACAACACTGGTGGATTCTTATCTATGGAAGTTCGCGTTGCCGCTGTTGATGCTCACCGTAGGCTGCCGTCCTGCGAAGAGACTCGGGATGAATTCTTCCTCGATTATTACCGTAACACGACGTTAGATACGGAGATCCGTATTGCCTCTTACTTACAAGTGATGCATTGCCCCGATTACAACGTTATCAAGACTATCAAGCACACTCTCAAAGTAGAAGAAGTCAATCAAGGTTCGTTGTGCTTCGTTCATTATGCTCTCTGTTAAATAGTTTAAACATTTAAATCTTTATTATAACATTTTGTATTCGGGGATCAAGAACGATGTTTGATCTGAGTGTTTTGGAAAATTAATGTTTTTGAGATATGTATTTCTTTTTTTAAGCAATTCAATTGTTAGTACTTAAAAAAATTTTGATTCATTCTTGTTTCTAGTATTTAACAATAAGAAATGACTGTTTTCTAATTTATAATTCTTTTCTCTATGTATTTTTAGTCGGTTCTTTTGTATGGAGCCACTTGATGAATCTCTACAACTCTGCCTCACCTACCAGAGTCGAGATCCAAAGTCTGCTAACAGATCGGGACATTGGCAACAAGTTCAACAGCGACATCAGAAAGTTTTCGCGTAGTTACGAGAACTCCTTCTTCTCCGAGGAGTCTAATATCGGCGTGAATTATCAGACGAATCTGATCTTCTCGCCGAAATCGTATGTGCCACGATCGCTCACTTTCAACGTGACCGCCGATCTCCTCGGGCAATCTGTGAATCTGTTCGAGATCACAGCGCGAATGGAGGGCCTCGAATATTACGCGGAGAATCTCTTTGGTCCGAATGGTATCTATAGCAACGAACGAATTTCGAATCACCTCCAGAATTTTCTCAGACGTTTTAGATCGGCATCGGAGAACGAGAATTATTGGGATGGTGTAAAACGGCTGCCTAATATTATCGACAACAATTTCGATCATCCGAAAATAAGCCTCGGCTACAAGGTAATAGTAAAGTAATTAAAATAAAAATATGTTCTAATATTATAATAATATTACGGTGTATATCTTGTTTATTACAAAAGATATTCGGAAATGAGTTGATGTTCACGATGCTGGACGGCGACAAGCAAGTGAGGGCTGCACTGGCGAATTTTAATCCCTGGCAGAGGATAAAGGAGTTCCTGGCTATGCAAGAGATCCTCTACGAAAAGACCGGGATGTTCTTGGATTCTTCTTACGTAGCACCGATGGGATCTGGTCTCCCAATTCGTTTGTACATCGCCGGTTCCGCGGCTTGTTATTTCAAGATCTCGAAAATGCTTAACGACGCTCGACTCTCCGATAAGGAATTTCAACTCACTGCTAATATCGCTTCCAGGTTCGTGCTCTTTCTGTATATGTATGTGTGTTTTTAATATTTTCAAAAATTGTTTTATAATAAATTCCAAGTTTATTTATGAGAAATATAAATTAAAATTCTTGAATGTGTGCGCACTTATTGCATGAGAAGATGTATTTGTCTTGTATCAGTAATATATGTTTATTTCACATTTTATAATATTTTAATCCCTATAATATACATAATAAATAATTTTTATTTTTTATTCTTTATTTTATTTAGTAGAACTAGAATATCTGCTCTTTTCAGGAGAATAACTTTTGTTTCATTTTACGTTATTTTTCCTATTTTGGTTTTTTTCATTATTAATTTCTAAAGTATCACATTTTATTTTTATTCTATCCTTTTTACAGTATGAGTGTCGATATGCTGAGCACAATGACGGTGGACGCTTTTTATAAATCCGCTGGGCTTAAGTTGCGAACGAACCTTTACTCTTCCGGAACTATGCAACTTCACCTGAATCTAAATAACACCCGTTTAGTGCACGTGAGTCTGGGTTTACCGAACCGCAAGATCGAGATGTTTTCGTTAGTCTCGGACGTCGCTCTCATCAAAAGCAACGGTGCCGAAATCCAGGAAAAATCGCTGGGTGTCCTAGTAGCCAATCAAAATCAAAAGAACTCGCGACATCGTGCAGTTGTACCCAAGAATATAATCAGCAATACCACCTGTAGCTGGGCCGCCTTGGATAGATTAATAGGTTTAAAGATGTGCACCGATTATCAATTTACAAATGTGACTAAGGATCCTAATGCGCCCTATTTCGTTTTAAATGGTCTCACGCTCTTCAAAGTCTCCTTGATCAAAGCCGATCCAACCGCCAAGAATTACGTGTTGGAATATAGCTGGAACAAGACCCAGGTATAATCAAAACTACGCATAATTTTTTATATAATACCTTCTTGTAATTTCTTTGTTTTCGATAATAATTAAATGTTAAAGCATGAGGCAGCAGATGCTTTTCATGGCTTCTTTAAATTTTCTTCTAGGAGTACAACACGTTTAAGTTAATGTTCGACACGCCTGGCTCCCAGGTGAACAGAGAGATAAGCGCTGTTATCACTTTTGACATAATAAATAATAACGTTACTGCTCTATTTCATTCGGCTGGTAATTCTCTGATTGCTAAGGGTTAGTGCTTTCTGATTGCATATCTAGTTTTCTCAAATAGTGATTGACGAAAATATTATAGTAATGTCTGTATATTTTCAGGTACATATAAACGTTCCGAAGATGAGACTTTTATAGACATTGGTTTTGATATTAATGGCACAAAGCATTTAGATGCCAGCTTGGGTTACTCGAGGAAGAAGTTCAATCACGGTTACACCTATCATCCTACAGCCCATCTAACTATTAACAGCGAACGTGTCGCTGCCATTTCAGGTATTTTGTCGCGCATTGCCTTAATAATTAAGCACCCTGGTGAAAATTTTTCTCATAATTTTCATACGAATTGGAACACTTTTCAGAAATACTGAGAAAATGTACATCTTCTCTTAGAATTTTTCATATATGTGGATTCTGAAATATTCTAAGATTCGTATAAAAAATTCTGAGAAATTTTCTATAAAGTTATAAAATTATACAGAAATTCTCTGAAAAATTCTGAAATTTACATCAAAATTCTGAAAAATTATATGAAAAATTCAAAGAAAAATTTTCATCAGGATTATAAAATTTTTCTTAGAATTTTTCATATAATTTTTTAGAATTTTGATGTAAATTTCAGAATTTTTCAAAACTTCTGTATAATTTTATAACTTTATAGAAAATTTCTCAGATTTTTTAATACGAATCTTAGAATATTTCAGAAACCACATATATTAAAAATTCTTTAAAAAATGTACATTTTCTCAGTATTTCTGAAAAGTGTTCCAATTTGTATAAAAATTATGAGAAAAATTTTCACCAGGGCAATTAAAATTTTATACTTAATTAATTCCTTTGAATACCTTCTTTCAGAAAAATAATTGAATTTTTCTTTTTAATTATCTTTAAACGCTTTTAATTATCTTTTAAAGCTTTTAAAATTTTAATTATTATAACAATGTATAATAATATATTACATATTATAAAAGAATAAAAAAATTGAGAAATAAAATATTAAAAAAGTTGGAATCGCCAGGTGCCATTAGAAACGCGCAGAAGAACAATGTCTCCCAGTTCGACATAGACCTAACTTTTCAAACGAAGCGAGTCTGGAGTAAACTGGTCGGCTACATTGTTAAGCGAAATATCAGCCTGGCCGGCGATTTTCAGCTGGATTATCAGTTGCAACGTATGCCGAGGAAGGAAACTCTTCACTTGGAGATTTCGCTGTCCAATCGTTCGTCGAAGACGCTAACGCACAAGGCCGCCGAAATGAAGTTGCACTCCACCGCCTACCCGCAACTCAACGCTGTAATAAGCGCCTGGTACCAACAAGCTCTCGGCCACTTGGAGCTCCACGCCGAGGTGAACTCCAATCCACATCTTAAGGACGACCGGCACAAGCTCACGGCACAGCTCATTATTTCCTACTCGAAGATGTACTTTCAAAACCAAGGTACGAAGGTGACCGCGCTGATAGCCGTCACCAAACCCATTCAGAACTTGGACCTTAAGATGGGAGTCAATCACTACGTCCTTGGTGCCGAATCGAAAACTAGTTTGCTCATAGGATACGCGCCAGGTAAGATGCAAAGTTCACAATTATTTATATAGATAAGCGAAATTCATTTGGCTATAGGAAAAATTCTAAAGATTCTGTATTTGCAGGCAAGGAGATCAGTCTGATCGTTAACGTCATCATGCCACGCGGTTTACTATTCTCTATGGAAGGTCATACAAACCTGACAATCCCGAACTTCAACTCGATGCTGATCGATGCGCGTATCAACGAGCGTTCGCGAAATGAGTACGATCTAGAATTCGCCGGCACATGGTTCAGCGGTCACAACATGACCGCGCGCGGCGCTTACTCCGATCGATCGTCGGCGGTCATCGTCAATCATCATCTGAAGATGATCTTTAAATCACCGAGCTTTGTCAGTCCGATTCTGCTCAACTGCCACTTGTATCAAAATCACAGTGACCTCAAGATAAGTCTGTACGCCGAGCAACTGGACTACGATAAATACGCCTTCGTGCTGAACCATACGGTGCTGTCGGCGACCAGCCTGATGTCATATGTAGAAGCGAGGTACCGTGGCAACGTGTACTCGGCGATGACGAATGTCGACACCACGCGAGAGATTCGTGTAGAGCTACATCTGGACAAATGGCGGGACGTGCATCTGACTCTGAATGGTATCAACGAGGAGGATCGGCAAGAGTTAGCAGCAGAAATCAAGTGGGACGCTAATAGGGATCCCGCCTTGAAGCTAGGCACGATGTTGCAGTTGAACAGGGTATATTTGATGGACGTAACTTCTCCCGGGATCAAACGAAGCGCGATGGTAATGTTGACCTATCCGGGTCGACTAGTAACCGGCTCTTGTGATCTAATTGTACGTAGTCCACACAGTTACTTGATGGATGTTATTCTGGACTGGGGTCCGGAAAACGCAATCAAGGCGTCAATCGGCACTGACTACGCCGTGCATCCGGAAATAATGACTGTCAAGTTGGAATCGCAATTATTGACTCCTTTCGAAAACTGGAAGAAAACCGCCTTCAACGCGAAGTAAGCGCTTGGTATATAAATTATTTCACGTATACGTCAATAGAATATTTAAAATACTGTTAACAACAATTAAAAATGTAACGAAGTTAATTATAATAATAAAAAAAAGTAATTTAACAATAGTTAGATGTTATAAAAAATATTATAATTCTATTTTCGCTCGTAGATATTTACAACTGCCAGACAAGATCTTAGCCAGCAGCAGTGCTCACTGGAAAGACTCTCAACATGTGATGGCGGAGTTTTACGCTAGTGCAAGCGAGCACAAGGATCTGAAGGAGTGGACAGCGAACTGCGGCTTGATCAGCACCGTCCACTGCAACTCATGGGTGACTGTGAATGTCACCCACAAAGTATTACGCTCGCAAACAGCGGATACACACATGTTAATTAAATACAACCCCGACAAGACAATCGATGCGCGCAGTGTCTGGCACCTGGACAAGCAATCAGACGACGTCTTCAATTTGACTGGCAATCTGCATTTGTATTCACCCCTGGCGAACTACCGAAAGAGCGAGCTCAAGTGCCAGTTGCGCCTTATGACCAATTGGAAGTTCTTTGGTGCTGCCAATCTTGATCTGGATAAACGCAAATACACCGGTCAACTAATCGGCGATCTCGTACGCTGGAAAGAGTCCAAGGTGGAGTTTAATGTTACCACGCCACTGGAGAAGTTTGCCTTTGTGCGTGGCAGATTCGGCCTGTCGGAGAGCAACCATCACGTGGTGGCGGAAATTGTTACACCGAACGGTCCTCTGGGCGTTGAGGGATTGTGTCAAATCTTTACTGCTGCTTATGACTTCAATGTCAAGCTTATGCTGGCGACGCCCATCGAAGTGCTACAGAAGGCGTTGGTGGTGGCCAAGTTGAATAGGCGCGAGGCCGACTTCAGGATTGGCTACAACAACATCACGGCGGGCTTCCTCGGCATTTGGCACTATCACAACATCACCGATTTCGATTACAGCTACATAGTGCTCACGCCTCTCGAGGGTCTGCAAGAGTGCGGCGTGATTACAAAGCTGATCGTAACGTACACGGAGCCCGAGGGTATGTTGAACGTAGACACAGAGTTCTCGGTGAGACTGGCGGATACCAAGCTCGGCATCAAGGCTAAGGGTGGACCGAAACCACCGCCCGTTAAAATTCCACTGAAACCGGGGATAAGGTCCACGAATGAATCTGAATCAACAGAAGAGGAGGAAGAGGACGAAGAAAACGAGGATAGTCTCTATTGGCGAGGGGAATTACAGGTAATTGTAATTCAAATAACAGAATTATGATTCGAAAATAAAAACTTAATTACAAAAATCTTTGTGATTTTAAAGATTTGAAATAGAAATTATAAATACTATTAATTATAAAAATTTGAATATATTAATTTATAGTTACAATATTAATTTTTTAAGTTACGAGGGAAATTAACATAAATTAATTAAAAATTAGAAGAATACATATTTATTCTTTCAATAGAAGTATAATTATTAATTTAATGTTATTGCTAATTAAACTATGTATACATTTGTTTATTTATAGATATGGCCTGCAATAATCCGAAATGTATTGGCAGAGTTGGATATCGATACTGAAGACTATACCTATAAGGTACTAGGCATAATACAATTGCCACCCAAAAAAATCGTCATAGAGGACAGCTTTACCATGGAAGATGTCTTTCATATAAAGAATGATCTACACATTGATCTAACGTTTGGCAGTATTAGAGAAATAACATCTTTATACTCGTTTCTCGTCGATATGGACACTCTCACCTATCTCATGGACATGAACTTGAACGTCAGAAAAAATACTACGTGGTTCGAGGTAATATTTTTAATTTGGCGTATTATTTCATTCTTATAATTAACGGAACAAACTAACAAAGTGGGGCAGAAAATCTATTAAACACATGAAATTTTATACAGACTGGATTTCATGGCAATTATACGTATCAAGTCGGTAGGAATACCAATCGAAAGGCACATCTGGTGACATTGAACGTAAAGACACCTTTAGAATTACTCAAAGCCTTCCATACTAACGCCATCATAGAGATTGAGGGCAATCTATACAGGAGTACACTTATTATTCGTGGAGACCAATTGATCTTGGATATACTCGGAAATATAAAGGTGAATCTCGCATGATTTTTTAAATTTACGAATGAATATTTGCAAACGTCAAAATAAAAACAATTATATCCCTTTTTCGCGTAGCTAGAGCAAGCTTTGCTGGATGTGATGGTTTCGGGTGCGATCGATTCACCCGTTATGAAAATACCGAAAACCACGATCGCGGCGAAAAAGGACTTTACCAGGGATAGGAAGGAAATTAAGTTCAACGCAAGGATGGAAGAGCCAGTATCAAAACATGTAAAGTATAGTCGATATTTATTTGTAATCTGATCAAAATACAAGTATAATAATTATTTTTTATTAATTTTTTGGTTCATTTGATTTTTATAAAGATTAAATTACTTAATTAAATAGAATTAAATTAAAATCTAAGCCGTTACTTTTCTAGATGTCTTTTGAGTCCGCCTGGCAAGTAGACGAGCACCTCGTGAAAGTTTCCGCGAAGCTGGAAAGCTGGATAAAAGCTCTAAAATCGTTGGAGACTGATATTTTCTACAGCAACGCGATTCGCATAAATAATACCGCCAAATTAAACGTGCACGTAACGCATCTCGGCAACCGAGAGTATCAGCTGACTGGAAACTTAAACAATGGCAAGATCGATGCCGATCTACACACGCCGCTGTCAGAAAGATCCCATTTCCAGTTCCACGGTGATTTCAGACAGATCAATGAATCGTTGTATGACGTCAGGGGAGAGTTGAAGAACGATCTACAAGCGAAATCTTACGACATCAGCTCTGTCATCTTCATGCAAGATAACACTATCGTTTCGGTGGATGTGAAGGCCGAGCCAAAGAGCGCGAATACCGATCGAATCATTTTGAGATTAAAGAGGAAGAAATATGGGCTTCTACTGGATGTCGATGGCGGATCATTCAATGGTACCCTTGACGCAAACGTGCTCAACAATCTGAATTGGGATGTGAGAGCCCACACAAATATTCAAAAGGCTGATGAAGTGAGTACATATCAGCTGAGCACTTTTATGAACGTGCAGGTGAACGGCAATACCACTCTATATATTCATGCCGAGACACCCTGGAACGACAGCAGGAGCTTGACGGTAAAAGGCAATATGATGCTGACCAACACGAGTGGCGACATCCGGCTGGATCATCGACTGAACGATGATCGATTTCACGCAACCACAAGATGGAAGTTAATGTACATGGAAGACATGTTCGTGAGATTGATCACGGGATACGACACCACAGATTTGGGCAAGAAGGAGCTGTCCACTCATGTGTTATTCAAGAACCCCGGCCGATTATACAGGAACATCGACATAGGTTTCGATCTGGACATCGATCGAAAGGCGTGGGAGTTCGAGACAAACGCGACCATTGGTTTTCGCAATCAGCAGAATATCGACGCGGTGTTTGTCGTAAAGTTACCACCCCCGAACAATGACGATCATCGATTCCTGATCAGCTATCACACTAACAAGGATATACAGGATATTTCTTACGTCGTGGGCTACAACACTGTTCGGACGAAGAGTAATTACGCTTCGGATGGATCGGTTTGTATCTCTTTAATATATTATGAGCAATAAAATTAATTCACAATAGCACAAACTTAAATAAATTGAATGTAAAATTTTAGATTCGAATGGGTACGCGTGACATTAACGGACACTTCCGGCTGACTTGGGGATTGTTGCCCATGCAATCCTTCAACAATCTCTTCAACATTACTTTTGACAAGAAAGAGATTGAACTCAAATATTCTATGTACACGCCTCTATTCCCGCAAGAAGAAACGATCGTGCTCCTCTTCAATTACGACGCTAATTCCGCTGAGAAAAATTTGATTAACGCCGATCTTTTTTACCCTTCAAGACGGCAGATAGGAACCGCAAAGATATCTTATGAAAGTTTGATTAACGTTAACGGAACCGTTAACGCTTCGATATTTATGCAGGATTTATCATATGTTGGCTGTAATTTTGTTGTACTTACCACTCTGTAAGTGAATTTACTATATAATGGAAAAAATTTCAGAGAAAAGAATTAATTTTATCACATAATGTTCTAAAAATCAAAACTTGTCTATATTATTAATTATCAATACTTTTAAGAATTTTATTTGCCGCACAAAAGTGATATTCTAAGACGTAAAAGAAATATTATTTATATAATCTTTTAAGAGTATTTCTTTTTCTTAATTTCTCTAATTATTTCTTTTTCTATATAGGAAACAGAATAAAAGATTCGCCGAGTTCTTTTGGCCTAAAAATACAGCTTTGTTGAATTCCGATTACAACTACCACAGTGAGCGATTGGATTCGAATCTGGAGGGCATCTTGCACATAGAAGTCCCTCTGAATGCTCGTCACATCGGTACTCTGAATTACGGCTACAAGAAACGTCCACAAGTTACTACTGGTCACTCGACCTTGATGTACGATAGTCAGCAGGTATTGCACGCTCAGTACAATTCAAAGAGCGAGTCCCGGGCGGGTTTCGACAAGGATCGCATTCAGATCACGGTGGAGAACATTTATAAGCCCATAGGCATCGTCTATGTGAATCAGTTTGAATACAGTGGTGGAAACGAGGGTACCAACTATCCCACTGTTGAGTTCAAACAAGTGAATATCTACCGATTGGACAACAGCTCAGCGTTCAACGTTGCCGGCGAGTCCAGAATCCGAACTACCCACACCGGCCAGAATATCCACTTGAAAGCAATGCACTCAAACAAGACGATCCAGTTGAAGACAGACTATCAAGTTCTGCCCGGCGAATTTGATCAAAACATCTGGCTGAGCCTGGCTGAGGATGCCTGGGTGTCCTACCACGTAAACATCCTGAACAAGACTACCGAGGACATAGACAATCAATTTCTTATCCTTAGTTTCGCTTACCCACGACGGAACTTCACTCTTGGCGGCTCCTATAGGATCATCAGCAATGAAGTAAATTCCGAAGCGAATTTACAGTGGGAACGTGACGATGAGAAATCGAGGAGTGTTGGTGCGGTCTTTGACTGGACAAACATCACTGATACAACAATGGAGAGTCAACAGCAAGCCATGCTGAGTTTTTATCACCCAACCTTCGAGAAGAACGTCACATTAAAGGGTATATTAATGAGAAAAGATTACAAGGATCTGTTGAACGTCGCTTTCACCGCGGATTATTCCAACGATGAGAACAAGTTATTGACGTTGTCCGCAATGTTGAGGGATGAGAGTGACGAATCGAACAAAAAGTATCTCTACAAGATAGCTGGCAAGCACATCAATACTAAATTGGATCTCGACATCGAAGGATTCGTTCATAGACAAGGATACATGCTGCTCGAAACGGTAAACTACGCTCGATACACACGCGGTTACATGCCGAGTGAAATTGGGGAATTAATCGGTCGAATCGACCGGAGATCGAGGGAAATAATCTACCGACGAGTGAACAATGAGGCAGTCAAATATTTCGCGATCGGTTATTATCCTACGCCTTCTCAATACATCGTAAATGGTAGCGTTATCAATACACCGGAACTCAACGCCACCGGCGTTTTCTTCTTGGATCCGGATGAGAAACTCACTTCGATGATGGTCAATTACACACCTGGTAAATATTAATTAATAAAATAGGAATTTTTAATGAAATTGGTAATATATCGAAGCGAGATATTAAAAATTAGTAAGATCAAAATAAATATTAAAAATATTGAAAAAATAGGAAATTTTTAAGTATGTGTATATGTGTCTTTTGTTTTATTCTAATTTATAAAAAGCTTAGAAATATCTAAAATAAATTTATAGATTTTTTATATTGTTTATGTTTTTTATGTCACAAATTATTTTAAAATAAAAAATAAAATTGGAAGAATTTTAACTTCAACTTTTCTTCGATCTTTTTACTTGACTTATTTTCAATATTTTCCGTTTCGCAGATGCGATAGTGAGCTTAAGAATGCACGGCAACATTCCGGATGCTCGAAACGCCATATTCAACATTTGGAGAACCTACGATGACGATTTAACAATCTCGGACGTTTCTTTTTACTTGAAGCTAAACCACTCGAGGCTCGTTACTTCAACTTTGCGATGGCGGCCAGAACTCAAAAGCGATATTATTGTAAGATAAATTCATTTAATGAGACATCTACTTAATGTAATTTCGATGTAATTAACAGTAATTATCTTACAACTGTTGATAGACCATTGTAAAAACGACCTTCAACGAAATGTGCGAAGGCATGGACAACGATATCGATTATTGGAAGCATTATATAAAGAACGAAGTAAGAAGTGCCATCTTGGATATGTGGGAGGACGCTGAGGAGGACATCTCAGGATTCCTTGACGATTGGAAGTAAGTACTAAAAATCTGTATTTAATATATGTATAATATTATATCAAACATGTTATACAAATAATATTAATAAAACATAAATGATATAAATAAAAGTAATAATAAATAAATTATCGTATCGTATGTAATGTAATAGAAGAGATATTAAAATATAGAATAATTATTTATATTTAATATTATGATGTATGAATTGCACAATATTATATATATCTATATAATTTTTTTTTCTCTCTATTCTTTTCAGTGATTTGAAAATTCTCGAGCATGACTTTGAAGATCTCAAACTATATCTGAACGATTCCTATAACGCGAATGACTTTTACATCAAAGATATCATCAGTTTCGGTATATACGTCATTGACGAACTCTCTCTGCGAAGTCACATTGAATCCCTTCCTAATATCTTGAATGAAATCTGGGAGATAATGGGCGAGTCTGGCGAAGCTTTGCGAAATTCGTTGCTTTGGTTAATCGAGACCATTAAAAATGCTTACAACAAAGTGTCCGAGATTATGGTCGCTGTGCTGAGAGGCGACTCGTTGTCACAGGCGGCGAATATAATCGAGAAGCTAATCGAGAAATACGATATATTTATCAAAGATTTGCACGTATCCTTCATCAAGTACATTGAGAATCTCTGGGTCACGATTTTCTCGTCCATCTCGGAGCAATGGTATCGCTTCTTGAAATTAATGGAACCTCTATTCATTCGCTTTATTCATTATCTCGATACGCTCGTCTGGAAAGCGAGCAAGGAGATGCTGGACTTCTTATACGATCGTAAGAAGGAGATTATCACGTCGCCGTACTTTGACCGCTTCACAAATTTCACCCATGACATTGACAAGGTTTACCGCGATATTAAAGCAAACGATATAGTGACCAACGTGCACAAATACTCGGGTTTGATAATACAGTTCGTGAAGGAACGCTACTTCGCCTTCGTGCCATTCGGCAAGGAATTGAAGGACGTCGTGGACGAGATCGTGTTGGAGTTGAAGGAGCTTCGAAAGCTGCCGTCGGTCAACTACGCCATGGAGAAATTCGACCAGCTATATGATAGAATCAGTTACTTCTGCGAGTACTTCGAGGTCAAGTTCAAGATAGAGGGTTTCATCCGGCTGGTACATTCCAAGATGATGGACATCAGTCAGACGGCGTTACAAGCCGAGAGTCGTTACAGGGAAGCCAAGACCATGTTCATCTTCGATCCTAATGAGGGCCTGATGTGCCTGGAACAGAAATTACCCATGTCCTGGCACGCCTTCAATCAGACGCCCGAGTTCCATGAGATACCGGAGATCAGAGCGATCGCGGACGTCAAAACGTATTTCGTCACCTCGAACACTACCTTCTGGAGCCTTTATTATCAGTACAAGCCATACTCGGAGCTGTCGAACTGGTTACCGCCGTTCAAAGGTTGTCTCGTAGCCACGAAAGTTCAACAATATTCGAGTTCAATCCAATATCAATCATGATCGAATTTTGATCAAATAAATCACTCTTAACAAACAATTCGTATCGTTTCAGCGCAAGCCATGATTATCGGCTCCGAACATTATATTACTTTCGATGGACGTTACTTTGACTTCGCGGGAAATTGTACCTATTTGTTAGCGAAGGATTTCGTGCATGATACTTTCGCAGTTTTGGTGAAATATGATCGACAAGACGAGGGAATTACCCACAAGATTATAGTGTTAATCGGAAGCAATGCTGTTGAACTGGACCTCTTCAACGATGTCAGTAGAATTTATTATTGCATGATAAAAATGAAATTAAAATTTCAATCAGTTTCGACAAAAATTATTATACTTACAACCATCATATTACTTTTAAAAAAGCATTTGTTTCGAACACTAGTAGATTTTTCAAATTTATGAAGGCAAAAATAAAATAGATAATGAGATTTAAAAAGAAATCGAAAAAAAGAATTTTATTCTTTCAATCTTGTTTTTAAAATAGCTTGCCATAATACATAGAAAATACAAATAATAAAATATCCATAAAGTCTATAATTTTATTTTAATAGCAAAATCAATTATTTTAATAATAATATAAAATAATTAATGATAATTAAATCAAGTGCTATGTATTATTCAGACGATGAAGCTGATCTCCCAGAAATCAGCGGATACCACGAGTAATCTGCAGCTGCCGATTGAATTGGACAACAGCACGTACGTCTACCAAGTGGAGAACGTGGTGATGGTAGAGCGCAAGCACAACCAATTTCGATTGGAGTGTAATCTCAAATTCAACCTGTGCACCTTGGAATTATCAGGCTGGTATTACGGGAAGACGGCTGGTCTTCTCGGCACGATGAGCAACGAGCAATTTGACGACACCCTAGGATCAAACAAGTTGTTCCTAAAAGACACCGGCAGCTTCGCTCATAGCTGGTCCGTCGACGAGAACTGCGCTGACACGGAGAATCACGCCAGTAGGGTTCAGCAGCAGGACAACGCGGTATCCACGTTCTGCGACGAGCTCTTCGTGAACAAGAGCTCGGAGTTCGGCGTTTGTTTCGGCGTGGTTGACCCAACCGAGTACGTCGACATGTGCCTGAATAGCCTTACCGAGGCTGAGGCGTGCACGGTGGCAATGTCGTACATGCAGATGTGCATGTTCCGCGACACTTATCTGCGAATACCCGACCGATGTACCACGTGCATCATGATGGACGGAACCCAAGTAGCCGAGGGTCGTTTCAAGCGATTGGAAGGCGATAAAATACCGCGATCGGCCGACATTGTGTTTATCGTCGAAGCGAAGAGCTGCAATCGCGACATGAAGCTGAACAGCAGCATGGAGTTACTGATCACGCAACTCAGTAAGGAGTTGAACGACCAAGGTCTCACGGGCAACCGATGGTCCTTGGTAGTGTTCGGCGGTGACGGAGTGCACGACAGGCCTAGAAGTATCATCCTCGATGGACAGATCTTCACGAAGAACGTGGCGCGCTTTGTCGATTACTTCGACTACATACCGATCGGCAGCGGCAGTCAGGACATCTTCGCCGCGATCGGCTTCTCTTCGCGGCTCGTCTTCAGAGCCGGTGTGTCGAAAACCTTCATACTGATGCCGTGCTCGCATTGCGAACCGGAGAACCAAACGGTAATCCTAACTCTAACAACAAGTTTTATAAGATTTAAATAATTCTCGAATTCTTGTCTAATTAATCTTTCGTTTCAGCTCGAGTATTCCGTGTTACACCAAGTACTACTGGAGCACGATATCACTCTGCACATATTGATGGACGGCGACTTCCAGTTCGAGAAGGAGAAGATCAGCAAGATTTTCTACGGCTTGGACGCGACCAAGTCGTACACGAAGAAGGACTCCCGCGACCTGATCGGCGACGTGGATCTGAGGAGGCAGGTTAAGCTCTCCAAGAACGTACTGGGCTATTGTACGCCGTTGTCCCTGGAGACAAACGGCACGATATTCAGCGGGGACAAGCTGCGTCTCGAGAAGTCGGCCTTGATCAAGAAGTTCGCGAGCGTCTTTTCGAAGAGGATCGCTCTTACAGCCGAGCCGAATAAATGTCAGTTCTGCGAGTGTACCGCTGATAATAACGGCGTCACGCAGATGGAATGTATGCCGTGTATATATCCAACGCCTGTGCACGTCGATTATGTCAGTGTACGTACCCCATGATCTATCAAAAGCGTTGAACAAAAAATGTTTGAAAAAGAGATACTAAAAAATATCTTTGCGATATCATGTAGGCATTTGTCATCGTCTGGAGAGCATATCTAATTGAACTATCTCGTTATTATATTACAGGAAACCTTCAATCTCAACGAGTCGCTCTCGATGATGCCGCCATTGGATGATATAGATTATGGCCAAATCGATATAGAGGACGACTGAAATACAACTAAAAAATTGTCACAGCTAGTAATACTAGATGCTAGATAACTCGCTGGTATTAGCCGTATTTATTTATAATATACCTTATAGGTAAAATATACCTACCTCCCTTTTTCCTTTGTCTTACAATAAATTGGCACATTGAATCTGGTTCGCATTAAGAATATCCATTGAAAGCGTATAGAAAATATGAGTTCGCACAGAACCGTGTGCATTATTATTAAATGACAATTGGAAGTCTGGTACCAAATAGATACTATAATTCATATTCTACGCCGCAATTCTTTTACATATCACAATTATAAGATATGTCCATGACATATAGCAAATCATATTTTAATATATCAAAATAAAAGATATAGTTACGCTATATAAAGTGAAATATAATATCAAGATGTCGTTTCAATATTATTAAGATGTAAATGTTGGTTCTAAAACTAAATTTATGATAATTGTTGGGATATGAATAGGAATATATAGGAAACGGCATAATCACCATATAAAAACACAGCACAAGATCGATATATAAAACTTTCCTGTCTATATATATTATCTGTATATAATATGTCTGAGACTTATTATATATATAAAAATTTAATGCAAACCGGGAAATGGCAATTGATTCGCGTTACATTCTCCGCGTCTTGAAACGAATTTACAATTTATTCCAGAGCGGAACATGGCGAGTATATCTAAACATCCCCCTTCACAAAATCCTTCAATGTAACAAAGGAATAAACTCTATAACGCACATAAGGTAATCGAGAAAACTTAATAGCCGACGCGGGAACGAAACGTAGGAGACCACATGTTCCGGAAACTTTCGATATGGCCGTGATAGACTGAACGTCACAGTGTATATAGTGACGGCGAGACGGAAGAGGAGAACCGGCGGTAACACGGTAGCGCTCGGCCTCTTGGTTTGGCCACTATTCATAATAACATCAACCCAATCCGTCTAAAAGCGGTCACCTGGTCGTCGTGTCATGAGCCTGCAGGTGATTTGGCGCATCGGCGAACGTGAACTTTAATTTGTATGCCTCGGCCACTAATACACCTATCTCCGAGTCCGTCCAGTTTTGCGTGGGCAGGTTTTGTAGCATTAACATCAGCCCCTGCAATTATTCAGGAATGACAACCGATCGAAATTTATCTATAAAGTTGTAGCATAGAGCTGACAGATGGATTACTTGAAAATCAGGTTGCAAGAGCAAGTGTCGCCTCCAACGAAGAAGGAAGGCCGCGCATACGTAAAGCTGAAACGAGGCGAATCTGTCAGACTCCGCCAGATACGTATCCCACAGTCGGATAGTGCAGTGAAGCGGGATTTCCCTGGTTAGCAGGTTGTTCATCCACCGAAAGGAGAATTGTAGATAATCCACCCCGTGCTGATGCAAATGTTGATGTAACGGCGCTGAAAGCGTTACAATAAAGCATTTAAAGAAAAGAAAAAATGGACGAACATTTTAGACTTATTGTTAGTTCGTAACAGGATATTCACCATCAATCCTCTGTATCAGCTCCTTCAACTGGTTCACTTTATGTTGGATCCCCAATTGAGCAAATATGTAGTTGTCCTGTATACCGTCCAAAAATTTCGATAGGCACCAAAAGCTGTCCGCCTCGATAATGTCGCGCTGTTCCTTCGATAACGATGCCACGTCGTAATTTTCCAGATCTTGCCAGGCTTGTATCGGCACCGCTTCTTGCAGAAAGACCAAGAAGAAGGGTGTCACGAGGTCATTCATACCCTGCAACAATGGATATACAGATTAATGATACACCCATTTTGACGCTTTATCGCGTAATGAGATAGATAAAAGATACAATTCCACGCTAAATACCTGCACATAACCAGACGCGGGATGCCTGATCGCCCAAATGTACAATATTCTCTCGAATATCAGTTGTACTGTCGTCTGCTGAAACAGCGAGATGAGCGGTGACATTCTAGGAATATCGATATGAATCTGACGATACGTGTCCTGAAAGCCCTCGTCCCGCTCGACGTCGTAATACTGCTTCACCAAGTTCCAATAGTCCAATCGTTTGCGTTCCAATGCAGGCTGTCTACGTTCTAGATTAGCCGGCAAGTATTCCTACAATGCCACGAACGCAATCGCTTAACGTTTCGCGATAGCGTTCTATCATGCTCGATAATGCGTTTACCTTCTCTACTTACAGACAATAATCGCCAAGTGACAGAACGCAATTTGGCAGGCACGCCCGACCACGATAGCTGCCTTAATTCATCTAGATTCAGCACGGACGCTTCCAAAAGTAATTGAAACTTGTCCACTTTGCTCTCGCCATCTGAACAGATTTACAAGCGGTTCTTAAATTCTATAGGATTCTTAAGGGTTGCTGCTAGACGTATAATGAACACAGATACATACCCTGTTCCTTAGAAGGTATAAAAAATTTATTAGGAGCATTTGTCTGCCTCAGCAGCTGTGGTCTACCGGGAAATTGTGTCGGCTTGTGTTGGGGTGATACGCTGTGCTTCAAAATCAAATCTGCATCTTCGCTGGAGTGCTGGCTATTAATTATCTGCGAGTGCAGATTCACATTGCGCAGATGCAATGGCTGCACCGCCAGCCTCTGAAGGGCCTCCGCCTTCTTCTCCTCGGGGATAATTTCCTGTTGGCCGCCCTTGGCGTTCGCCTGGAGTAGCTGTGAACACTTGTTGCCAGATCTATGACTGTTGATAACACTAAGGGCCGCCGAGTGGCTGACCCTCTTCGATATCTTTACATCCGAGACTGTACAGAATTCATCATCTCCCGAATCCCATGCATCGTCCACGCTCTCCTGAAAGTCTTGAAAGGAAGTGGAGCCTCCACTTCCACCTGTACTGCCGCTGCTATTAGCAATACCGGTGAGGTTGCCGGACCCAATCGCCGTGGGATTAAACTTGCCGTGCCTAACGTCCTGTTTCAGGCTTGGCCTTCGAACAGATTTCAATTAGTAAGGTAATCTGCGTATACAAAACTCTAACTATATGGAAAGCAAAATCGTAAAGAGTTACACACCTTCCTGGTACAGCCCGCGTATTTTTCTTCCAGAAAGACTGATGGGTCGAGATGGCTTGATGGTGGTAACCTTGATTTTCCATGGCAGAGGGAGCTAACCAAGTTAGCTCGCACCTGGTAGTCTTTCAATGCAGTTACCGCAGCACGGATCGTTCCTCATACCCTCGCAACGATCACTAGAGATCTACAAGAACCAAGAGTGCTTCTTTATAGTGTCATCGTTGCATCACAATTTGCGTAAGAGATGCATGTAATTATATGTATAAATTTAATGTTATATCAACTATTATTCTCCAACACGGTCGTTGAAACTACAAATTTAGTATTCCTGAGAGGTCAGAGTAACACGAATATTTTATATTGGCTTTGCCAGACTTGTACACACGTGATATCAAGCGTCAACATCGAGCGAGGCTGTCAACGCCTAAACATCTACAACGATGGAAGGGATGGGGAGAAGTGGAACGGAAGGAGAGGACGGATTCCCCGGAATAACAAACGCATCGTCGTAACATATGATCCCCCAGTGCACCGACGACGACGCGCCCAACTCCGACGCGTCGCGGCTCGTTCCTGCAATCGGATCACACGGATGCACTCCGCGACGTCGACGGAGACACACGTCTACGTGCTGCACAGCGGGAGTCTCGTCGTGAGTCGTGACGCTGGCCCGTTCGCTTCGCGGGCGAACGAGTAGGTTATGTTGCGTAAGCCGCGTCAGAATCGGCCGCGCGGGCCGTGGCCGTTGGAAAAAGAGAGAAAAGAGAAGGAGGGTGCAACGAGACGAGGAAAAGCGTTCCTACATCTCCCGTCTGTAGTTGTACAGTCGACGTAGCGACGATCCCGCGGGGTGCACCGGAGCCAGCGGTCTAGTTTTCGGGCTGGCCGTCGGTACCGCGGCGTCGCGACGACGACGTCGTCGACGTCGTCGTCGTCGTCGTCGTCGTCGTTTCCGTTGTCACGATAGGTCGCGATCTTGCCGGACGCGATCGCCGCGTTTCTCTCTTTCTCTCTTTGTCTCCTTCGCGCGCGCGCGTCCAGGACGCTCCCGACGACGCCGCGATCGGCGCGGCGACTCTACTCGCTACTCGCTCGGGCCGAGCAAGTACGCGATCTTGACCGTTGACGTGCGATCGTTCGAGTCACGCGAGCGCTACCGCCATGAGCCGCAGCTTCTCCTCGTATCGCACTTCCCGTGCCATTTATCAGCCGCGATGTTTTAGCCCGAAACGAGCAGATGTCGAGCACACGTCCGAAAGCGAGAGAGAGAGAGAGAAAGAAAATCGTATAAGAAAAGACGTGCCGGAGGCATTTGTCTCATTGTCAACCCGTGGTTTATCTCTCTCTCTCTCTCTCTCGGAGTCTCTCTCTCGCGTATCGATGCTACGTAAAGATATGAGCTCTCGATTTGAAACGCAAATGATCCAATCTGTCGACAGCAGACTTCGTCCGCTACAAATTTCCCAGCGAAAATGTAATAGTCTGTTAAGAATGTTATGAATCTGCTAAAAATGTTGTGAATCTGCAGCAGTGCGGAATACGATGACAGATCGATTGCAAAAACCGAGCAGAATCTACTGTTTCGTAGCCCCACATTTAAATGATGTAAATTCCATTCAATTAAAAAATGGCAGATTCTGCTCGATTTCTGCTGCAAATCTGTTGTCAGATCATGTCGACAATCCATAATGCCATAATGCGGATGCAGTTGACGATATCTGCTCGAATCTGCTGGCAAACCATATGCTAGTACATCGCTTTTATTTTGTATGTATCTCATGTAAGAGCTCAACCTTAAGCATTTTTAATCGCTGATTGAGAAATATCTTACAGATCTCGAGTGTTTTTCCGATGCATTAGCTCATGAATCATTTCCGCAAAGATTAAGTGCAATATCAATCGTCTACTACACGTGTACATATTGCGTAACAATTTTAACGTGCATTACGTATTCTATGCTAAGAATATATATATGATATGTGGGTAAACGAGTATAAGTCAGAATTTTGCAAAAATGGGTCAAAATTATAGCTACAGGTATTTTTATAAACTCTAATGGTTCAAATAGTATAGTAACTCATTTCTGTATACCATTATATTAGAATTATTTTATGCAGTATAACTACAAAAAGACCGTATTATTTTTAGTGGGCAGTATAATTTGATCTATACTGTATAACACAACATAAGTAAATATCTCTGTTTAGTTTTATCCCCGGTATTGTTAGGGCATTGCCGTAAAATTTAAAAAATGTCAACGCTAAAATTTAAAACGTGATTTCCTCGAATTACTGAATTATACTTGTTTGCTCGCGCATCATAGATATCATTTTCTTTCTCAAAGCATTTGCGTATCGACTATCGAGATTCGCCAAGTGTTTTGTCGGAATGACAGCCACGTGAGATGAGAGCGAGCGAGAAGATGGAATAAAAGTGTGATGAACGATCTTATCTGTTCAAACGATAAATATTTATCGTATATTTTCATCTCCAAGAATCTCAATTAATGCGCGGATTTATATAATATGCAATCGAAATGCGTAATGCGAAGGACGTAAAATCGGAATTGATTAGCACGTTCGAGGCAGGCTGTAATTATAATTGCATTATACTTAATAATGCAGCGTATACGTTATACTTTAATGTATTTAGGCGGTTAATCATACAATAATTGGAATAGCTCGTTACGAAATCGCGATGATTCCCGTTTATTTAGAATCGTACGACCTCGATACGGCTCGTTGTTACAAGTTTTAGCTTTAACCGTCTTTTCTAACGCTCAACGAAGAATATTTTGTAATTGTACTTGTTGAATCGATCATGGGCTTAACTTTTATTTCTTAAATTCTGCGGTAGCAGAAAAGTCCATGATCAAACGGCCTGTTATGTTTTCCTCCAAACTTCTTTCTCCTTTTTTTTACAGAAATACACACCATTGACTTGCAAATTCGTCGCGTAAAAAGTTCAGCCGCCTGTTTTTGATATCGGATCGGCGTTTTTAATTTGCTATTGGAATCTGGATTTATTGATTAATCTCGAAGTATTGTGTTTGGATTTGTCGATCTAAAGTCTATTTGAGGTATATATATATCTCTGATTCTATTTAAACGCAGTCTCTTGACTCAACTCTTTTGTGTTTTCCTTAGAGTCCATAGGACGCGTTTGATGTGAACTTAATCGCCTTAGGGGAGATAATTTTCCGACCGATTTTCCGTCGTTATCTCTAGCTTTCTGCACTCGAAACAATTTCTCACACTCGAATCTTCTCCCGATATGAAGTAATTTGCGAGATAAGAATTATTTGAAGAAAGGACATTTATGACGCAGTAAGATAGATAACAGAAAATTTTCTGCGGACGCAAATGGATGGGGTCGTAACATGTGATTTATTATTATACTTTCTACATATTCTTAAGAAATCTGAAGAAATCCAATGTTTCTTTAGTCTCCGATTAGTTTAGCTTCTTCTTCTTCAAGCTCGTTTCTACATCATTAGGAAACGAGCTTGAAGACAAAAATTAAATTTTTTAGGACGAAAGGGATGACAAATAATCAAATTTTGGTAAAACTGACGTTTAGAGGAGGCAGCCCCGATGACCTTGACATATGTTGTCAAGGTCACCCTCCTGAGTGACCTTCAGAAGGTTTTAGCCGTCGCTCGTTTTTTATTAAAAAGTTATTAACAAAAAAAGTTTGAAAAATCTAGCAGTTATTTTGAGTATTGAGAGCCATAAACGACTAATATTACGTTTTTTTTAAAGCAGAGAATACTTTATTTCGCGAGAATGTCGCTGCTTTACCAAAACACA